>VXAL01006603.1:113725-130650 GCA_013399475.1 Chauna torquata | reverse complement strand
GGAGAGTATCTGCCACCTCACATGGGTGGAACTGTAAGTATATTAACATTTCATGATCCTTTTGTGATAGGTTGAGACATGCTTATTTAAACAACATACATGGTGTTGCAATGTGGCACTTCACGGATGTGAAATTTCTTGAAATTGTTCTGTCAAAATGGTAATTTGTAACTCATGTTAGTAGAAAATGGATTAATTTTTATGAGAATTTGGCATCTTGTAGTCTTAAGTACAGAAATCAGTTTTGTGAATGATTTTAATCATTTACTTTCAAGTCATAGGAAACTCAGTTTTCACACCTTCAACAAAAAAAAATCCATCTGTTTTAAGTGCCTTTCCTCTTTCTGCTTTTCTTCTTTTCCCACACCTGATGAATTAAAGAGATTGTGTTGGTTTATGACACAAGTTCTGCAAACAGAAAACAGATTTCACGGCCCTCTGAAATTTTTCATCTTGCTCCAAAGCTGTGGTTCAGTAATGGAAAGCATTGCAATTGTTTTTCCTTTGTCACTAGGGCTGCATTTTCTAAGAATCTGTAGAAGATTCTTTTAAGAATAAGGTAGAGAGCATACTTCAAAGAGTATGCTGCAGTCCAGTATCACTTTGACAGAAGCTGGATCCTGTTCTAGTGCGATCTAAATGGCAAAACAGCACAAGCTTCTTGCACAACAGGTTTCATTTTTTTTGTAAAGCTAGTAAATGGATTTGCATAATTTTTGTAATAGATCTGCAGAAAGGATGTGTTTTTCCTTTGAAACTTTTGCAAACAGTTTATGTTAATGGAATAAACCCACTGTAGTAGTTATTTTTACCTGTTCTATTCTTGTACTTTTTTCTCCTGAAGTGTTTTTGAAGTTACAGCGGTAACAATATGGAGAAGAATATTCTGCTTCAGTCAAAGTATGTGAAGCTTCTTCCTTAGTATTTAAACTCAGCAGAGTTCTGGTAGCCAGAACATCATACAAAACTGTTTTGAGAACATCCTGTTACCTTGTTTTTATTCAACTGAAAGTAGCACCCTGTAAAAAGCATTTTTAATGATACTAGCGCATAACACTCGAAAAGATGATATCGTTTCTCCATAGAAAATTGCCCAATCTCCATGGTCTCATATAAGAACTTTCTCATGTTAGAGAAAGCTGAAATCTCTAAACTTTGGTAGTGGGCATTGAGAGAAGGGCTGATGTCTTAAGTGCCTTCAGTAAGGATTTGAATAGTGTATAGCAATGGTTCTGGGTCTAACTCCTGTGACACTGTTCTGCTGTTGCAATAGAAGGGAAAGTTCTTCCCTTCATTCTTAGAGCTGAGTATCTCCTGTCTGCTTTTTATACTGTTGTACCTGATAGCTAATTCCCTCTTCGAAGAAAGAAGCTTGTGGCTTTTCTAAATATCTTCCTGAAGTGTTGCTATTGAGCATGCAAACTTAGTTGTCCTCTGTCCTGCCTTGGTCCTGAAAGATCTAGCGGTAGCTAGTGATAGTGACCAAGCTAGTTCCATGTTGCCCAGAATTAAGTTCCAGAATCATGGAGGCAGTTTACCTAAACTACTTGTCTGTGGTAGCAAGTTCTAGTGACAGTAATAAATTGAGTAGGAATATGTCTGTTTGACAAGGACTAAGTGGGTTTACAATTTTGGAAAAACATACCCCTGCTTATTAAAAGTCCTGTATTTTGAACCAGCAGATGTTTTGTCTAGGTGTTGAGTAGTATTTAACCACATGATGGGTGTTCTGAACTTTTTACCTCAGAAATGTCACCATCTGGAAGTTTTTAGCAATTATTCAGTTAATCTCCAGCACCTTCTGAGGATGCAGCTTTTCTTGATGTGATCAACCCTGCTTCCTCCTGAGACAGCTAGAGTCTGAAGAGGGAGTGCATCTACTGGTATTAGTGTTGACAGGCCTGTGGGGTTTTTGTTTGTTTTAAGGTATCTGATTTGTAAAACTTTTTTCCCCTCTAGAGTCAAGCATTTTTTCCCCTCCTTCCTTCTCCTCTTTATGTCCACTTTGATTTCCACCTACTTTTAAGAACAGATAGTCAGTTTTGCAACTAGCATAATGCAGGTGAAGAGCACAGCATGTTTGTTTTTGTTTGTACTCAATACTATAGCCATAAATAGACTCCCTTCTGCTATGTTCCCTAGTAGGATCCATCCTGGAAGAGCTAGGTTTTGCTAGATGTAAACAGCTGGTAGAGCAGGTCATTTGGCTGTTTACATTGGAGAAATGCAGAGAAAGTATGTGCTATGGAATCCAAAACAAGCGTGTGGGTTTTCTGAGACCAGTTTTGGAATTAAAAAAAAAAAAAATCTATTTTGGTAATAGAAGTTGCAGTGTTGACCTTGGAGTCACCAATTCCTCTGCTTAATCAAGGGAACTGTTCTGTCTCTGTCAGGTTGTCTTCAAGTATATTTTGTTTTTGCTGTGACATGGGTCACTCACAGGATAAATTTGAGACTTTCCTTGGCATGAAAATCCTTCAATCAACTGTCACCCAGCTGAGCAAGGAGGAAAATGACCTACTTGTTTTTCTACAACTAGTAGACAAAGGTGTCTCTAGAGCATCCAAAGCATTAATACTAATTATCGAAAACAAACAGATTTTAGAGGACTCTGCACATATACTTACCAAGTTTCATCCAAGTCCCCATCAGTGTCTGTTGGCTGTTGCTATTTCCATGCTGCTAATCGAAGCGGGGCTATGTACTACGTACATGGCTTTGAGTGTTTGTCTATGCTGCATGGAGCTCCCTCTCTTTATGGAAGGTTTGTCTTGGAGAACTCATTGGCATTGCCCAAAGCAGATTTAGGAACAAGTTAATGATAAACAGTCTGTGAAATTAGGGCCAGGTGCTCAAAAAAACCTCCCTAATACTTTTCATATAATAACAAATGTAGTTAAAGTTGGTGTTTTCCTGAATTCACAATCTGTTGTAGTCCACATTCTACAAGAACAATTCCAGCTCTTGAACATAATGGTGGAACAGTCCAATTCTTTAGACATGTTTCTGGCCGGCCAGGGAAATTTGTTGCCACTTCAATAACATTTTGTGCAAGATTGAGTATGTGTACATGCTGTAGGATTTTTAAGCTTGTGTATTTGTCCAGTTTTCGTTTGTCAGAGGTAAGCTGCTCATCCTTGTTAAACTTGAGGTTCCCTCCGCTGGCGCCAGGATTGAACACTATGCGGCTAGAATGCTGTGCGCTTTACCTGGGTATCTGAATTGATAGCACATAGCTTAGGTTTTCTTGGAAGTACCTTTTATAGGTCAGTGGCCCAAAGTTAAGATGCCACTGGGACTTTTGCATGTGATTTCCTGGCCACTGTGTACATGTAATCTTAGAAAATATCACTGCCATGATTACAATCTCTACCACTGTTGCCAAGCATAGCAGTGTAAAGTTTCTGCAGCCCCATAAAAGAAAGCCATCGTTCTATGGAATGGATGTATTGAGCTTTGAATAAATGTTGTCTTTACCTGTCTGAGGCTTCAGCTCTGTTAGTAGACAAGCCCATGTCACTGAAACTGATGGCTTGTGATTGGGAAGTGTGGGACTTTGAGTTGTCACAGTGATGAGATTCTTTTCAGCTGCTGCTGTTAGCCACCATTGGGGATTAATATGGTGAAGTGAAATGTGCAGCAAAATTACCATCTCTCTATTAAGGCCACTTTATCATATGTCCTCTATTGTATGCTGGAAGGGAGTGAAAAGGCTCTATCACTTTGGCTAAGGGGAAGCTGGCTATATCTGCCATGTGTTTGCAAAGGGAGGATGTTAATATTCTGCAAACCTTCCATAATATTTGTCTGGTATCTTTTCGTTTAACAGTGAATTTGTCTGTTAGTGATACTTAAAGCTGACTCTGCAGGCCTATAATAGTGTTCGCTGGCTCAAGCAGTTTCCATTCCTTTCAGCTAGAAGTCTGACTATTGTCTCAGCCTGAAGGATAGGAGATGTTTATGCCTTGATTATAGATTAACAGGAAGTATGCTATTTTGTTGGGAGTTTCTTTGGATGGACTTCTAATTTTTTTTCCTTAAGATCACATCAGTGTTTCTGCTTTGAGAAAACAAAACCTTTTTCTTTAACTCTGCTGGTGGCATAGTTTGGGAACTGTGGGCATGGCTCAAGTCTGCCTCACAGAAGCTAAAGCTATGACATTTTCCTTCTCCACTGGAAAAGCTGACCAACTAACTCAGTTTACTTGAGGTTTAAAATTGAAATTGCAGCAGGAACAGAGAACCCTATTTAAACATATTGTTTCTAACATTAAAAAATTAATTTGAGAATGTAAAGAGTATTTCTTGTTAAAATCTTTTCTATTGGAGGACCAGTAGAAGCTAGATATCTTTACTGTGGAAGCATTAAGAATCTCAGTATGCTGCTTCTACATTACTCAGTTGTCCTGAAGATTGTCAAGATAGTGGATATGGCATGCCAAAATGTGAGCCGCAGGATGTGTTAAAGGTCCACACACTAGATTAAACTTGAAGAATTGAGATTTCTTTTAAACTGTGGCTATTATGCAATTTAATATACAAAGAGCTGGAGGGTTTTTTCTACTTGCAATATTCTTTAGAAACATAGAGTCATTTAGGTTGGAAAAGACCGTCAAGATCACCGAGTCCAACCATCAGCCTGACCTTAGAGTCCCATCACTAAACCATGTCCCTTAGTGTCATGTCCACATGTCTCTTAAATACCTCCAGGGATGGGAATTCCACCACTGCCCTGGGCAGCCCGTTCCAATGCTTGACCACCCTCTCCATGAAGAAATTCTTCCTAATGTCCAATCTAAACCTCCCCTGGTACAACTTCAGACCATTTTCTTGTGTCTTAAGCTGTCATAGTTCTAAGAAACATGCTTTAAAACCTAACAACAAATTTCAGCACTAAGACTTTGAATGCTGATCCTTGACAGACCAGATTCTACAGTTCTATGGTGGCTTTATAAATAAGAGATGTTATAATTTAATGGCTTTGTTAGGTGTCTGTCTTTTGTTTATTAATGATGATAAAATCAAAACTATTGGTAGTGTTAACTTTCTGCACAGGGACCCAATGTAAAATGGATAAATGAAACCTACAAGTCATATGAAACAATAAAATGACTTGACAGTATTTCCATTTAAAAAAAAAAAAAACTAGAAAAGGTGCTTCTCATTGTGCTAAATGGTCCTTTATAAATCTCCTTATGTTTTAGGATTCTTTCAAGTACAGTTATCCTCCACTGGTTGATGATGACTTTCAAACACCTTTATGTGAAAATGGGCCAATTACTAGTGAAGATGAGCATGAAAGTAAAGAAGAGATAGATGCAGATGCAAAGGAGACTGGAGATCTGAATGAAGAACAAAATCTTAATCAGAAAAAGGTATCTAACTGAAGGCTGAGGCAAAACTTATTATGGTTACAAAGTAGGATAGGAGTTAGGTAACTTTTGTTTCTGGTCAGGCTTTTACTTTGTATTTTTTTCTTAGTTCAAAATAAGTACACAGTAAAACAATTACAATTGCAGCTTCAACCTTGCTTCTTGGTTTGAACAGATTTGACTATTAAGACCAGCTTTGTGCTACTGAATGAGTAAAATGTGTACTAAATACTTAATATCTCTGGAATACTGTGAATTGTACAGTAAAATTTGAAAGCTTTGTGTATTGTTTTCAAAGCGTGTCTTTCTAGCTAGTGGATTTTTAATCTGGGGTTATATTGTGGCGGACACCTTAAAATACATCTAGTTTTCTCAGATGCTTAAATCAATATGTACATGAGAAAATAACAGCTAAATACATAGTTAACTGGATGCTAACTTTTATGTGTTTTAAATTTTACCAATAATTAAAAAAAAGTAATCAATCTCAGGAGAAATTGTATCCCTAATACATTAATCCTGTGCTGAAAATATAACCTTCCTGCAGTGGTGGTTATCCACAAATATAAAAGCATTGTTTTACATAAAAGTATATGAAGTTATACTTAAGAGTAAGCAGTCATAGTGGGGATATTGTTCTTAAAAATGGCAGAAAAACAGGAAAAATCTGAAATTTGTTCACCAATGCCTTAATTTTGGAATATGAATTGCAAAACTTCTGTTTAAATGGAGTGGAACACTTTAATATTTTACTTTGGGTTTCATTTACTGTTTTAAATTTGTCAGAATCATTTGAAACAGCTCACTTTGTTGTTCAGTTCTTTGCAACTCGGCCATCTATTAAAAAAATAAAATTATTTTGCTGAATTTAAGGTCAAAAGGAAGCATTACGTGCCTATTGTGATTTCATGGCCACTAGACTCTAACTTGTTTTGGTTGTAGCACGTCTTAAGATCTGATTCTCAGATATGGAAACATTAGTAATCCCTGTTTAGTGGGAGAGTTGGCTTTGGTGCTCAATAGCCTCTATTTAATTTAATTACTTATTTGCTTGGTTGACTTCAGCTTGAAAGTTATGGTATTTTTATCCTTTACAGTGTTAAATGTAACTGGTTTATGGTATTTTGTGTTTTTATACAATCAAGCTGCTACTCAATCTTTTGAATTAAGTGGATTGATGTTTATACTCATCATGTATCAATTCCTTTTGAGTCATGTTTAAGGCCTCACCTTTAACACACTTCTAAAATTTTGGATGGTAACTCATTGTTGGCACTGTTTATGTTCAGAGGGGAAAAAAGGTGAATTCATAGAATCACAGAATCATTTAGGTTGGAAAAGACCTCTAATGGTTGGAACTAGATGATCTTAACCTAGCATGACCAAGTCTACCATTAAATCATGTCCTTAAGCACCACACCTACATGTTTTTTTGAATACCTCCAGGGATGGTGACTCAACTACTTCCCTAGGTAGCCTGTTCCAATGCCTCACAACCCTTTCAGTGAAGAAATTTTTTCTAATATCCCACCTGAACCTCCCTTAGTGTAACTTGAGGCCATTTCCTCTTGTTTTGTTGCTTGGGAGAAGAAACTGACCCCCACTGTGCTACAACCTCCTTTTAGGAAGTTGTATACAGTGATAAGGTCTCCTGTGAGTCTCCTTTTCTCCAGGCTAAACAACCTCAGCTGCTCCTCATAAGACTTGTTCTCCAGACCCCTCACCAGCTTCATTGCCTTTCTTTGGACACACTCCAGCACCTCGATGTCCTTCTTGTAGTGAGGGGCCCAAAACTGAACACAGGATTCGAGGTGTGGCCTCACCAGAGCCAAGTACAGGGGGACAATCACTTCCCTAGTCCTGCTGGCCCCACTGTTTCTGATACAAGCCAGGATGCTGTTGGCTGCCTTGGCCACCTGAGCATACTGCTGGCTTACATTCAGCTGGCTATAGACTGATACCCCCAGGTCGCTCTCTGCTGGGCAGCTTTCCAGCCACTCTTCCCCCAGCCTGTAGCGTTGCATGGGGTTGTTGTGCCCTAAGTGCAGGACCCAGCACTTAGCCTTATTGAACCTCATGCTATTGGCCTTGGCCCATCAGTCCAGCCTGTCCAGATCCCTCTGTAGAGCCTTCCTACCCTCAAGAAGGTCAACACCCCCACCCAACTTGGTGGTGTTTGCAAACTTATTGAGAGTGCATTTGATCCCTTCGTCCAGATCACTGATAAAGATATTAAAGCAAAATGGCACAAGTACTGAGTCCTGGGGGACACCACTAGTGATTGGCCTCCAGCTGGATTTAACTCCATTCCCCATGACTCTTTGGCCCTGGCCACCTAGCCAGTTTTTAACCTGTCAAAGCATATGGCTGTCTAAGCTGTGAGCAACCAGTTTTTCAAGGAGAAGGCTGTGGGAAACAGTGTCAAAAGCCTTACTGAAGTGTAAGTTGATATCCACAGCCATCCCCTCATCCACTGAGTGCATCACCTTGTAGCAGGAGATCAGGTTTGTCAAGCAGGACCTGCCTTTCATAAACCTATGCTGACTGGGCCTGATCACCTGGCTGCCCTGTAAGTGCTGCATGATGGCACTCAAGGTGATCTGCTCCATGAGCTTCCCTGGCACCAAAGTCAGACTGACAGGCCTGTAGTTCCCCAGGCCCTCCTTGCAGCCTCACTTGTAGATGGGTGGCACATTTGCTAGCTGCCAGTCAATTGGGACCTCCCTTGATGGTCAGGACTGCTGATAAATGATGGAAGGGGGCTTGGAGAGCACTTCTGCTAGCTCCTTCAGTACCATCTGGTGGATCCCATCTGGCCCCATAGACTTGTGTATGTCAAAGAGATGTAGCAGGTCACTGACCATTTCCTCTTGGATTATTGGGGCTTCATTCTGCTCTGTGTCCCTATCTACCACCTCAGGGCACTGGGTACCTGGAGAACAATTGGTCTTGCTGCTAAAGACTGAGGCAAAGAAGCCAATAAGTACCTCAGCCTTTTCCTCATCTGTTGTCTCTATGTTCCCCCCAACATCCAATAAAGAATGGAGATTCTCCTTAGTCCTCCTTTTGTTGTTAATGTATTTATAAAAACATTTTTTATTGTCTTTAACAGTGGTAGCCAGATTAACCTCCAGTTGGGCTTTGGCCCTTCTAATTTTCTCCCTGCTAAGCCTCATGACATCTTTGTAGTCCTCCTGAGTGGCCTGCACCTTCTTCCGGAGGTCATAAACTGTTTTTCTTCCTGAAGTCTAGCCAAAGCTGTCTGTTCAGCCAGGCTGGTGGTCTTCTGCGCTGGCATGTCTTTTGGCATATGGGGACAGCCTGCTCCAGCACCTTTAAGATTTCCTTCTTGAAGACTGCCTAGCCTTCCTGGACTCCTTTGCCCTCTAGAACTGCATCCCAAGGGACTCCGCCAACCATTCAACCAGAGGCCAAAGTCTGCCCTCTGGAAGTCCGATGTGGCAGCTCTAACCCCCCTCCTTACTTATCCAAGAATCAACAACACTATGAATTCATGATCACTATGCCCAAGATGGCCTCCAACCTTCACATCACCCACAAATCCTTCTCTGTTCACAAGCAAAAGGTCCAGCAGGGTGCCTTCCCTAGTTGGTTCACTCACCAAGTGTGTCAGGAAGTTATCTTCCACACACTCCAGAAGCCTCCTAGACTGTTTCCTCTCTGCTGTATTGTATTTCCAGCAGACATCTGGTAAGTTGAAGTCACCCATGAGAACAAGGGCAATTGACTGTGAGACTTCTCCCAGCTGCTTATAGAATATCTCGTCTGCCTCTTCAGCCTGGTTGGGTGGTCTATAACAGACTCCCACCATGACATCTGCCTCATTGGCCTTCCCCCTGATTCTTACCTATAAACATTTAACCCTGTCATTGCCATCATTAAGCTCTAGACAATCAAAACACTCCCTAACATACAGGGCTACCCCACTGCCTCTCCTTCCTTCTGAAGAGTTTATAGCCTTCCATTGCAGCACTCCAGTCATGTTAGCCATCCCACCATGTTTCCATGATGGCAACTATGTCATAGTTTTCTGCTGCACAACAGCTTCCAGCTCCTCCTGTTTGTTGCCCATGCTGCGTGCATTGGCGTAGATATGCTTCAGTTGGGCTAGTGATCCTGTCACCTTTTTTGGAGGAGAAGCCCCAATTCCTGTGACCATTCCTAAACACTTCCATGATTTCTAACCCAGCAATATCCCCTGTGTCTTTGCTGTCCCATGACTCTCCATCCCCTACCTCTACTGGGATGGCAGACTGATGAACCTTGCTAGCACACTGTCCCATAGCCATTGGCGTACCACCCACAGGCTTGTCTGTGGCAAGCCTGGCTTTATCCCTTTCCCCCTTCAAATCTAGTTTAAAGCCCCATCAATGAGCCCTGCTAACTCCTGTGCAAAGATCCTTTTCCCCCTTGGAGACAGGTGTACCCTGTCTGTTGCTAGCAGGCCTGGTGTCTTGTAAAATGATTCATGATCAAAAAACCCAAAGTTCTGCCAGTGACACCAGGCTCGGAGCCAGGTGTTGATCTGCTGGCTCTTCCTGTTTCTCCCTTCCTCATGCCCTGCAACTGGAGGGATAGAGGAAAACGCTACTTGTACTCCTGATCCCTTAACCGGTTGTCCCAAGGCCCTGAAGTCTCTCCTGATTGCCCTTGGACTTCTTGTTGGAACTTCATTGCTGCCTACCTGAAAAATCAATGTTGGGTAATAACCTGAAGGCTGCACCAGGGAAGCTTCCTCTTCACATCTTTAACCCAGGCCCCAGGGAGGCAGCAGACCTCCCTATGAAGTGGGTCTGGTCTGCATATTGGGCCTTCTGTTCCCTTCAGAAGGGAGTCTCCTATGATAACGGCCTGTCCTTTTTTCTTGGTGGGAGCTGTTTTCATGCAGGGCGTGGGCCGACTTAACCTCGGTGATGCCTCCAAGCCAGATGAGCCATGCTCCTCAGTATTGTTCAGATCTAACCGCAAAGCTTCATACCTGTTGCGCATGGGCGCCTGGGAAGGTGGGGAAGTCACTGAGGAGATGCGCCTACCATACCAGGCAGGAACTTGTTGCCGCTGCCACTTACCCTTTAGGTCACTGCATTCAGCTGGGTGAAGAGAGGATAGGGAATACTCCATATCGTGTGTTGCTTCTGCGTGTTGGGCCTGTCTCAGGGAAGGCAGGGAGCGACTCCGGTAGTCTATCTCCCTCTCAACTTGCTTCAACTCACTGTTCTGTTCACATACTTAAGAATATTTACTGTTTCTTACACAGCAAGTGTTTCGTTGTTTGCCACTTCAGTGTTGCATCATCTTCCAAAATATTTTTCAGAAAGAGTCCCTTGTTTTGTGAATGGTTGCCATTTCTTATTCCTAAGTTATTTTGTACTTAGCTGTTTATAATTATAAATAAACAAATATTTTTTGAGTAAGACCAGCTTCCAAAGTGACAGGTTTCAAGTGAGGTGTGAGATTGCATTACCTTCATTATTATTTACTGTGCTACCAGTGTTTATCTGCAGATTCTTGTCGTCATTAAGAATTCATCTGATTTATTTTTTATATGTATGCCTCCTCTCATCCCATAGAAATGCCTATGTCTTTCCACAGAGTAAAGGGAACCATGAGTGATAAACTTAATTGTTAAATGCCTTTCCTATAGACATCTACATTTGGCAAGAGAGATTCCACCTCTGATGTATACTATAGTAATACTTTTTCTGGTAATTTAAATTGGAGTTATGTAGAATAAATCCAAACACATGACTGGTGCAGTGTATTTACACAATAACCTTTTAATATAACTACAATTATAAAAAATGTAATCAAATTGCTCTTTTTTTTTTTACAAAATCTGTTGTCTATAAAACTTAATAAAACTTAATTAAAATTTGAAAATTAAAAAATATTTTAAAAATAAAAAGTAAAATTAAAAAAAAATTCCCATACTTCAAATTTACATAAACTGAATTCTTTTCATGTTTTCTGTCAGTATTTCAAGCGGAATAAACATAAGGCTAAGCAAACCGTTTAGCTGGCTGATCTTCATGAGTCATTGTGCCACTGATTCTTCCAAGTCTCTGTATTTTTTCACCCATTTTGCACTTTGTTGAAAATAAAGAACTCTAAAATTATGACGTGGACATCCAGGCTTGTTAACACATATACAGTTTCTTAATGTAATAGAGGAGAAGCCTCAGAACCTAAGATATCTCTGCAGTTTTGGATGCACCAGTTCAATCAGTGTTATTTCTAAGTTCTCCAGTACTTCAAAGTTACATTTAAAAATAATGAAGATATGTTTAGCAACTCTTAAATGCAACAAAGTGTGGAACTGTTGCTGTATTTTCAGTTCTGTGTTGCAGTGATTGTACTGGGGTGTCTGTTTTGAAAAGTTTTGCAGTGGAAGAGTAACATCAGTCCTTAGTAAACTGATACTTGATTACTACAACTTACATGTCTGGCATTTTCAAAAATAATCAACTTAGGCATCAGGAAGATGCATGAGGGGAAAAAAAAGGCAAAAAAAAAGTTGTATGTCATGCATGTTTAATATGTAATGTAACTTCTAATATGAATTTTTTATGCAGTGAACTTTCAGCATCCTCAGGGAATGAATGCACATTAAGCTTGGTCTGTAATATACAAATTATTGAAATAAGCCTCCTCATATTCCTTGAAATACCTGCATGAATCTGTAGTGTGTGTAACCCAGGCTTCTAGTTAGTCATTATAACTATCGTTTTTACTCAGATGAATTCTGCAGAACAAATTTCCAAATCAGAGGAAAGTGACAAAACAGAGTTCAAACCAAAAAATGCAAAGAAAGCACTAACCACTTTTAAAGGACCTTTATTGCACATCAGGTAATAATAATTTTTATTTTTTCAACAATTTTTTCAACAATGTGCCTTGGACACTTGAATAGTGAATTGATTTTTAAAATAAATTAGTTTTTTCTCAGACTTTTAAAGAAAATAGTTATAAACAATTAAAGGAGAATTATTTGTGCAGTTTTTCTGGTTTTGTGTGTTTTCAGTGAATCTTTTGGTGTAACCATTGGCATGTCTTTTGTACTAATTAATAGGTGTATATTTCATTTATATGGGGAAAATCTCCGATTGGTTTTAAACCTGTTCATATCTATAATAAGAACAGTTAGTGGTTTGACACTAGTTTCTTAAGCCAATGAAATCATAAGCAATATCTGCGAAAACAGCTTTCACTGTTAAATCTTGCTTTAATTGTTTTAACTTAAGATGGTGTAATCATCTACACTAGTATATGGGTACAATTCTTTCTGTGGGAAGTGCTGTGTATAAATGATGTATCTGCTTAGAAGATTTTGTTATCTAAGGTTCTTCTTGCAGTTAATCTGCTTTTTATCAGGAAAGTTTAAGAAAAACAATTAGGAAGTCTCATTTTTTTCTTTTCACTGCCTTTCAGGTTAAGATGCTTGTTTAGAAAATGATTTAGATGTTAACTTTTATTTTCATTTCCAGTTTGCTATTAGGTGAATGAAGAAAATATCTAATATATAGGTATTCCTTAGCTAATTTCATAAGTGCTATACTGAATTAGATTTGGAATGAATTTGAATAATGATGTGTTGATTATCATCTAAACATTTTGTATAAGTCAGATTTTCCTGGTGTTTGAAATGAAAATTAGTCATTTATTTGCAAAAAACTATTTATAGTCCCAGTTTCTTGTATGGCAGTACAAAGGCATAGACTACGGAGTTGTTATCTTAAAAGAATGTGTAAAAGCCGTGGACATCTACTTAGGTTTTGCATGAAGAGAATTCAGATTAAATATTTTCCTTTTTCTCTCCCTGTGACAAAAGAAGCTGTGTCCTTCCATCCATTTAAAAAAAAAAGAAATTAAAACAATGTGCCTTTTGTCTCTTAATCTTTGAAGTTCTTCTGTTGTGATTGGAATAGAAGTGTCGGAGATCTTATAAATTTCAAGAAGAATAAACTTAGTCGAGTATAGAGGTGCTAATACGTGTGACCTTGTTGTCATGAAAAATGAAATACTGGTGTCTCCATTGTTCTTGCCGTTTGTTCCTTGAGTAAACTCTTGGAAGAGTATGCACAGTTGTTGCTCTTTATTAATGCTGTCACTTTGTAGAAGCTAGACCTAGTTTTGGTTTCCCTGGAGTCTGTCTCAGGGTGTTGAACTGATATTATATATTGCAATTTATAACCAAATACCCAGCAGTTTTTCAATCACATGTGTCCCTGTCACAGATAAGACATGAATAGAACCTCTGCCAATATAGTTAGCTTATGTTTGCTGATACCAGCATTGCCCTGTCAAAGGAGCAGCATAGAGACTGAATGGGAAGCCGAGGCATGGCAGTGCTGGTACTGTGAAGTCGCTAAGAACCAGTAGCCTTTTTGTGCCCAACTGCTGCTGCGAAGGATCCCCTGCATGGATATTCCTTTCCTATCACTACTTACTACTTGGTGGCTCTGATGTATGACCAAAGCTGAGTAACCAAGCAGAATTGGCAAACTTGTGGTGTTCTGTTTCCTCACACATATAGTTGTGCTCACAAGTGATTTGTCTCTTCCTGGTTTAGGTCACTATTGCATTTGCCTTGCATTCCTTCCTAGGGAAGATTGGTCTTTATTGGTCTTCCTGATGAATAAATGAATAGATGAAGGCAAAACAAAACAACCAACCAAAAAAAGCAATGGTTTACTTGCATTGTCTGGCAGAAGACTAGCTCATATTTTAGTGTATTTAGAGACCAGAATTTGTAGTATGATCTGAACTGTTTATTCCCACACACATCAGATAGTAAAGAAAGTAGCATTTCTCTAAAAATGAAAAAGCTTGGGTATTCATTTAAAATACCGCCCCCATCCCATACTGTGTAACTGTTTGACTTGACAGACAGCAAACATTCAGAGCTGGCCCTGAAGTGTTTTTTTGTTTGTTTTTTTTTGTCAGTTGCCACAGTTGGTGGTAGAACAAGAAACATCAGGCTATGGCACAATACTCCTTTCCTCCAGCTCTTTTCTTTGCCTGTTTTGACACTAGTTAATGCTTTCCAATCCTGTTCATAACTTATCTTGCGGTTTCTGTAATGTTCACATCTGCAGTACCATGGTATTTAAGATCACTAAAATTTCTTGTAGCTACAATCCTTCTTTTCCCTACTGCTGTTGGTTATTTAAGCTGAAAAATTGGGAACAGGTATAAAAGAGCTGAGAGGAGAAGGAGGTAGTTGCCCTATTAGTCTGTTTTGCACATCAGTTCCTTGCTTTCTGCCTGCCTTAGCACAGTTCCTTCCTCCCCAGCAAGGATACTCTTATGTGAACTGTTTAATGCATTGTAAAACGTAGGCACCCTCCTCCCACACACAATCACCATTGGACTCGTGTTCAACCACAGAAGTTCAGGCTTGCCATCCAGCACCAAGGATTTTTCCTCGTAACTAATACACTGGTATGTTTAAATGAGAGAGAAAAAAGGATTGGTATTATGAAAGGAGATCATTTGAGGAAGAGGTCAAATGTCAAACTGGCATTCTAAAAAGGGGGAGGGAGGAGGCAGCAGTAGAGTAACGCTAATTTTTGAAAGAGGCTCTCTGTCAAAAAATATCCAGTTCTGTAGTGCTACATACTATGGGAATTTTTTGCATATTCCTAACATGGCATATTTAAAGAAAATTGTTTTTCATTTGTTGCTAATTTCCCCTCAACTTGTAGTATATGAGCATGCTCAGCTTTTGGCCTAGCAGTGTTCATTTGAATGCTTAATCCAAAATGAATTGTAGTAGTCTGACATGGTTTTAAAAGATTTTATGCATAATTCTTAATTGCACAAGAATATTAAAAATAAGCAAAACCTTTAGATTTGTTAATGCATATGTCTCCAGAAGCATGTGAAGACTGACTCATAAGTACAAGTGAATTTAGCAGTAGTGGTTGAAGTGTTTGCCACTCGCAGATACCTGCCTACTCCTGTTATGTGTGCACTACGGCCATTAACAAGGGTAGATGTACAAGACGGAAATTGTTCCCTGTCTGTAACAGCTTATAGCCTTTCACATTAGCATTAATTGAAATGAATTAAGTTTTCCCTTAACATACCACTACAAAATGCAGTGGCTGAAGTGACTATATACATCTGTTGGCTATCCCTGCTGTTGCAGATGGTCGTGCTCTTCCAGATGGAAGAAATCAAGGCCAGTAGTCAACTGGTGCAGCTAGGTGCGCTTGTGATCCTGAGTCAACCCTAAGCTTCGTTACAAAATTTCTGCATTTTTTTTCCACAGCTTTTTTCATGCAAAACTGTAGTGACTGTAGCTGAAAAGTTAAAAGTATTTTATTTTCCTGTAGGTGTGGTCAGTTTCTTTCTCTGATGTGTGGTAAAGATAATTTGAATAAACTAATTCTTTTAATATTTCTTACTAGCCCAGCAGAAGAGCTACATTTTGGATCCAAAGAAACTGGAGAAAAAAAGTGTTTGATAGTTCTGACAAATGTCACTAAAAACGTAGTAGCTTTTAAGGTAAATATTTTAAACATGACCTGGTTTACTTTACTAAATGTGTAACTTTTTTTACATAGTTTTGGGTAAGGAGGAAGAAATACTATTAAGCCCCTTTTCCAGTCTTAATTTTTTATTCTGTTGGGGTGTTTGAAGCAGATCAAAGAAATCTTTTGGCTGAATTTGTGCATATTGTGTACCACCCCAAAGGGGACAATCAGTGATATAACCTTTGGAGCATTGACTGAAAAAGAGCTATGGAGATGGTTAGTTCTTTAGTGATAGTCTAATGCTTCACTGAAAAAAAATATATATATATGTTGAGCTTTGAAAAGGAATCTCTTTAGAACTTTTTACCTTTTTAAGTCTTGGCTGGGAACAAGTTAGTAGTGCTCCATAATGATGCAGCTCCATCTGCAAATGTCGCCATCAAAGGAATGAATACGATTATGTTTGCTTCAAAAATTCTGAGTTGACTCTTGCATCTTGATTTAGTTTTCCACATCTTTTGTGTTCACACACAAATAACTAAAGTTTCCATAATCCTATTAAGGATTTTGACAGATAGTCCATTTGATACTCTTGGCTTTTATTTATATTTTCTCTTATAATAGAGAGAATAGTAGTATATACTAGACAGGAAAAGAAAAAAGAGTTGAGAGGAAAAAGTGAAATAATATGATTACTCCTACATAGTAAGGTATTTTAAAGACCATATGCATCACTGTGTCTTAAACGATATTTAAGGTTTTTGGTATTTTTAGTCATTGCAGAATTAGACTAAGAACAGATCATAGTTTGTGTGTATTTTTACTATATGCTTGCTTGTTATTTTTTGTATTTAGGTGAGAACAACTGCTCCTGAAAAATACAGAGTTAAACCCAGTAACAGCAGCTGTGAACCTGGCACGTCATTAGACATAATAGTCTCTCTGCATGGTGGTAAGTAAAATCTTACTGTAGAATTTTTATCAAGTCTGGACAATTAACGGGCTGACTACTCTAGATACAAAACTTCGTTCAGTAGTAAGGCTGACTGAAACT
>VXAL01006603.1:47197-113669 GCA_013399475.1 Chauna torquata | reverse complement strand
GACAGACATGCATTTGAGTAACTGCCCATACTGATTTACTACTCCACTTAGGCATGAGCAGATGTTGTCTGCAACCGATTCTGTTTCTTTTCTTAAAAAGTCGTAGTGGCAGCTGTCTCACTCTGTTACAGTGAAAGTTTATCTGTAGTAAATCAAGTTTCCTAAATTGTTGCAATGGCAAGTGAATTTGCTGGAGAATGAATTCATTACAAAATTGTGTGTTTCCATTGAGTTGTTCAGATGAAACTAGTTCTGTCAAAAAGAAACTGAAGAATTTTGGAAAAATTGTAATGAAAATTATTGAGCATAAGAGAATGGTGGTTTTTTGTTTTCTGGGTTTGTTTTTTAATTTCTAGTAAGTCAGTGTCCAGTGTCCTGCACTAAACAAGCTCTCATTTTAAAACACTTTTGTTCAAAAATGCTCCATGTGCTTTGCAATATTATTTTATCCAAGCACGCTTGTGGGTTTTTTTATTTTTATTTTTTCCTTCGAGGGCAGGTTTTGCTGCTTCTCTGCAGGATCGTTTCCTTATAATGGCGGCAGAAATGGACCAATCTTCTGGATCAGGTGCACCAGAACTGTCTCAGTTTTGGAAAGAAGTCCCTAGGACCAAAGTGATGGAACATAGGTGAGCATAGGGTTTTCTGTTGAGAGGTTTTTTTAGCCATTATTTATGCATAATTTATAGCACATAAGAATGTGTCCCTTGAATTTTCTAAAAAGAAACAAGCAAGGAAAGAATTACCAATGCAAAAAATGTTTTCTGGGAAATATTAGAAAATACTCCCTATCTGCTAGAGAAAAATAATTGTGCAGAAAATCTCTGTAAAACCCATCGCCTGTTATTATGTGTGTTTTCCTTATATAATGGTGGAAAATATGTATCCCAAAACACTGTTTTAAATACACCTATTATTCCTTTCTTACATGTGTTTACATCTAGTGATATCACTGCACATCTCTGATAAGTATGCATGTTGTCAGAGGAGCTTCTGCTGTATTTTATAAATTCTGTAGGATTCCACTACCTTTAATTGTGGCTTGAAATTCTGTTCCCACATATTCAACTGTGGGAGAGGTGGAGTATATGAAAAAAATTGCTGCTGAGGTTTAAAATGGAAGGAAAACCTTTATGTTTTGTTTGCTGTTCAACAACAGCATCTCTGGTAGTAAGTATTTGACTGAACAATGCAGTGGATGCTGTATTACAAATTTTAAATGATGAAGGTATATTTTATCTGAGCTTGTAGATTGTTTTGCATATCAAAAGCTGTCAAAATGTAATTGGTGTACTGAGGAAGCCTTTTCAGACTATCATTGCAATGGTTATTTATAAAATTAATCAACCAGAACGGATGATAAGGTACATATAAATAACAGTTATTTGGACTGTTTACTTTCCCTATTAATTTTTCAATGTTACTTAGGATTTTTGATGTGCATTTTTTTTTTTTAACCCTTTAAACAGGCTCAGGTGTCATGTCTTAGAAAGTAGTAAGCCTTCTACTCTGACATTAAAAGAGAATGCATTTAATATTCCAGCAAAAACCAACGAAGATTTACATATACAGGTAATAGTGTATTCCTTTGTGCTGAATATTGAACAAACTTATAAATAGAGATAAAAAGAATGTCTTTATGCTAAACCTCTTTGGTACTTTGTAAGTTAGACTGTTTCAAAAGCTTTAACACTTCAAAGTAACTGAATTATTTTTACTTTTTATTGAGTGCTAATGGTTTAATAAAATACACTTTCAATACACTTCATTCATTCATCTTGTTTATATAATGTATCTCAGGTATGAATGAAACTCAGCAGTATCTAGTGCTTCGTAGTGTGAAGATGTCACCTGCTTGATATAGGCAGTTTAAATTATCCGTAACTCTTAAAGTTCTAAGCTTCTTTAGGAGAACAGTTTCCTGAAATATGTAGTGATAGAAAAGGTGTCACTAAGAGAAGTCTTTTTTTTATTTTTACTGTGCTTAAAGTTATTGTGGCTAAATAGTTCTAAATTAGTGAGTACTTTCATTTTTAGTAACTTTAAATTAATGAAACTATTTCTATTTTCAGCTAACTCATTTACTGCAAATTAATAAACGACTTCATGAGCAGATCGATCGCTGCCTGTGGTTCCAGCAGTTGTCAGTTGTTTTATCATTATTATCAGTTACTATTGTTGCCTTCTGCTTCTACCTGGCGTATACCCAGAGAAGCTAAAAAGAACTGCTTTGCTCTGAAGGTGCTGCCCATCATATATGGCTGGAGTGGAAAAGGTTGCAGTACTGCTCTTGGATTCTGGAACTGCCAAAATGAGGTTTGTGAGCCCACAACAAAGAATGATGATACAATTTGCTGAAAAAAGAAGTGAAAGACCAGCAAAGGAAATTGCTGAAACTTGACACTTAAAACAGTGCATGAAGAAGATGTTAGAGCTAGGAGTGATTTTCACTGTACAACTTAATAAATACTACTGAACTGGAAGGAGGAAACCAAATATAGCAATATAATTTATTACTTTTTTTTTCCTCTATTCGAGTACTTTAAATACAGTATTTGATTTCTTTTCATCATATTCATTCTTACATTCAAAATGACTTTCATAGAAGGTGTAAGCAGTCTGCTTAGCATATTCTAAAGGTTCACCTGTTCATTCAGGAACATTTACAGAAATTATGTAGTACAGACAGATTTTTTGTGTTATCTGTATACATTCACGTTATAAAGGAAGGTGTTTGTTCTTAGTAATTGTTTTGGTACTTCAGGGTCATTGCTTTCATTGGTTAAATTCCTTATTTTTGTTCTTTTCCTGAATGCAAATGTACTGTAAATATTTCCTAACAAATAACATACACACAGCCATATTGACCAGGAAAATAACCCTTGTTTGATTCCAAAGATAGTAATGAAATAGTGATGTTGAGACACTGTTCCTATTCCTTCCCTTTGGTTTTTTTTTTGGAAGCAACTCTTAGTCAAATTGCAGAAGGAGTGTGACAGTTGACTTTTGATGACCTAGCTATGGTTCCTAAAAAGGCTAATAAATAGTGTAAGGATTTACTCTGAGATGTGCAATATGCTTAAATCACAGATGAATTTATGAAAAAAGCCTGTCAAGTCAGGAAGATTAATTATTGGAGGCAACATAAAAGTGTTATATCTGCCATTTCTCAGAAACTATTGTAGAAATGGTGTATGAAGCTAGTGTGAATTTATCCTATCAAGGATTCTTTGTATTCATGGCTGTAAATATGTATATTAAAATGCTGAACACCTTAAAGGAGACTGATGGTATCTTTCATACATTTATTTTTTTCACTGTAGATGAGGTCTAAAAATTTAGAATAATTTCTTTACTAGAATTAATTTTTGCTATAAATTTGCTTTGTAATAGATTATTTAGTTTTGATGTGTTGACTTCAATAGATTATTGGGGAAAAATAAAGGTCATACTCTGCTTTTGTCTTTTTGCTGACAGTATCTCTCCAATTTGTTGCAGATGTAGTATCATTTATAGGAAATAAAAACAGGCAGTTTAAAAAATGTGTTAGTAAACTGATTAATAAAGCAGCAACGGTTCAATATGATTACTAAAAAACTACTATGTAAAAGGCAAATCTTCAGAATTGTTTGGTGCATGGTCTTCTGTCCTTTCTTAATTTATACATTGTTTTACTATATCTGCATTTTCCTAATTTTTCAGTAATTTCATTTCTGTACATTTTGCTTCTAAACATTTTGTTTTCTTAATGAATTGGCAGCTTATATTGTTCACTGCTTACTATGAAGCTTTCATTTTAAGTTATTTTCACGTACACAAAATTCAAATGCTTTGCTTCCAACAAAATGGATTATTGTCTTGTTGAGAAAGGTAACGAATTAATTTGTAACTTTCAGATAATACTTACTAACCGTGCTATTAAAATGCTGGTTCCTTAATTAGAGTGGATTGAGTAGCACTTTACTGTAAAATTGCAAGAAATACATTCTTAGAGTCTTTGCCAATATGAATATTTTAATGTTTTGGTGTTTTCATAAATATTTTCAGTATTTTATTACTATGTTGGTATTTTCTTTGTATGATGAATCAGATAAACATTTTTTTCTATTTTAATATGTTTCAGAAAAATACAGTTACAAAATAAAGTTGAGGAAATATGCAGTCT
Source organism: Chauna torquata (assembly GCA_013399475.1). Classification (NCBI taxonomy): domain Eukaryota; kingdom Metazoa; phylum Chordata; class Aves; order Anseriformes; family Anhimidae; genus Chauna; species Chauna torquata. Next base: position 109,504 of record VXAL01006603.1, on the reverse strand, counting down.
TGAACGTTTAGTCTTTTAGTCTCCATCTTCTTAGGTTTTGGTTCTTGTGTTAGTCTGCAGATACTTAACATGAAGGAGGGGTCACTATGGTAATGGCCCATAGTCTGTTGTATGATAGAAGTTTTAGTGGTACTTGCCAGACAGAAGTAAATTGGGTCATCTTAAATGCTTAGGCAGAGTGCCTAAGATAATAAGCTATCAAATGATAGTACCACAGCAAATCCACACAGTACAAATACATGTATCTTGGTAAATATGGTTTAAATATTACACTGTGAATGGAAAAAATATATAAGAAAAAAAAAAAAGTAATGCTATTTATTCTTAAATAGAAATTGATGGTAGGGTACTTTGTGTTTTCCGTCTGTGAGAATTTTACTGTTTCTATCATCACAAAGCATATGGTGACCCACCAATATTTTCCCAGTCTTCAGTTAGTAGTTGCAGGTTTTCCGAGGCTTACCCTGTGCAACACGGATTTCAGTCAGTCATTTTTGGAAAGCTTTGTGTCTTAACAGATACCAAAGATACAGAGTGCACAGAAGTCACGTGATTTGACATGATACCAAAACTGAGAAAAGATTCTTGAACTTTCTCTGTACTTGGACTGGCAGCATAAGGCTCTAAATGATGTTCTTTTAATAAAGGACAGTGTTAGTTTTTCCTTCTTCTTTGGCTTTGTTGTGGAACTGGACATTCCATCAGAATAATAGAACAAATTTTGAAGTTGTCCAAACAGCAATGTTCAACTAAATGCATTACAGGTGGCTGTTCACTGCTTTAGATCTTGTAGTAGTTTCGTAGGATACTGTGCCTGAGACATGAAGAAGTCTTGATTTACAGTACATGCATTAGTTTAGGAAGAACTAAGTAGTTCTAGTTAGCCAGGAGGAACATGCTATGGGCTCTTTTGTGAGGCTAAAGAAAACATCTTAAGTGAGTTTCTGAAGTGCGCAGCTCATTGTTCCCTGAAACGTGGGTCACTGACGAATAGGACTCAGTGTTGTGTCGGGTGCTACATTGACATTATACGTGCAACAGAGGTAAATGATTATAAGTTAGTGTTTCAAGTTAACGTTTTTCAGTTTAACATCTGGAATTCTCATGCCTATTGCTTGGGCACTTTTCAGCATCGACATCTTTTGGGTTTGTGTTTTCTGCAGCTGGTGAGAAGCATAGCTTCCCATTTTCAGTTTTCTAAATCATTTCAGTCTTGCTTTTCAATTCAAACTTCACAAGTCTGGCTTTTGCCATCTTTATAGTTAATGCCTACAGTATTACACATAGATACCACTTAAAAAATAAAGTGCAGAAAATCTGCCTTTCAAGAAGCGTGGCTCTGGTGAGGTTTTTCTTCTTCACAGAGGAGGTGAGTGCAGTTCCACATGCCGGTCTTGGCTGAGACTGATTTAGATAGTTTCTTAGTCCATCTGTGCAATTACTGCTTTGCTGCTTCTGAGTAGAAGTACTGAAATCCCTGAGTTGTGTGAGCAAAGAGTAAGCAGCTTACCAGGTTTTGACCAGTAGCTATCGCAACTCCTGATTTACTTCATTTGCCAGCCTGCTGCATCAACCTACCTACTTTGCATGCTCTAAGTCACTTCTGTTTTCCTAAACATTGAAAGAAATGCTGGGCTAACAGCTGAAGAGTGTTTAATTATTGCTGTGTGTTTGCAGCTGATAGCTTTTTTTTTTTTTNTTTTTTTTTTTTTTTTTTTTTTTTTGTAAATTGCAGTAGGCAATTCATTCTGATGGTATCGCTGAAGTTAATAATGAAGTCCAAACACAAAGTGCTTTAGGGAGAAAAAACCCCAAGACCTATCAGTTGCCAGTCATTGTAGTCTTCAGCACAATCGAAAGTATAGCAGTAGCCCACTCAAAGGAGTTAAGTTCTTCCCTATGCCGATTCAGCATCTCTTGATTTGTTAGTAATACTTCCTCTGTCCCATTTTAAATCTCTTCATATGCTCTTCGTACCAGGTGTGTTAGCACTGTACTGGAGTTGGTTGAAATTCATGAAAACTTGAATATGAAAAAAGTGCCTGTAACTTCTTTTTATTTATCTTTTTTTTTCTTTGGTCCACAGTAGAATGCATTCATTATTTTCCTCCCCCTTTTTTTTTTTTTTTCAAAATATTTTTGGAGGTTTTGCCTCTTGCTAAAAATGCCTTGTTAGAAGAATGGTAATTTATGTATTTTGTTCATCTTGATGAGCCCATGAGATACACCAGGACTCAATTTACCCAGCAAGAAACATAGAGTTCCTTGAAATATTTTTCAAAAATATTAAGTCGCTGTGCCTCTTTCCTTTAGTCTTGTTCAGACGTTGCTCCTGAAATAAATACCTGTACAAACTTACTTTAGTGGCAAGTAACAGACTTAGCCTGCTAGAACTTACCAGAAGGAACAGATAGTGTAATACGTACTTTCTGTTGCAGAGCCAAGTATAAATAACAGGTTGCATCTACTCATGTCATTCCAGTACATATGTACATTCCAGTACATTCCAGTATGCTGTGAGGTAGCCAAAACAACAAACAAGCATTGCTGCTTGAAGAGAAAGAGTGATAAAGATTCAGCCACTGTATCAACTTCATCTAGAAAGCCAGGAGTGCAAGGTGGATCAATGCTACACAATGGGATCTACTCACAGCAAGCTGTGTAAGTGGTCTCTCTAGAGCAAGTGTTCCCCTAGTCTGGGGCCCAGGAGAGGGAACAAACGTGATTTTGATAGCTTTGGTTCGGATCCAACGTAGTTTCCTTAGATTTGCAAAGAAATGCCTCAAGAACTCAAATCCAAGTTTCCAGTATCAGTCCCACCATGACCACCATCTCATTTTGTGTTTATGATGAAATCTGAATTAAGATATCCTTTGGGTAATGATGATGCAGCCTAACAGACCATGTGTGGTGGTTAATTTTTCAAAATTACAACTTTCTTGCATTTCCTCAGCCCTATATCTGTTAAAATTATTGCCAGTTTCATTTTTTTGACAGCTTGGAGCTGTGTCTGAACACCTGTTCTTCAAGCCCCAGGGAAAGTGTCAGAAATGAGGAGCATCATTTAAATAAATATAGATGACAACAGTAGTGTGAAAAGGAATAATAAACACAATTTGTTAAGCTTTTATTTTCTAGAATGCTACAACTGATAAATCGCTGAAAGGAAAAGCAAATCTGGGCAACCACCACAGATGCTTCATTAATCTGGTACAACTAATACTTACAGATTGATGGTTAACCTACTGGCATGAGTGAATGACTATAATCCCCATACCCTGAAGTGCATTTTCATGTACACAAGTAACAGTTACCATATTTTCCTTTTTTTTTTTTTTCCTAAATTTAGATTTGCAGCTGATAGTGATGACTCAAGAAAAGATTTTGTAGTACTTTTTAAAGGAAAATGATATTTTCTTCTTGAGGAGTTCAGTTTGGCAGGCTTTTTTCTGCAAAGAGGATGTATAGGCATGGGTTCTTAGTCTAGTCTGGAAGTTGGTGGGAAACCATAGAAAAGCAACATTCATTCATGCTAGTCCATGGCATTTTGTGATAAAAGGACAATTTTAAAATGCTATCTTGAACAAATGTATGTTGATATATATGTAATCCCAGATACTGCTGTACTAGCAGACACTGTGATTGGCATGATCCTTTCTCCTATCCTGCACACTGGATACCTGTTGGGGTTTGGAGCAGGTGTTAAATAACTTACTTCCAGCCTGTATGGACAGTCCATTCCAGTATTCCTGTGCTGGCTGTCCTGTACTGGTATACGGATGGGGAATGTGGGGAGCTGGTACAGTCACTCTGTTCTGAGAGCCTTCAGAGAGAGCATCCATTTACTCCAGCAAGTTCCCAAGTTGAGGAGAAATTGCAAAAGCGTCTGAGGACGGGTATCTTATTCTTTCCACTACTTTGGGTAGGTACATCTGCTGGAAACTTTGAGAAGTATTACATGAGAAAGAAGAGGTGAGGTAGTCAAGGAAAGAGCTCTAAGTTAAGAGTCCACTCTAAGCTGCACTTTGAAAAACCATGTGGGCAGGTAGGTTTGTGCTCCGTCCAGTGTTTCCAGTGAGATTTACCTTCAATTAGCCATTTCACTTTGGAAATATATCTGAAGTTTCTTAGTCACATAGATACCATCTCATAGCAGTCTGTAATTGAAAATGAAATGTTGTTTTTGTTAATCCTTGGAAAACTCAAGAATATGTGGAAAAGCCATCCTGTGTTTGCAGGAGATTCACAGACGAGAAGAAACTTGTTCATTCAGTAATGTTACCTCAGCTTTGTCCCTGTTTGTCTTCATTGCTGTCCTTGTGCTGTTTGAGCACTTCCCTGTCTTTTCATAGATTTCTCTTGACAGAAATCCTGTAAAATAAGTTGGTAGTATTGCCATTAAAGACAGGGAAAACTAAGGTCCAAAATGATCCAGTTTGTCACTCCAGCTATAACACTGGTGATCTGTTTAAAAAAGAAAAAAAAAAAAGTGGCTTATGAAATTACAAATCAGAAGTTTGCCAACTTTTGGACCATACAGATTCACTTATTTTGTTTTAACATACAGATCGAAATAGAGCCAGGACAAACTGGTAGAGAAGAGAGAAGCTTTGCTCTTTGTGACAAAACAAGAACATTTATAACTCAGAAGCAGTTTCTCTCCTTGGGTGTCACTTTGGACGAGTCAGAGAGGATAACAAAGAGCCAGTGCCGGGGAGCATGTGATGTGGTGTCTTCATGTGCTTCAAGGTGAGCTACTGTTGTGTAGAGCTGAGAAACTACAGTGTGTAGCATGGCAGAGGTTGCATTTCAGGTGATGTTTGTGTGTTTTGGTATAGGTTGCCATGCTTGATTTACGTAATCCATACTAAATTTTCTTTTTATTTGTATCTTATACAGTATTTCCAATGTATTCTAAGAAATAGGGTTCAGGTCTTCAGGAACACTATAAAAGATTAAGTTCTGCATCGATGTTGCAAAGGAACGTTCACTCCATAAAAAGTTTTCAAAGGAAATACATAATTCCTGCAAACACTCCAATACGGATGACTGCTGTAGAGAGCTAATAAAATCAGTTAAGGCATTAGAATTTTGAGAACTCTCACAGCTGCAAAAGAAGGAGAGATTTTAATATGTCAATACACATATTACCAACATCGCTGCAAAAAAATGCACAATTTTCTAGCATCTATTTTGCTCAATAAGCAGGATGAAGAATGGGAGGGATAACATAGACAAAGCAGTGATTCCAGCTAAAGGGCACTGTAAGAGGCGGAATCCATAGGACTCCATAAGATCTTCTCTGAATGAAGGGCAAGGGAGAGAGAACTTTTCCAAGGTCTGCTGTTGTTGTTTTAAACTGTTGTGCATAAATATGAAACAATTTGCGTCATCTTCGCATGCACTCATCGCTTTGACCTAACAGCATGCCAGTGGCTCTGATAGCATGCAAGATCTTAAGGAGTCTGGCCTTACAGCTCATACTGCTGCAGAAGGGAGGCCCTTGCAACATGATTTTTTCTGGGCTGTATGTAATTTAGCAGTAGAAATGTGGAATTGGAAAGCCATGTAATCAAAACTTTTCCAAGCAAGCCGGAGCAGGGAAAGACATCAGCAAGTCAACTGGGATTAACAACAAGAAGAGTAAGTTTTTGCCCAGTCAGGTTTGGTCATTCCCTTTTTATTTCTCAAGTCTGATTTCCAAATCTCATCAGATTGTATCCATTCATACACTGACATCAGCACAGAAGAAATGCACGAGATTTGTAGCAGGGCTGTCTTGTTAGCAGCGTGATGTGTAATCTTCTGGTTTGTCAGACCTGCGAGTTTCTAAAGATCGTCTGGCTGAAGTGAAGCTGTCTAGTTTGGCTATTGCTAGCTGATTGCGTACCATTCCTCACCAAAGCTGTTCTCAGTCCTCAACCCCTCGTCACTCTACGAAATATTGCAGGTTGACATCATGTTGAACTTTGCAAGCAGTTACAGATCAAGCTGAAGATCATTTAACGACTTAAGGATATCTGCCCAAATCATCTTACAAGTGCTGGTGACTCAGTATTCATGACTTCATCTCTGCTCTTTGGATGGTGGCCAGCTGTTTTTTCCATGCATGGTAGTGCCCAGTGTTGTGGTTCAGGTCCTCTTAACTTCTCTTTTTAAACGCATCTGAACTTGCTAACAACAAAGGAAGAATGTAGTCATCTTCCAGCTGATTAGGTGCTACCTCCTGGATAAAAACCTCATGGCTGGGTTACAATCTGCTAGAAAACAGTCAGTATCTGAAGGTTGTGGGTTTTTTTGTTTGGTTTTTTTTTTTTGAAGTGTTCCCACGAGTGAAATTTGGGGAGCCACACAACTGTTTACCAAATAATCTGTTTCTCTAGTAGAGTTTTCTAGATCTGAGTCATGCTTTAGCAAAAGAGGATTGCAGACTTCTAATGACACATTCTGGTCTTTTGCATAGGTTACTGCTTATGAATCATCAAGAAAGGGAGAGATGCAGAGATTAGCCTCTGAAGAAAATAAAATGCTTACTCAATTCATAACACCACAGTCTAGGATAGATGTTTGAAATATTTGTGCAGTGCATGCTCTTTCTGGAAGATAGACTGCAGCTAGCTGCTTGGAGGAATGAAACCTTTTTGTCCTTGCTTTGCTCAATGTGCTTTGAAAGGATGCAGGAGGGGGATGTCAGAATACTCAGATCTGAATACCTTCCCCATGACAGTACTGTAAGTTCTTTCTCCTATGAGGAAACACTGATATTAAGTGAATATGTCGTTATCTCAAATGAAACATGATTGCATTTCCTATTTGTTATTGCTTCCAGCAGCACAGAGGCCATTCTAGACAATTGCAATCGTATGTTCTCCAATGACTTTCTTGTAAGTCTTTCAATCTCATCAGCTCTGATCTGTGCTTCATTTTTTTGTCACCACAGCTACTTCCCACCCTGGGGTAGTGGATGCTTCACCCACGCACCATTTTTTTCCCCGGCCCAGAACATGGAGACAGCTGAGATCCAGGCACTCAAAAAAAACAAACACAGCTATGCTTTGTGCTTTTCTAGCTGGCACCAGAGGCAGTCTGGCAGCACAAGAAATTTTTCTCCAAACCAATGTTGTGTTGGCCATTTTGTATTTTATGTAATTGCTGTAAGTCCATCAGTCCTGCTTCTCATCATACCAGTACTGCCCCAACCAACTGTTACTGTCATGTACTTTGTGCTTTGACAGTGGATCTGCAGTTTGGGACTGAGCTGTGAAACATCAATTTAAACAGTGTGTTGTGGTTTAACCCAGCAGGCAGGGGCTAAGCACCACACAGCTGTTCACTCGCTCTCACCCCACACCCAGTGGGATGGGGGAGAGAATCGTTAAAAAAAAGGTAAAAGCTCATGAGTTGAGATAAAGACAGTATAATAGGACAGAAAAGAAAGGCAAAATAGTAATGATCATGATAATAATAGTAACAATAAAAGAATATACAAAGCAAGTAATGCACAATGCAATCGCTCACCACCAGCTGACTGATGCCCAGCCAGTCCCCAAGCAATGGTGGCACCCCCCTGGCCAACTCCCCCCAGTTTTATTATTCAGCATGTCACCATAAGGTATGGGACATCCCTTTGGTCAGTCTGGGTCACCTGTCCTGGCTGTGTCCCCTCCCAGCTCCTTGTGCACCCCCAGCCCCCTCGCTGGCAGGGCAGCATGAGAAGCCAAACGTCCTTGGCTCTGTGTAAGCACTGCTCAGCAGCAACTAAAACATCGGTGTGTTATCAGCGTTGTTTTCCTCCTAAGTCCAAAACAGGGCACATACCAGCCACTGTAAAGAAAATCAACTCTATCCCAGCTGAAACTAGGACACAGTGAAATGAAAAACAAATGTTTCTTTCATAGTAACAATGATTGATGAACATGTGCTAAGCCAAAAAAGTGGTTCCTTCTACTACTAAAAATAATAATAAAATATTCAAACAGATGTCTTCCAGGGCTTAGGAAAAAAAAAAAGGAGACCCAAAATACATTCAGAGTGGCTTTGTCTGAACGTTATAATCTATAGCCAACATGTAGTTACAAATTCCATGTTTTAAAGAGTTTGAAACTAGGCAGCTTTCACTATGACCTTGAAATGAAGCATGCTTCTCCAGGAGAACAGTCTGGAATCACTTACACGTAAGTTGAACAAACTAACCAGGAGGGGAATGGTCCACTCAGCCTCCAGCACACCTGAGCCATCTCCTGCATGACCTCTGGAGGTGCAACAGCTGGGAAACCCAATATGCACTTGGGAGCTCTCGTTGATTTATTGGCTTACTCTCAGCACATCTTGTAAAAAGAGTTTAGTTAAAAAAATATTGGCTGGGTAGCCAAGAGGCCAAGTAGACCGCTGATGTGTGTGCCATGGCTGGGGATGCTTCTGGACTGCAAAATGGGATGGCTTGAAGGGTGAGTAGCAGGAGACTGAAACTGGAGACTCCTGAGAGGTGTGACTCCAGCGCAGCTAGGGGGCAGGAAGGGGAGATTTCCCTAAGGTTGATGAGGTTGATGAGAATAGAAGAAAAAAATTGCTTGAGTGAGAGACAGGCTGGATAAAAGGACCTGTGCTGAAAGACAGTGAGTCAGGGGAGGGAGTCATTGATGAACTTGTTGTTTTAATCTGTCTTGCCTGAAACCTCTTCCTCTTCTGTTTACATTATAATAAAAGTGGAAATCTTTTGATTTCCAGGAATGAAAATCCTGAAAACAGTGGTTCTTGTTATAGTAACAGCATGGAGAAGACATAAGTAGATTTGTGTCAAAGCTCAGGGTGATATTTGGTATTCAGTCATGATATGCAAGAGGAATTATGCACAGTGCAAGAGAGACTGCTACTTTCCTTCAAGTCTGCAGACACTTCTCCAAGTTCTGTTTTACCTGCACATGTGAAATTTGCATTTGAAAGATACCTGTCAACAGATGTGCTCTTTTCGTCTCCTTTTATCAAGGAGCATGAGCAGGATGTATGTGCCACATGTTTGACGGCCTCATGTAGGACTGAGGCAGATCATGGAATCATAGAATATCCTAAGTTGGAAGGGACCCACAGGGATCGCTGAGTCCAGCTCCTGGCTCCACACAGGACCACCCAAAAATCAGACCATGTGTCTGAGAGCGTTGTCCAAACGCTTCTTGAACTCCGGCAGGCTCGGTGCTGTGACCACTGCCCTGGGAGCCTGTTCCAGTGCCTGACCACCCTGTCGGTGAAGAACCTTTTCCTAACCTCCAGCCTGACCCTCCCCTGCCACAGCTCCAAGCCGTTCCCTAGGGTCCTGTCGCTGTCACCAGAGAGCAGAGATCAGCCCTGCCCCTCCGCTGCCCTCGTGAGGAAGCTGCAGGCCGCCATGGGGCCTCCCCTCAGCCTCCTCTTCTCTGGGCTGAACAACCCACGTGACCCCAGCCGCTCCGCACACATCTTCCCCTCCAGACCCTTCACCATCTTCGTGGCCCTCCTTTGGAGGCTCTCTAATAGTTTCATGTCCTTCTTATGCTGTGGTGCCCAAACCTGCACACAGCACTCAAGGTGAGGCCGCACCAGGCAGAGCAGAGCAGGACAATCCCTCCCCTCACCCGGCCAGCAGTGCCGTGCCTGATGCACCCCAGGCTCGCACAAGTGGAGCACAGGAGTTACAGACATTCTTATATTTGCTGTGTGTAAAGTAGCTTTGCTGTCTTCTTGGAGCAGGTGAAACACCCTCCAGGAAACAGTACTCACAAAAACATTTGATGTTGCTTTGGTAGCCAATTTGGAAATTGCTTTGAGCTATGCTGTGAAATGCTGTGAAAATGTTCTGAGTAGCAAAGTCACCCCTAAGTCATCTTCATGTAATGATGTGCAAATACATATGTAAACGCCCTTCCAGGTAAATTTGGTCTCTGTCAAGGCAAAATACATATGAAGGGTTTTTAGCCACGTTCATAAATGCAAGGTTCCTTCCAGACAATCTGTCTGGGCCAGTGGGCAGGACACCTGGCTTATGCTGCTCTGAAAAGGCAGCCTGCCTTAACCAGGGGCATTGCTGCTCCCCTGATTTCTCACAAGCCAATTTAAATCTGGAAGTGCAATGATGCTTTAAATACGGCTCTGTCATGGAAAAAAAATGGCCTTGACACAGTTATAACATTTGACAATTTTTAGGCTGAAAAGTGAATTCATCCTCAAGAGGTGTAAAAGAAGAAGTAGGGGAATATTTAGTGATCAAATTGCCAGTTTTATCAGCATTTCCCTGAAATTAGCAGAGAGACTGACTAGATAAAAAAACCTATGTGTAGAGGACTACAACTTTGGATGCAATGTATCAACGGAGGAAAAAGAAGTCATACAAAAAACATAAATGCTGAAAATTGGATTGAAGCAGGAGTTTTTTACCTATCTTAGTTAAAAAGAAAATAGGAGTAACTACCAGATCTGGTTATACCGATATTGATGCTATTCTTGTCCAGCTACTGATATGAATGGGAGTTTTCAATTTCAAAATAAATGAAAATATTTAAAAAACAAAACAAACAAAACAAAACCTTGCATGTTGAAAAGAGATATAAGACTGAAATTCATGCTCTTCTTTACTTATTTGGTGCCAAAAAATAATCTCAACCATCTTTGAACTGATGACCAAAATTGTAAGCACGTGATATTTGAACTTGTTTTATTAAGATATTATTATATTAAGATATATCAAGATAATATTAATCAATTAAGATATATATTAAGATAGATCAATTTTTAGTTAAAATATGTTGAGTAAAATTTCTAAATGTCTGTGTTTCTCCTCCAGAAAATGTATAGAGTTCTGCAACGTGACAACGGGTTGAAAACTCTTTATCTAGAGACATACGTATGTGCCACTCGCCTTCTTTGGGGCTAGGGATACATTGTGCTGTTACTTACGATATAGTTTCCATGCAGAACTTGTCTGAAATCTCACAGCAAACTCTTCCAAAAGCTGTGGGGGAAACTGATAGACAATTCCCAGTATAACTTGTGATATAGTACTGCAGGATAATGAAGAAAAAATATTATTGACTTAGAGAAAATACTTGATTGGTGTAAGTTGGTGTTTGGCTTTAGACATGAGGGAAGCTGGGTGAAGGTGGTGTCACAGGAGTTTTGGAGGGGTGGAAAACAATTTTAAAATAGTTCTGTTTGTCGAATGTGAAGGCCTTACACTGTCTAAAAAATGAAAAAAAAAGAGTAATGAGCACCTCTCTCACATGACTCGCAGTCAGGGGACACTTGGTGATGCTAAAGAGAAGGTGCCTTTGGGGCTGGCATGCACGCTGCAGGCTGCCAAGGAGGGCAGGGGCAAACGGCACCAGGTGCACCTTTGCTGGCCACCTTCATGACTGGAGAGGCAGATGACACCGTGGAGCAAGGAGCCCAGCAGAGACCTGACAGTGTTTTGCCTGTGATCTTTTTTTCTAATAGTTCTGCTTCAGACTTACTTACGTGAATTTTACTGTAATTGCTAGTTATGACAGTATTCAAATGCTGAAGGTGATCAAACATATCAGCTTAAAAATTCAAAGCTAACATTACAAGGAAGTGATTTAATCTGCCTTGCTAGGCTGGTGCTTGTTGGAAGAAAGGAGAGGTTCATTGCATCTAACATCTTAACATTGCAGCTGTAGTGAAAAGCAACAGTTTTTCCAAATACACGCTGAAACGAATCTGAACTGTCCTCACAGGTCCACTTTGTAACCTGATTGTACAGGGAAAAAAATAAAAAAAAAGCATTAAGCCTTAATAAATAAAATAAAAATGATATGGTTGAGCTCTATTGGTAGCATAAATAGAAACTGTACATGTATATATTGCATATAATAGCCATTTTACTACCACAAAAGAGAAAATACTTCTGTGAGTGATGAAGTTTTCAAGTAGTGAGGTAGGACTTCCCAGTGTTAGTGCTACTCAGCCTCCCTTCCCAAAAGCCTGTTAAACAACCGGCACTGCATTTACATATGCACTCATAATATCATGATGCCTAGTGGCCTGTCAGAAAAAAATCAGAGATTTCTTGGCTGTGAATAAGCGCTATTAATAATTAATAATAATTGTGATGCTGCTGAATGCAGTCCTGCTTATTCCTCAGTGTGAGACTGAAAACCCTGGTGTGACGTGGGGTCTCCTGTTGCTCAGGGCTCTGACTGCTGGCTCCGACACGTTTGAAGAACAGGGAAAATCTCTTGAAGGCATGACAGCTAGTAATACTATTTAACTTGATTGATGTAAAGTAGACAGATGGGACTGGCACAGATGGGATACCCTGTGTCATTGGCACAAGTGACTGAGTTTCTTTGCTGGAAATGTTTTAAAACTCAAACTGAGTAGTACTCTTGCAACGTCTACCATGAGACTCCTTGTGCCAAACGAGAAAGTTTCAGCACTGTTTTAAGTACTGCTCACTGCTGTATTAACAAAGTCTGTGTGAAGGTGTTACATGTCAGAGAGATTTGTAATTTATACAGTAAAAATGACGAGTTGGGAGAGAGAGTGCTTCATTGCAATGTTTGTTGTCTGTCAAAGAAAAGAGCTGTCGAAAAGTTTAGAAACTAGGAAAACCAGTGTTCAGGTTTCTGATGGTGAGTGAATTCGCTGAAGGCTGCAAGCTGCCTGAAGATGAGGAGGAGATAAGTAATCTGGCTTTCCTGGTAGATATTTTTTTTGTCTTTGAGAGCTCAATATAAGTCCCCAGGAGAAAGACTGCCTTTTGCTGTGTACTTTCTTCTCTCCTGAAAAAAATTTTTCACGTAGCAATATAAACCAGTTTCTTTTTTTCAGCAGGTAATGAGGGGATGTTAACTGCCTGTCCATGTGCTGTGGGGACGCACAGGACATGTGTCCCGGGTGGCAGGAGGGTGCTGTCCCCTTCCATCTGCCCCCAAACAGTGGCTCAGAAAGTGCAGAGGCAGTGGGAGCCCCGCTCCGCTGCCTTGTGCTGCATGGCATGCGGCCGTGCTCATCCTCTCCAGCACCGAGCCTGCTCTGGGGAAAGCACCTTCTGGGTGTTCTGTCCATGCCCGTTTTCACGCTATTTCAGCTTTTGAGAATACAACGTGCCCTTAACCCACAGTCTGCTTTTTACTTCCCAAGAGATTTTTTTGGATTTTTTAAGTAAGTGCTGAGATTTTTGTTCTCTTCTTTCATGGTGTATGCATTCATATAGGTTTTATACCTGATTTAGACATCCATAAAAACAACCCCTTGCAAGCAATACTGTTGATATCTGAAGATATCTATCCTCCTTAAGGATAAGTATAGAAGAAGGTACCATATCACTGTTTAAGTGAAATATTTTAGACTATGGACCTGATTTTAGGAGATGCTAGAGAACACAGACCTTTAAGATTCAAAGAGGAGAAGCTGAAGGTTAAATGTAGCCTGTGCAAGACAGCTTTGAACAGTCAGTAAATTTCCACATTTTAACAGGATAGAAATAGCATAATTTTTCTTTGGCAGGTTTACTTGCAGCTCTCCTGGTGATAACGATGTTTCTCTGCACAATGTTAAAAGGCCCATGACGATATGAGTTTTGCTGCTGGAGGATTCTAGTTGCCTCAAGTGAGTGAAGTTGTGTATCATTAAGAAACTTCAATTGATAAAGAAATAATAACAACTTGCTGCAGTTGATTAGCGACTAAAATTGGATTACTGTAAGAATGCATCTGTTTTTTTTTTGTTTTTTTGTTTTTTGTCATTAAGAGATTTCATTTGTGTAGGCGGGCAGGGCTGGATGCACCATGACATGGGGGTACAGATGGTGGTATCAGAGCGGTGCCGTGTTGCACAACCCACATTTTGCCCCAGCTTTGCAGACCAGCTCAGACACGCATCTCACAAGCTTTAGTGGGTTTCCACCATGTGGGCATTCAGTGTTTCTTCTGAGAGATTTCCTACATCCAGGGATGTAGCGTGGCCAAGAGGTCAAGCAGTGCAGGGGCATTGGAGAAAATCGTGTTCCTCCACTCGTAACTTGCTTACGCCTGAAGCTGAAGTCCTGTGCTGTGTGACCTCCTGTTTCAGGAGGCAGCAAGGACCGTCTGAGCTTAAGAGAGAGGAACACCGTGAGTGGCATGGCTTTAACAAAGACACAGGTTCAAAGGCATGGGGGATTGAAGTGAAGGTTAAGACACTTCAGAGGATGAGCAGGTGAGCAGGCCGAGGAGAGGGAATGGCAGCACTGCTATAAAGGGGCAGCAGCAAGGAGTCCAGCTGTGGGAGAAGCCGATGATGAGGCTCTTTCGGACACAGGGATACAGGCTGAGACCAACAGTTCCCCAGCTGGCAGGAGGACAAAGAAGGCACCTGGAAAAAGTCTGTGGGAAAAAAATTTCCAAGTAGAAAAATGGCCCAGAAAAATAACAGAGCAGTGCTGAATGGGGTTTGGATGCAATGACTGATCTTCCTCTGAGAGTCACAGTAGTTACCAGTTTTGGGCCCTTCGCTACAAGGAGGACATTGAGGTGCTGGAGTGTGTCCAAAGAAGTGCAACGAAGCTGGTGAAGGGTCTGGAGAACAAGTCTTATGAGGAGTGGCTGCGGGAGCTGATGTAGTTTAGCCTGGAGAAAAGGAGGCTCAGGGGAGACCTTATCACTCTCTACAACTACCTTAAAGGAGGCTGTAGTGAGGTGGGAGTCGGTCTCTTCTCCCAAGCAACAATCCATAAGACAAGGAAATGCTCTCAAGTTGCGCCCGGGGAAGTTTAGATTGGATATTAGGAAAAATTACTTCTCTGACAGGGTTGTGAAGCATTGGAACAGGCTGCCCAGGGAAGTGGTTGAGCCACCATCCCCGGAGGTCTTCAAAAAACATTTAGTTTTAGAGCTTAGTGACATGATTTAATGGTGGACTTGTCAGTTCTAGGTTAAAGGTTGGACTGGATGATCTTAGAGGTCTTTTCCAACCTAAATGATTCAATGACTCTATGATCATGGGTGTGGCTGGGAAACCCAATGCAAAAAAAAAAAAAAACCAGCAGAAAAATACATGTGTGTTACATATTATTGAACTAGTGGCTGCTTTTCAATTAGTGATTTTGCTTGAACTTCATCTTTCAAAGGGATATTTGCACTGGCTGAATGATAGCTGCAAATGTGCTGAAGCCAAGCCCTCCTGTTTCTGGATGAGCTCACCAGTCTGTGTGGGCACTGGCGTCCTCACTCCTTGCTGGCAGCTGCCCCATCTTTCCTACATGCGCTCATGCAGCCCCGGCTCCTGGTGTTCTCCTCTGAGAACTCATCATGACCACACACAGAGGAAAAATATGTCCCGTGTCTCACATAGACAATTCCAGGGAAGTTTCTTGCTATTTTGTAGCTCTTCTGCCAAAAAATTCAGTCCCACAAAACCAAACTCATTTTAACCTAAACCGCTTTGCCTCAGATACAGTATAGAAACTCCCAGCCACAGGTATCACAAAGCCTTACGCATGTCAATCCTGTACCAATATGATTTACAAAATGTGTCTGTCACAGTGGGTATCAGCAGGCCTTTTATATGGGAATGCAATGGTGGTATGCAGCCTCAGGGCAGCCCTTTTAAATTGCAGAGCCATTGTGAAAAGAAGTGGACCACTGCTCCTTTCACAACATGGACATTATTTTGAATGCTGCATACTGAGAAATAATTCCAGTATTTTATACTATGTGCTGGTCTTGCAGTCATTTGCAAGGATGGTTTGGTGGGATTGCTCAGCGTTCCTTCAGTGAAACAGCAATTACTTTGGATCTGAATATAGCCAGGATAGTGCTGTTTTATGTATGTAGACTCCATCTTCCTTAAACAGGGCAGTCACTTACTGCAGTCTCTTTTCTATCCCACCCATAGCAAAAAAAAAAAAGATGGCAAATTCGGCCCACTTCCTAATTACTGTGGAAAGGGTACTGTAAACTGTCAAGTGAGAGACAACATCAAACAAAGGCAGGAGTGGTACCGTGACAGAAGGTTTTTCAGGAAAGATATTGAAAAGTAGACAGAAACCAGTTTCACTTTAATTCTTCAGAGGGAAAGACATTTCATAGTCAATTGGATGGTAATAATATTGTAATCTTGAAGCAAATCTGCAATAAAAAAAAAGATGCTTAGAACAAGCGACTGCAACAGATCTCCCCACTCTGCTTGGGCAATTGCAGCCCAGAGGTTTCCTCTCAAGCCCAATGTGGCTGGAGAGCCCTCTCCATCCCTCCTCAGTAGGGGTAAGGACACAATAAGCCCCCCAGGTCTGACCACAGGGCTTGTGCATTCCACAATACTCTGAGACTGCCGGCAAGATTTGTTCAGCCTTCTCCAAAATCTTGGATACTCCAAGCTCTCACATGTCAAGCAGTAATGCAGATTGTCACATGTCCACCCATAGCTAAAAAAAAAAAAACAAAAAAACAAAAAAAACCCTCACTACATAAGGTAAAGATATAAAAATCTTTGTCATTGGCTTTTTGAAAGAAGAAGGAATGTGTCCACCTGCCATACAAGGCATTAACTCACTTTAAAAATAGAAAGTCAGCCCTTCTTATTGTAAGGTTTTTGGATTATTTCTTTTTTTTTTTTTTTCCCCTCCCAGATAATGGTACCATTCTCATTTTACAGAGGAAAACTGAGAAGCAGAGGGATTACAAATGGACTGACTGCCAGATTGGTATAAAGCAAAAGCCTGCCTGTCCATCCATCCATCTGCCCATCTTTCTCAGTGTTTCTTCCACCTACTCCCCTCCAGTAACCGCCACTATTCTCCCACTTCATACTAGACGCAGCTCCCTGTCACCACACTGAAGTGAGAGAGCAGCCCTGTAGAGCTTTGCCCATTTGTCAAAACAAGTTCCTGTGACTTTCCTGTGTCATGAAGACCACTGCGTCTCAGTGAGTGAGAAGACCTTGGGTGCTGAAGAGGAGACACAGCTGTCACCATGTCACCATGCCCTAGGGAGCAAGTACATGTGCTGGCCTGGTCCTCCCAGGTCCAAGCAGGGAGAGCAGCTGGCCAGGAAGGCCATGCTCTGGGACATGAGCACAGCTCCAGTCTTGCTGCACCTTCCCTTTCCTCCCATCACAGAAACCAAGAGTGATGTCAGCAAGAAGTCTGCCTTGGGGGTTGGACTAGATGATCTCCAGAGGTCCCTTCCAACCTTAACCATTCTGTGATTCTGGCCATGCAGAGGGTGGCAGTGCCAATCCAGCTAGATGTATGGGACTGATGGAGAGATCAGTGATGGGGCAGTCACCTCAGAAGTATGGAAGGCAGCAAAATTGACCATTTCCACTGTTAGCGATGGCATACATCATGCACAATGCAAAGTTTTTAACCAGTGGATAGAACACAACCACTCCAACAAAGTGAGGACTGCGTTGAAACCCCAGCCCTCAGCCCATGCCTGTCTCCCTCATCCCCTTCCACTGCTCAGTGTATATACATAAAAAATCAGGGAGGTTCCTCACATTCCTGCAGGCTTTGCTGCCTTGCCATGGACATCCCACTGCCTGCTGCAGGGTCTGCTCCTCTGCAGAGCAGGCAGCTGCAAAACCCTGCAGGGAGGGCAGGAGGCTGTGAGACGGGAACAAAGAGTTAGTGAGCAGTGGGAAAGAGCCTGCTAAGTTCTCATTTTGAATCGGAAAGCTAGTTTACATTAATCAATCACTCTAGTATATAGGGTATAAGAGCATGTGTGGGGTTTTCTTTCCACAGGAGGACCCAAAAACAATTATGTGGAATCTGAGGAGAAAGCTTCAAGTTCAAACACCTTATGAAGAAAGGTTTGAGTCACAGATAGTCTCTTCATGTCAGTATATATTACGTATACTACTGAACATGTCTCAATAATTCTGTCGCATTTGAGAGGGGATTCAAATTCCCTTATTTCAATACCTCAAACATGACACTTATATAAGATGATTTCTTTCCAGCTAAATGGATTCATTTATAATTCAGGTTTTTGTCAAATTGAAATATCATCCAAGTTCATACGAATTTAATAACAGCATGGAGGCAAAATAAAAATCAAAACACTGAGAAAGGGCAATACTGTGGTTCTAGGGGTTATGATCTCTTCTCTGACAACCTGACATTATCCACCAAGCTGTGCACATCCTATTATCGGAATGTATTTGGATGCCATGGTTACTTGACAGTTCTAATCAGATAGAGGTGGCTCCAAGCAGTAACTGAAAACATATAAAAACAGTCAACCAAGCAAAGAAAACCAGCCTGGTTTTCCTATAATCTATAATACATGAGTAATAAGGCACCCATTTGACTATTAAAAGATAGATAGACAGATAGATAGATAGGTAGATAGATAGACAGATAGATAGATATAAAACACATATCTTGACTGCATTCTGCCTTTTTTATCTCTTATTCTGGGTTATCTTAATACTTTCTTATTAAATTTGCATGAGAGATCCAAAGTAAGAAGGTCAGAAAGAAAGTAATGCCCACTGCTTCCTAGAAAGACTGTTGCTCTTTCCGTACAGTTTTTCAGAACTTGGGAGATGGACAACAGACTGCCAGGAGGTCTCACATGTAGGTCACCACAAAGCCAGCTTATGAAGGTAGTTACTCAGTTTGTGTCTTCTAGAAGTAACCAGATATGCAGGTCAAAAATACTGTCTCCTGGTGTGGTCTTTCCTTCTGAAGTTAAAGTTTTAGCAAGCTAAGCGGTTCAGAGTGACGTAATAAATCTGAAAACCAAACTGAAAGTCCAGCCAGAGCTTAATAGAACCAGCATTGCCTGCCAAAATGTAAAACAATGAATTTATTGTTTCTTAGACCTTGAATCTGAATACAGATGTACTTTACCTGCCAAAATGTAAAACAGTGAATTTGTTATTTTATTTTAGACTGTGAATCCAAATAGAAATGTAGAAACGCATTTAAAGGCAGTGCCAGTTCTGTATTAGTGATCATGGCCAATGAGCGTCAAAAGCATGAGAGGAGCTGAAAAGCTTGATGAAAGTTACAGAAGTCAGGATGGGCACAGGCTTCCAGGAGCCTTGGGGTACTGTAGAGGACCTCCAAGCACTGAATTGCTTTTCCCAAGGTCCAGCTGCCTGAGGGAGACCGAGTCAGCCTCCATGAGTAAATCCATGAGCATCCCTTGGAAGGACTCTGAATAGTCAGCTGTGTGAGCTAGCAGCACCTGACCATGGTATGGCACCCACCTTTGCCTCTGAGAGAGACATTCATGTGACCTCCTGGCTTTTCCATAGCGCAGCTCCTGAGGCACTTGCCCACCCTCTTTGTGCCTTCCTCTGCATGGGTTCATACAATAAGAAAAAGGTTGTCCTACAGCCTCCCTTTCTCTTTTCTCTGTAGCATCAGGTGTAGCCAGACAATTTCTCTGATGAAGTTTTTAGTCCCGAGATGATATTCTTTAGTTTTTATCTTTCATGAAGCGTGCATTATTCCATGAATATTCTCTTGCCAGTTTCTTAAGAATTCAATGCAGTACTTCTGAAAAGAATCTGCAGAGGAAATAGTAAACTTATTGCTCGGGCTTGAGCATTAAAGACTTTCAGAATGTTGCATTAAGTAGGTAAAAGTAAGGCTCTGGTAATGGTAATGCTACTAAAGAAATGTGAAGGCTCTTCACTAACATGACTTCAGTAGTGCCTTCCTGTAGGCTTGAAGAACATTTCAATCTCAGAGTCCTGGCAAGCTCATGAGATTTGAGAGAGATGGTCTTCATATTTCTCTTCGCTATGGCACAAGCAGCTTTCTATTGAGAATTCAACTCCCTCTCATTTTATACCATTAACACAAGACAAGAGGCTTTCCCTGCATGGTGTAGAGCACTGAGACACATGCAGGCTTCCAAAGCCTTCAAATATGAGCAGAGGCAAAGCTGGGGACAGCATGAAAAATACTCTGCTTTTCTCCTCTGGCACAGATGAGTAATGAAAATTGTTTTTTCTTTCTCCCTCCTTCTCCTCCCCTTTTTCTTGCCAGTGCAGAAGTAAGAAGTCTTAGTAAGTTGGGGATGTACTGGGAGGATGTGGTAGCCTCTTCCAAACCTCTCTGTAAAGTTTTTAGTCTAGGATGCCAACATCAGGTATCACAACTAGCCACTTTCACTGAGCAGAAATGCTTCACCCTTGGTTACGTTGCTATTACACCACAGCTCCGTCTTCCTGGATTAAAATCCTAGCATTGCAGCTAGCAGAAATTACTGAGGGAATACAAATGGAACAGATACGTGCAGAAACAGATATGTGAGCTTTCCTCCATTGCATCAGAAAAACAAGAAAGCTCAAGACATCTTTGGGAAGGATTTCAAGTACTGCCTCCCAGACCCACAGCTGTCAATGCAGGATGGATGACGAGTGATGTCTCCCTAGCAAAGGGATGACCTTCATTTGACAAGAGTCAGTGACAGTCCAACAGCCAGAAAATCCAAATCTCACAAGAGCTGCTCTGATGTCTGTAGAAAACCAAAGAACGTGCAATAATAGTTCTCCCTTTTAAAGGAAGTTGTAACTCGTGACAGGTATACCTTCTTATTTTTATTCTGCTAGCTGAAAGGGAGATTTTTTATCTTCTGAGGTTCCATATGTTTTGGAGATATGTATCTATATCATGTATGCTGCATTTTAGTTACACTTTGATGATGGTTTTTGCAATATAAAATCCATGACTTTGCCAGCCTGGAACTTCATAGGTCAGGTTGCTTTAGACTCTAGAACGTATTCTGATCAGGAGGTTTTGCTCACATGTACCTTTTGACAGCAGGAACTCATATTTTGATCAAATCTCATTTAGAAAGATGTGGCATGATTGAATTTTTCTTGCTTCTGTAGCCTAAACAGGCTCACGACATTTCTCTTTCTCATTGTCCTGTGAAGTTTTGCCCCAGATGGCAAATATGATACTTTGAGAAGAGTACCATTCAGACAAACGGAATACAAGCTACGATTTCCTCTACCTCCTTGTGCACGTTTTTCCTTGAAGGTATGTTCAAGACTGTTTTTTAAGTAGAAGAGTTTATAACAACATAATGACCTTGTCTAAGCCTGGGACAGGATGGGAAAATTACAGTGGAGTCCTTTATGCTGATACCTGGAAATTGTTTGGCTTTGTTGTTCTAGTGGATTCTTTATCACTTGGAAATTCAGGAACATAAGGTTCATTTTCTTTAGGAATTGCTTCTACAATCCATCAGCTCTTTGCCTCTGCTTGGCAATGTTTAATCTTTTCTAGACAGGCTTTTTCTTTTGAGCTAGGGTTCAGAAGATCTTGCTTCTACTGAGGAGCATCCAGCTACTTACAGTTGTTTTAAAGGTCTTTATGGCTCTTCAATAAGGTTTTTTTTTCTTTTTTTTCTCTTTACTTGCTGTAATAATAAAAGTTCTGACTCAAAGCACTTGTTGATGAAATTAGTGACCACTTGATATGAGTTTTGCCTGTCTTTTGTTTACAATCCCATTACCATGCTCTCAATAAGGCAGTTGTACGATTATCACTGTAGTCATGGATTTTGCACCCTCAGGTAGGGATTTACATGGAAACTCAGAGCATTAAATATTTGAACTGAAGACAAAACCTGTCAATTGAAGGGCTGTTTTCTGTATGGTACTGGACCACAGCAGTCCCTCATCACGTCTGCATCCGGTGTCAGACTGAGGTACAGAGCCCGGCTGCTTGGGGAGGTCATTTCATTGAAGACACAAGGATGCTGTGGGAAGCAATCTGAAACAGGGAAGGAGTCGCAAGCAATATGTTAGGCCATCTGGGATTAAACAAGTTTAATTGGAAAATACTTTTACTATTAATACGAATGAAACACAATATAGCAACCAGGGCAGCTGAAGCTGCACAAAGGCAATGGAGATGGCCAGAGCGTGCCTCTATCATGCACTGTGTGGGGATGGAGATGGACACCTCACAGAGCATCCGTCAATAAACTGGTCTCCTGTGGGTCTGGATACCGCATTCACCATTGCTTCCCAGCTGTCCTATCTGCATTTAACAACCAATTTTTTATAGTGAAAATGAAATACAGGGTGTTAAATGGCTCCCAATTTAGCCTTTATAATAGAAGTGTCAGACTTCGAAGGAGCCATTAAAAGCACTGCTAAAAGCAGCAGCTAGGCACAGAGTTGATGGGGAAAGAAGAAAGGAAAAGAAATACAAATGTGGATGTGTGGGGAAGAACCGCTAAATGACAACTGTGTCAAATGCAGTGGGGACAAGGACAGTCCCTTCTTTGCTGATATTCGTAATGTTGGCAGATTTACTGTTGATGAGTTAAAGAAAATGTTATTTAATTTTCTATTCAGATATATTTGTCACTGACATATGAATTAAATTCATAAAGAAAACAAGGAAAATATCTTTTGAACAAGAAAAATAAACTAAACAAACTTTAAAACAAAGGCATGGTTGGAGTGCTTACTTGAGCTTATTTGCAACAAACCTTCTAATGATCCCTCAGGATTTGTATTGATTGGCTGACCGACTGTGATTTGTATTTACGCAACTGACTAAATCTGGTATTGTATTGCCTTTTTTCAGTGTCCACATTATGCTCAGGCAGAAATGACAGATAAGAGGAGCTATTAACAAGCTAGTAGCTAAAGGAGTTAAAAATATCCTAAAATACTGCTCCAAAAACAAGTAAAGTGATGTAAATCATGCAATACATTTATAATTTCTTGGTGTATTTTGGATGAAATTCTGGAAAAGGTCATATCCTCATGCATACAGCTCATACTTCAGACATCTCAACGCCTTTTAAAAGTACTGATTTTGAAGTAAGCCATCAGATAATAAATACAAAATCAGAAAATGAGAAGAAGGGATACCAACAGGGGAAGGGGGCTACAGAATAAACTTGTTATCACATGGGACATGTGTACAATCCTCTCTGGTCATGAAAAGTGGGGAAAAAGAGAGTGAAGGTACGCTATAAACTACATATGTGGAAATATGATAAAATGACAAAACATTTTATGGATGTATAATTATGTGCAGAATTAGAGAAGGATTAGGAAAAAAATGGTTTACAAGGCTCACATTTGCCACTGCCAATAAAAATACATTGTTGACATTAGTAGCCCAAACACCGTTATAAGTTGGGCAACACTACTCAGAAAAATAGTTAGGATAGCTTTACAAACCATTTTAAAAAATATCAGGGGAAAACTGAGGAAAAACCTCTTTGGGAATGGAGTAACACCCTTCCTGTAGAAAAGAATAAGCACTAGGTATCAGTAAAGCTTCATCTTGTGTTCCTGTCTGAATTTTAATTGATTTGTGTTGGATATGATAGTTCTCAATTGTAGAAGAGCATGAACTCACAGGGTGCTTTTAAGGTGACATTGGGTCAAGAAAGGTTAAGGCAATGTGATCAAGAGATCAGACTGAAGGGCTGCACATCAGGAACCTCTGCTTCTACTACTGTGTGTCCTTGTGAGACCCTGAAGAAGTTATTTCATCTCTGTGTTCCAGCTCCGACGTTTCCTGGATCACCTTTGTCACAAGACTTTTTTGAAACCTTTTGGAAAGTGCAAAACTGTAATTGATTGAATCTCGAGGAGATAAGAATCGCTGTCTTTTAGGAAACACATTTGTAAGACAAGGTGAAGTCATGTCTTCTCACAGTGAGAATTATAAGCATTCAGTCTTGTCAGTCAAGATGGTCAGAAAAGGGATTATTTCAGGTTGTTGAGATCTACAAAAGAGGGCTCCAAATTCATGTGGCACCAGAGACAGTAAATTACCTTGTCATGCCAAAAAATATCTACCACTAGTTCTGTAGTACAAAAGCAGAGGGGAAACATCTTCAAAAGCTTTGCCAGCAGCTTGATGGCGAGAGCACTGCTGTGGGCCCTCCACCTGACTTCTCCAGGGAGAAGGACTGGGTTACGGGCTCTGCTCTACAAACTGCTCAGGCATTTTACAGTCATTGGTGATTTTCAGATTGGCAAGCTTGAAGTAGGAGAGTAAACTAAAACTGAACTCCATTTTCAGTGCATAACTGAGAGATGTGAGGATGACTCCAGTGTCAAATTAAAGTAATAAAGTAGTGGAAAGTCTATCTAACCTTGGAGCAAGTGAGAACAATAGTTTTGCAAGACATTTTTGTGATATTCTAAAATCTTTAAGATCAAAGTTACTTCAAAACTTTAAAATGTAGGCACTTCGCAAAATTATGAACTATGGCCATAATCCAGTCTTGAATCACTGAAAACGAGAAATAAAGGAAATATAATCTAGATTTACTGATTTAATTGCACCACAGTAAATAGCATATTCAAGACAGCTAACATCACTTCTGCTCTCCTTTATGAAATGTCTTTACACATGACAGGAAAACCTTGCTGTCAAAGGTGCTGTCAACCACTTGGTAAAAGACCCTAACCCAGATAATTCAACTATCTTAATAGAAATGAACTGAGACCTGCCTAGAGATGTGATGTCCCTTGTCTCAGATCAAGGTAAGAGGCAGAAACAGTCTCCAGAAGAGAGAAAGTCACAGATTTTCACAGCTAACAAAGCCGTAGTTGTTTGCTGCCTCTGACCACCTGCCCCACAGATTCCTTGGCTCCTAGACTAGATTCCTGTTCACTGCACTATGTTGAATACTGGGCAGACATTGCCTTTTGTGGTTTATCCAGATAACTCATTGGTTCAGCATCTTCTATAATGACAACATGAAAGGTAGACTCATAATCTGAAAATACAGGCAAATACCCAGCATTGCTGCTTTCATTTCAGATAATGGCATGGAAATGCAAGTTTCGAAGTTCAAACTTTTACCTTCTGTTTATTAGCTACATTGTGAAAAATGCCATGATTTCTTCTTTGTATCTTTTTACCCTTTGTGACTTGTTTGGAGATATCTGCTGTCCTACATCTAGATGAGTCACTGTTCACCACTGGCACAATAAATCTTTGAGAGTACTGCAAATCAAGTAAACACATTTATTATTATCAGAGGATATTAATTTTTATAGTATTGAGAGATGACAAAGGAGCAGGCTAATCTGTGCTGCTGTGGAGTTATCTAGCTCACGAGTCATAAACAGCATAACTGGGAGTGAAAACCTTCTGGAGCAGAAACAATGTACGAGGTACAGAACAAAAGTTGCAACCTGTGCTCATTACAGCCATGCAACCTCTTTGGAGGACAGAATGTATTTCCTAATGGAAATTGTTTCATAAAGGAATTTTTTACAGAGTGAGATTTCATAATACAGTTGATGAGGTGCTTGCACAAATCTTGAGCAAGGCAATCAGCTTGGTTAATCACAAAGGCTGGGAGGCATGCTGGCTAGTTTGGAGAGTATCATTCCTTCTCCTTGACAACTGAACATAGATAAATTGATATAATGCCATTATTTTATTACATCACAGGTAATAAGAGCACCAAATAACCTACAGTAATATAAACAAAAACTTTGCTACATCCCACATTTCAGCTGTCATGCAGTTTTAACTCTTATCTTTGAAAATTTGTTTATTGCCTAAAGGAAAAACAGGATTTGACACCAACAATAAAAGCTGCGTTTCCCAATCTTATCTACTCGAGATGCCTGACCTTAAATTTGTATATAACTTTCCTTAGGTATAATACTATTAGTTAAATTTGCTCTCTCAACTTTTTTTTTTTTTTTTTTTCTTTTTTTTTCCCCTAAGAAGCCTTTCTTTGTCTTATATGACAGTGTGTGGCTGACAGCCATCCTTGACATTGATTGCCGGGTTGATTTATATTAACAGGATCAGAGGGAGAGTTTTCCTAGGCAGTTCCCTGTGGGATATGTCGCTGACTTTTGTAACAACTGCTATCATTTTTAGGAGCTGTGTTCAGCAGACCTACAGCAAAGATGGTAAATAACAATGACTGCACACTGTAACGTCAGTGTTTCTTGACTGCAGGTCTTTGTCATCACAAAACTATGCCTGCAAAAATCTTTAATGACTTCAGTGAAAACACCTTCAAATAACTTTGTCAAGTGTTGAGGATAAAGAAAAGGAGAAAAAGAGAGAGAAGAGCAAACTTTGTGAAACTTTGGGCTAAAATAATTAGCTCATCAATGACTCACCAATGTAATAACAAAGAACTTACATTAATTTCATTTCTAATGTCAAATATTGGAAATTGCATGCACTGCTCATCACATCATTGTGCATCTAAGTGCTAAGCATAATTAATTGTTTAAATGCTGATCTCTTTAAAAAAATCCAGTCAGTCATTACACGGACTTAATTTGAGAATGGCAAGAGAAATATCTTACTCATTCCTGGCTCCTTATTATTCCTGAGAGGTAGACTAGGTGTTACACAAAAACAGAAGAGTATTATAAGTCCTTTGATCTTAAGGGATCCAACAGATCATAGTTCACTGGTAGCATGCAATATGTGTTCTGTGTCTAGCAGAACTGATGTCTGATATGTACAATTAGGGGCATGAAAATTTTGTTAATATTGGATATTTACATCAACAATGTGCAGGTGTGCTGGTCATGACAAAATGGCAGTCCTTTCGTAATGGGAAGGTCAGCCAGTAACAAAATTGCAACAAGTGGTAAAGATATATTTAAGATTTTGAAAAATAAAGTCACAGGATAATATTTAAAGTATCCATGCAACTGCATTGTAATTGTTTTTAAGGAAATGGGTCTAAAAAGACCTCCCTTAACTGTAGACCATCACAACTCCAGTTACAGTATTGTTATTTTTTTTTCTTCATGTATATTATAGTAATGATGGTTTGGTTTGTGTCATGAGGTGTCCAACTACACTATTGCTAATTTTTGTTCTGTTTTGTTTTGATTTGTTAGTGTATACTATAACGATGATGCTTTAGTTTTGATTGTGTTGTGAGGTGCAACACAGACATGTGCAGACAGCCAGCTTGAAGTGCTCTTGTGTGATCTGTGCACTGATGACGCAGTGCACAGAAGAGATGGCAGCACTGCAAGCCACCCTCCTCTGCCTGGCTCCTGCTCCTGTGCCCTCAGCAGGGAAGTGCAGCTGGTGAGGGGGAGTTGGGGCTCTGGCATGGCTACCTCACACACAAGTAAGATTTTGAAGGCAGCTGGGCTGTGACCTGTAATCCTGGCAGCATCTGCTGCTCATAGCTGTGATATCATCTGCCTGGGGACACCAAACTGTGGGTGAAAGTCCATTGCCTAAATGGGATGACAGGTGCTGCTGGAGACAGTGCAGCGCATCCAGGACTTTACGGCATGAAAATGGGAGGCATGACACAGGGCCTGTGAGGCACATGGGTCCTCATGAGGAAGACCTGGGGCCCAGGCACGGACCCCTTGAGATCTATGTTTTGGCAACTGAATTGCACCCTGTACATCAGGACACAGGTTTCAAGCACTGCTAATCAAAGCAGGGGATTTGGACAAATAGATGAAGATGTATACCAGAAATTATGTCCTGTTACTGGTCAGCTGACTCACTGCATCTCCATCTGCACAGGATTTTGTGAGGTGGAGAAATGGTCTTATAAAAACACAAAGAAATCAAACACAGTAAGGGTCTTTTAAAACTGTAATAGCATACTCTTCCTTGCATAACAAGTTTTCTGTGGCACACATCCATTGGCACCCTGTAATAACTAGATACAATAAGATGCCATGGTGATTAAGTGGAAACATCAGGACCGAGTCCCACTGCTCTTGTCTTGTAAGGCTTTGTTCATTTACAGGCTTCTGTGTTCTCTGATATTCCCTAAGATGTTTCAATATTGCTAGGCCCTTCAGCAAGAGAAGCAGCATAGCCGTGGGAGCAACAAATAAATGTTATCAGCCAACAGAAGCTTTCCCACCTGTCTGAGCAGACCAGGATGTTCCTGGACGAGTGCAGGGGGACAACAAGCAATGCTTCTGAGCTCTCACGTCCAGCTGTGCATATTGGCATGCACTAGCATCCTCATTTTCCTCTCTCTTTTTCTTTCCCCTCAGCTGTTTCGGAGAGTTGGCAGAGTGAGCTCGCATTTGCTCTGCACGTTACAGAAATGTACCCTTTCTCATCAATTCCTGTTGTCTTCAGGCATGCTATCATTAGTGTACATACAGATAGGCTTCATCTGAAGGTCAGCTAAAGTAACATGCCTGAGTGAAAGGTTCTGGAGGCATGCTTAAATATGCATGTCTTCACCTATGTATCTATGTAGCAGTAAGCCCAAAAAAGCTAGGGGGTGGGTAATACCTGTTCATACACAGTAAATGTACCCATTTCTGAATGCATCTCTATTACAAAATGGTTAATAACTCCAGTCAGTTCTCTTACTAGTGGAAAAGGTCATTACAATATTTTATCATCTTGAAAGAACTGTAGTGGACTGAGTCTTCAATGATAATGTCATCTGTGAAGTTTTGAAGAATTTCATCTAAATAATTTTGATGCAGTATTTAGCCTCTACATAGCCGGATTGGTGCATGAAAGTGGAGAACGTCTAAACCAGACTGCAGACAGTTTGTGACTTGATGACTAAATGACAGTAGTTAATATGGTAATAAGCTGCCTTCTGGTAATTCTTTACAATAAGTAGCAAAACATTCCTAATTTCTCTCCTGTAGTGTAACAGTTGCATTAGTCACAATTAATTACACGGTTGCTCCCGTGAGTGTCAGACTTACATTAATTGTATAATGATCTATTTGGCTTCCCACCACACAGTATTGAGGTGCTATGCAACAGCTTAAAACCACCAGTAGAAAAAGGCACTACAATTTGTCTGTAAAGTGCTTTTGTCTTAGGTGGCAGAAAGATTTTAATTTGTACAGGGTGCTCGGCTTGTGCCTCCTGGCTTCCCTGGGGAAGTCCTCTATGGAGAGGACACACACTGTACCACGACAGGGGAGAAGGAAGCTGTGTTCTCCAGAGAGATTTCCTCTGACTCTCCTTTCAGCAAGCAATGTTGTCTCCCACTTTAGATGTGAAGAAAAAATACAGCTTTTGTTTCAAAGTCAGAAAATTAGCAAACAAAAAGAAAATGCAAAGCATCTCTGGGGAAGGGAAGATATCTACCCAGAACCCTTCTGCATACGAACTGGAGTGTGAAGCGGTGTCTGTCTTGTATTACATTTGCAGCCTGCAGTGAGAGTTGTCATTTGAAATATGCAGTACACGGCAAAGCAGTCTCCTTTTGGTACCATACATATTATTTTGGTGCCCTAAGGGTACCATGCATTCCAGCCATGGCCACCCACCAGGCCTCCAATCCAGAGGGGTTCCCACTGGGCTTTTTAAAGTCGTATTTGGGTCCAGAACGAGAGCAGCTTTTTTCTTGAGTATTCTTCATATTAGCTATGCAGCAGTCGTTTGTCCCAAATGATTAGATAAGAAAGATGAAAATTGGAATCTTGTTTTACTAAACCATATGTTTACTGATTTATGGTGAGATTTATTTGTGAAATATTCACAATGAAGTGCCCTGTGCAGGGCATTTTTCCTTCTACAGCCTGGGTCACTGGTGTTGGAAGCAACTTCTGCAAAGTTCAATGAGCTGCCTTGCCATTGCTGGCCTCTTTCACTCTCTCTTTACATGAGGATTGCAGAAACCAGCTCTTTGTTATAAGAGATGTCTGAAGCCCCACACCTTTTCCCTACCTGCTATTAGGCCAGGTGAACCACTATTCAACACCTTGTTCACCTGGGAAACAAGCATCTAGTCTAGATAACTGCAGCAGCACAAACCCACCACAACTTTATTTACATCCTTGAACTGGTTCCCCTTCAGTTGAGAGCCAAAGTGCTTTCTAAGCCAGTAACTAATAGGATGCTTACAGCAGGATCCCGAAATCTATTCCTGCTTTCTTCCTAAGAGACTGACTATAGATAGACCTTTGCAGTGTGAATTATGCGTTGGGGAAGGAGTATGGAAATGAAAGTTTTGGTGTTGGTTATACATGCAGAATAATGAAGTAAGGTTTTTCAAAGTGGTGTAATGCAAAGAAGCCAGTAGACTTTTAGTGGGGTTCAAGATTCAGCTGCCACCAAAAGGGGACAGACAGAAAGTTTTCACGTACTCTCTCTGGGAAGGCTGTTTGCTTTAGGGAACCTAACCTAAGCTTTGCATCAATCCTCATCTGAATTCTTCTCATCTTTAACATGGTCTAGCATTATTTTTTTCTGTCTTCATCCTCTGCACTTCCTGAATATGAATTAACTCCTTTATACAGCAAGGACCATGCTGCACTCTAATGTTGGTTGGGTTACTACATCTGCTGAAGATGTGCAGCAACTTTTATGTAGCTTCTCTTTGCAAGCTTCTCTTTCCTTTCCATCATGGAAGAAAGAATACTGTTTCCAGAATGATGTGACCAGCATTGTTCCAGCTATTACACCATGGAAATGCCCAGTGGCATCATCTCACATTTTTGGATATGAGCACAACACAGAACTGGGCTCAGGCATCCAGCTGTCAATGCACCAATGGCATTCAGAAGGTTTCTGCATCTCCCCATCCTGCCCTTCACTACTTTACCTGAAGCTAATGCAGGATGCTGGGACTTCTGTGTGGTATGTCATATTTGCATCCATGTGGCTACTGAGTCATCCCTCACTGGCTGGTCTCTGTGGCTGACCCAGCACCCAATCCTTTTTTATAAGGCAGAAAGAAAGTATTGGGAAAATTTCCAAGAGAATTAGACACTGAAAAAGCACTGGAGCTTAAATGGGGGCCAGGACTTTTCCTGACTTCTAATTTATAAAAAAGATAGAAGTCTCTGAAGCTAGATCTGAACTTGTTTTTGTTACAGATCTGGACATCCTGGACCCCTGTTCATCTATATTCAGGGCTTGGCAACAATCTAGTTTTGGCTGCCTATCTCATATGCCAACAGATGGGGAAGGAGAGAAACGGAAAACAATGACTGCATGTCAAAATCTAGCTTTGATAGGAAATCCTGACATGTCCAGCACAGCACACAGTGAGATGGATTTAGGTTTAGGGTTGGCGTTACTGTTGAGATTAACAACATCAGACAACCAGTGAGTTCAGGAAGTCCTAGAAAGCCAGAGCATAATTTGGTGCAGGAGGGGAGGAATAGCTGATGGACTACCTCTGCATCAGATGGGGATCTGTAGGGATCCTGTGACTGAACCAACCCTCCCTGGGAGAAGGACTGAGTTTAGGACAGGGAGGTATAAGAACTAGATTGATATATTTGCAAGAGGGGAGGGAATAAGGGCAAGAGGAATTTGAAGAGTAAATTTTATTGCTTTAATACTCCGCTCCTGCAGTTCCACTGGACAGTGTTTAGTGTTAGGGTTATGGGTAGTGTTCAAGATCATCAGGGCACTACGTGACATGATGCTATCAAGGGTTACTAGTGTACCTCAAACCTAAGACTGAAATGAAAACCTAACTGCAAAACCATAGATTTCAGTCAGTGTCATGCTACCAAAATATTGTTCATCCTTACCATCACTAGCCCTTCATCTTAGCCTAGGGGACTAGATAATATCACAAAAAATATCGATGCATCTTATGTAAACAAAACCAAGTCTAAATGTGAATCTAAAATCAGCCTTATCCTAAAACAGTGCTTCTATTATGAACCATAGGAAACTAACCTCCTGGCCTGCCCTACTGGGCTGAACGACTTTGAACAATCAGAGTTGCTCTTCTGTGTACACTTTCTCAAAATAAGTCCTTAACAACAGCCTTCAGCTACAGAGTAAGGACCACCATATAGCTAAGTACTGTGTTACTTAACCCTGTTCCCCCAGTTTCTTATCTTGCAAATTAGTGTTTGATTTTACCCAACAAACTCAAGCATAACACTATTCCACTTGTTACATTGCCGAAATTTATGAGGAGTCACCAAGGAAGTTGTTTTTTGAGTCCTTTTATCCTGAATATTGACCAAAATCCCACAAAAATCAAGACATATTTCCCAGGCCTGGTGACAGCAGCATTAGTTTCAAATGATCCCATAAAATAGCAGTGCTATAATCTCCATGGAATGAAATGAGAAATGTACACATGAATCATTGAAAGTTTAATGACCAGTATCTTTGAAACACTATTGAATGATGATGATGATGATGATAATAATAATAATAATAATAATAATAATAATAATAATAATAATAAACCATCATAGCTCAACCAGCCTTCAAAATGCAGCCAAAAATGAAAAATAAACAAACACACAAAAACCTCTCAGACTTATTGGTCTAAGGTGTGTTCAAAAGCCTCAATACTTTAAGACTTACAGTAAATCTGTGAACACCCTGGGAAAAGATCTAATGAGTCTTCAGATCGCAGTCAGAGTCAGGTTAGGGGGTGGGAAGGATTGCATAGTTTAGTCAACAGGGTCCCAGAATTAAACTGAAGGGAGGTGTTATTTGAGGTTATAGTTTGCGTATGGTCTGAGGGACTCTGCACACACTAGAACACATTGGTTTTCAACCTCAGTTGTCATAAGCCAATTCCTAACCCCAATAAATGCTCAAGGGACCCCTACCTACCCTAACATTGAATCCTAACCTCTTTCCAAATGCTAAAACTAATGCTAAAACTGTAGTCCAGTGATTCCCATAGCTGCAAAGTTATTCCTACACCTGTTGATCCTAATGGAATTAGTCCTCATTTTACCCCAGTGACCTTCATATCACAACCCAGTGACCTCATTCAGACTCCAGTTGTTTATCTGTCTCACTGCTGTCAACATATAGCACTCATCTTTGCCCCATAGTGCTTGCTGCGTTGTAGGTGGAAGCCTTACTCTTCAGCTTCTTTCCGTTAACCTTGAATCTAACCACATTTCTGACTACACCCTTGCTCTAAGCTTGTCCACAGTATGGACAAAGACAACAAAAACTCCCAGATAACCACAAGCCTTTTTGTTGTACCTAGTCCTACAGGATCAGACAATGAATCTGCCTCTTCAATTTGATCCCAGAACAGAATCCCAGGCTAACATCATAAATGCATGATCCTTAATAACCAGAAAATTAACCATAAACCTCGATTTCTGAACTTGCTTTCTCCTAGCCATGTGATGTGTCAGATGCAGCAGTAAAACTCATCAATAAAATCTTCTTAGCGTAACCAGGTCTAATCAACTGTAGCTCCTTTGGCACAGTGAAAACCAAAACACATGCCATTCTCCCTTTTACCAGCACCTTGTTCTAGTCCAGGGGGCAATCCAAGATCTCCACGTCCTGCTTTCCCACACCCTAAGCCCTGCTTTCACCCGTGCATTAGCACCACAGTGCTAAGTGCAAGTGGTCTGCCTGGCCTGTGCTCCTTGCTGACCCTAGCCCTCACTCTGGCCATGTGGGACTGGGAACGTTTCACAGTTTCACAATCTACCTAACTGCAGCAACCCTTCTTCCGATGAATCTTCACCCTAAACTAAACCTATCCTTAGCACTGTACTCCGGTGACTATCATCAGTGCTAAACAGATGCCATTTTCCCTGCCAGTGTCTGCTGTGCCAGGTAACAATAGCACATACTGCTCCTCAACCCTTGCTCTCCTAAAACCTATCACTGCCCTGCAATGACTTCTTATGATACATGTTCAGCTTGAAAGAACCTCACTTCACTCTATCATTTCTCCTGGGATCAAGTTATAAATTGTATTCTTCAATTTCTGCTGTCCTGAACCTTTGCTTTTAAAGCCAAATCTAACCTTCCCTCTAACATCACAGTCTAGTAATCCTTGTAAAAAATGAAAGCAACATTATATCATAAACCATCACAACCAGACATTCTGCAGGACAATGTAGAGTCCAGAAATAACCCTGCATCTTCTGCCCTTTCCATTAAAAATCTCCCTCTAGTCCCACCTTTAAATGTAGAGATATGAGCCTGGCCTTTCATTAAACTAACCTAACAGGAACCTCCTTGCCAGCATCATCTGTCACTAGAAGACCCAGTGACTAATCCAGCTCCTCATCTAGAGGGTAGATAGATCTAGCTAGCTAGATAAGATAGCTTATCACTACACATGCTCTTAAATGCGTTCTCTGACCTTGAACACTCCAGTG
Source organism: Chauna torquata (assembly GCA_013399475.1). NCBI lineage: Eukaryota > Metazoa > Chordata > Aves > Anseriformes > Anhimidae > Chauna > Chauna torquata. The sequence goes on along the minus strand of VXAL01006603.1, from coordinate 75,511 downwards.
AATCCTATTAACACCATTTAATTTGCCCACGCCAGACCTCATCCTAGCTTTGCTAACCTTGCATTAGCCATGCTAATCCAGCAGTAAGCCTAGTTTTTAAGTTTCTGTAGCCCAGAGCCTAATCTAGCCTCAAATCAAAATCTGCATTTAGTATTAGAGACCAATGACAGCCAGATCAAAAAATCTAAGCCATTTAATCACATTGGCACAACCTGCCACTCTCTTCAGATTTTTGCTGCCCAGAAGCTCAGTGCTAATGTTGATGTAGCCCCAGCTCCAGTCTTAGCTATAGCACATCTCAGAATGAAACAAATGGCATTTGTAAATGCCACTATCTGCCTTCACCTTAACCTAGCAGGCCTTGCAAAATCGATCATAAAGTTTTCTGGCCCTGTCACCCCTACTTCTAAACTAATCTAAATCCTGATGCAAACTCCATCTAACTCCAGCATTACCCCTACAACACACATAACTTCTTCACCAGATATTTACACGTAACTCATTTATTGTTCCTGGAAATAATCCCTTGCCACCATACTGAGCTTTTGATGATTGGTCAATAAGCCTATGCTCATATCCATCGGTTCATGGTAGCTTAAACCCTAATTCTGACACCAGGCACTGTCTTACCTCCAATCCCTTCCTGAGGCTGAACTAACCATTCACACTGCCAGCAGCAGGACTCATAGAGGGCTTGTAGGCCATACAGGGTCCTGCATCAAGACTAGATTTTTGCCTTCCACTGTCCATCATCCTCATCCTATGCCCAGCCCTCACTTCGGGCATAATAGTGGTGCAGAACTAGCCCCGGCCACAGGCCAGAAACCATTCACCATTTCCAAAATTATGTCTTTCAAGCACTAACAATTACCTGAGCTCCTCTACCTGTGATGTCTGAGCCCTAACCAATGTTAGTACTAATACCATGGGCCTTTGGATCTTCCTAGTTCTCTGGGACTATACGGAAAACACTGGACCTTCCAAAAGCAAATTCAGGTATCTTGGATCCTGATATGGTAGCAACAGCGAGTAGTACAATACCTAGAATTTCAGATCTAGCCTTATGTGTGTGATCCAGACACCTACCAACAGTCTGGAGAGCTGGTATCTTACTAGGATGACACCAAAGCCCTACATGCCAGTATGTAGGTATGCATGTATGCCTGGGTCACCACCTGTGACAGCCAGGTCCCCAGCACCCAGAACTGGGAATAAAGGGGAATAAGTGACTACCTAAGGAATCTATGTTAGCAACGATCTTTTGCACATACCCTTGTGACAGCAGAATTTGCCCAGGCATGCAGTGCTATGACCAAAGTCACGTTTAATCAAAGCAGACTCAGATCCCACACCCAAAATATCAGTCTCCAGGCTTTGGACTGCTGGGACAGTGGTCACTTTTCATGGAGAGCCATCAGGCAGAAAGGACTGCAAGAACTCTGAGGCCAGAAGACTGATAGATAGAAGGCTGTGTGTGTGTGTGTACACTCCATGACACAAACACTGTGGCTAAAGGAATGCATTTTGGGCTTTTTGGAAAGCTGCCTGGGGCACAGGTGTCTGAGTTCTGCCAAAATCTCACTGTAGAGGGGAATTGCGTTAATCAAGATCTTACCCACTGAGCCTAAAGCGATGTCTCTTGCCCACACTAGAAAAACAGTTTTATTTCCTTCTTGTCAGTGTCGCAATGTCTTCTCCCAACAGTCCTGATGTACCTCCGCCATAGCTGACACATGTTTTCACCTTTCCTTCCTTGAGAATGCAGAAGCTTTGTTGCCATATGCCAGGTGTCAACACGCATCACCCCCACCCTGAGGAGGATATGTATGTGAGCTGGCAGTGTATAGGATTGACATTAGGCACAAGTAATTTACGTGTCATGGATTTGGAATGTCACCTGTCAGACAATGCTCCTTAATGAAGCCCATCCATTCTTGCCAGATGGGCCTCTGAGGTAGATATCAGACTCCTCTGTGGAGGTAGCTTGATGTTCAAGCCCAGTGATCATATGGGAGAAGGGGGATTTTTAATATCTGAGAATGAAGAAAACAGCCAAATTCAGCTCTTGCTGATGCCTGTGGCAGTCAGCAATGACCTTGGAGTCTGGACTGGAACAAGTGTTATTACCTTTAAAAAAATAAAAAATGTCATTCAATCAGTTTTAGAAAACTCTGAAACTCATGAAAACAAAATAATGATGTGGAAATAAGGGATTTTGGTCTCGCTGACAGCAGGTAGCTTCTGTTGAATGATGGAGATATTTGCCAGGGTGAAGTGGGTTATTTTTATCATAACTCTCTTTCCATTAGTACATTCCCTGCTGGCTTGGAGGATTATATCTATTTTGGCTTGGAGGATTATACCAATTTGTTTTGCTACAAAATCAATAAAAATAAAAGCTAAAATGACAATTAAATCCAAGAAAGCCCAGCTGGAAAGCAAGCAAAATTCCTCTTTTCTAATTAAAGTCTGTACAAACCACAGCTTTACAGAGGCATTAGGGAGGGAGGGAATACAAGGGGCATGTTCCCACTAACACACTTACTGTAGCTGTCTTTCAGGCCAACCAAATTACTGCAGAGCATTAATTCCACACTATAACAAGCAGCAAGGCCTGCTGGTTCTTCCTCCTCATTTTAGGAAGGGGAGGAGAAAGGGGAAGCCGAGTATGTAGGGGGCATGTGTACACCATCTCTTGCTATTAAGTGTGAAAACCTAGTGGTGTGCTTGAAAGCCCAGTGAAGTTAGTAGGAGCTGACTTCAATGGGCTTTGGATGATGTCTGTAACATGATTAGGAAGGTACAGTATATGCCAATTAAATGCTCCCTCCCTCTTTAGTCTGTGCAGCAGCAGGTGGTTGCTAGAACTGCAGTTTTGGGGCTAAACATGCAGGAAAGTGGATGTCTGAATAGGAAAAAAAGAACGGCTTTCAGTGAATACACTGTGGCAGGCTGCTGCTGTCATCTTCTCATGTTGTTTCCCCTGCAGCCATGGAGAAAAGCTGCTAGCACTCTTAAAAGGATGAGCAAATAAAGAAAACCTCCAACAATCACAACAAAACCAAAGGAATCTCACAGCGTAAGACAGTAAATTGCAGATAGGCACAGCAGTGAAACAAGGAGAGGAGAGGAAACGTGATGTGTGGAAAAAAGACCAGTGAATTATATAGACAAAAATTCCAGCTACTGCAAATGAAACGTGAAAGCAGAAAGACACGAGGAGGATATAGGACATGTATTCCTGTGGAACTCATTGCAGTACTGAATCTATAGACAAAACACACCAACAGTCCATTCTCCCTTATCAGTACCTTCTACTAGGGTACTGATACAGCAGTAAGCAACGTGAGATTGCTTTCTCTCACCTTAAACCCAACTTTAACTCTAATTTCAGCATCATAGCATGTCTTGACCATTGCTGTCACCAGTCTGACATGATAAGAAGACACCATTATTAGTCTTAAGCACTATTACTAAAGCCACTGTTCACCTCTAATGGACAGGCAGAAGGAGACGCAGTTTCCATAGGCTGATGCACTTCATATATGCTATCAAGTGCCAGACTGGAGCTGTAAGTAATGAGATGAATGTAGAAGGCCTGTCTGTGATGTGCTGCCCTTTGAATAGTCAATATTTTTTATCAGTGAAATGAATGGTTCCACCTGAAAGTTAGCCCTACAGATTGCAAAAGTTTTCACCCCAGTCATGGAGGTATTTCGCACTAATAATTTTGCAATGGAAATGTTCCAGCCAGAGCACAAACAACTCTTTCTTACTGGAAATGTTAGATCTTCATATCCCCTGAAAACCAGGATTTGGGCCTCTAAAAGAAGGAGCAAGCACATGTGTTCATTCAGACATGGGCTACTAACCCATGTACGCTGATGCCACAACACACGACTGCATGTGCCTGGGGATGAGAGAGCCAAAGCAAAGCCCGTTCTGGAGGGACACGGCTGTGAACTGCGTGGGCTTGTCTCCGAGGCATGTCCTCACCACCAGATATGCAGCTCTGCTGGGTAGCGCAACCTCGGCAGCCGTGGGAGTGAGACACCAAAACTGGCATCTGGGCAAAGCTGTCTCTCAGAACAATGTTATTCCAGATGACAGAAGTACTCTTCTTGGCAGTATAACTAGATATACACCGGGGGGCTTGCTGGCACGGCTGTCATGACAGGGAGAAGGAAGATCGTTCTTTTTCAATGTTTTCATCGATATTGAGCTGTTGGCAAATTTCACAGTGAAGGCCACATTTAGGATAGTAAGATTATATTTTGCTTGAGTGAGTCTCAAAAAGGAATGCCTTGGGCATAATATTGGGATTGATGCTGATTAGTTGGTTGAGACAAAAATTGTAATGAACCTTGTGTGTTCCAATAGAGTGCGTTTGCTGCTTGTCCTTCTCTAATAATATTCTGGCAGAAACCATGTCTCCCCAGCCCAATATGCTGCTCTATGCATAACTCCAGTAGTTAACCTTGACGGTCTGAAGAACACAGCTTTAAATTTGCTATCGTGTTCATTTCTATCCTTTGCTGTCGAAAAATATTAAATCTTCCCTCAGCTACTTGCTTTGCATGGTGAAAGACAGATGGTTGTGCTGGATCGCTCCACAGCAGAACAGATGTTGTAATCGAGGACCCAAGAATTCTGCCAAATTAATTAGACTCTTCCACTGATCTGAATAAAAAGAGCAGTACACAGGCAATTCAAAGGGGTCTTGTTCTAATTTATACCACCCTTTCAGGTTCTCTCTTATGAAATATGAGTATAACCGAGAGTTCTTATAGAGCATTGTATTAATGACATTCAAATAGGGTAGAAAGGTGGTAGGCGGACAGCAACTATTTAATACCCGATCCTAAAATCTGTGCAGAAGAATAACCTTGAATTTGTAAGTTAAAAAGATCCATGACGTACATGCTGCCATATCCAAATTTTTTGTATCTTGGGGTATCTATTATTTTAGCTTAATTCTTTGTCAGATAAAATTTCCACACACAAATCCATCAAATGCAAAATGTGTACAATATTTGCAGCATTTCACAATCCCATTCAAAAGGCCCACAGCTAGTGCTCAGATTTTGTACACCTTTTTTTCTTTATTGGAGCACTGTTTCTGAACTCAACCTCTTCATTCTTGATATAGGGGGAATGCAAGTGTGTGAAACTCAGCAAGTTTTAAAGAAGAAGATTTTGGATACAGCCAAAGAAGTATGGACAAGTATCACGGTATTGCTGAGTTACATGCTATAATGTAGAGCTCCTCTTTGTGCACCATATTTCTCTTTGGTGCAACACCAAACAAATTCTCTCTGCAAAACCAGTATCCTCAGGAAGGTGCCAACAGAGCTGGAAAAAAAAATGGTTCTGAAAATTTAACTGTTCAACAAGAAGCTCACAGAGAAAGAGTCCCTAAGATTTCTGTCATTTGCTCCTTGCACTGTTAAAAAAGATCTCTGCATATAGTTTTAAAACATATCCATTATGGCAAACAGAAGGACTCCATTGTACATTTGGACTTGCATGTCTTCTTTAAACTGTTTTTATTCCTTAAGATTTAGACACCTATTTTGATTACAACAGAAAAAAAAAAATGACATTGTTCAGTGCTGTCATAATATTTAATGCTAGAGTACAGAAATAATGCTGGTATTCCATAAATCATTTTTCCCTGATCATGTTCTCCTAAAATACTAAAAATCAATAAGTAAAAAGCCCATGGCTGACACTTTTTGTATCATAGCATTGCTCCCTCTGTTTAGAAACTGAAATTAAGGGGCTACATCTTCAGCTGGTGCCAAGCTGTGCAGCGACATTAATTTTAATAGACAGATGTCAATTTATACAAACTAAAATCTGACACCATGACTCTTTGTCAAGCTGCATAAAGGTCTAAGTATGTCTGTAATCATGGCAGCCAGTGCTTTGGTGGTTTCAGAAGCTGTGGAGTCAAAGGCAAGTCTAAGAAACACAAAAGCTAGTATTGTGAAGGTTGGCAACATTCACAAACTTTACAAATTTTCATGATGTTGTAGCTTTTTAACTTTTTTGTTTATTCATTATGTGGGTCCTGGGTGATTCTCTTGGGAAGGTAATAGCAGTCTGGTATTTCTTTGAGGAAGTATGTTAGTTAGCAAAAACGATCCTTGCCCCTGAGTGTGACAGAATGGCACAGGGATGGTTTCCTTGCTCCCCAGGTCTGAGCCAGCCTTTGCAGCTCTGCTATCCCATCCCCTTTGGGTCCTCCTTCAGCACTTCACCCACCATTGCTTGGTAGCTTCTGGTGACCCACCTGCTTCCCTGCACACAGCTTCATCCACTCTGTTCCCAAACCCAGATTTGCAGTTGGTGCTTGAGGACGCTCTTTGCCTTCTCCCCAAGGCACTTGGTGCTCAGACCTCCATAATGTTCTTCAGTTCAGACTCCATAAGGAAAAATAACTTAATTTCTTCTTAATTTAGCCAAAAGGGAAGCTAGTGCTTCCATCAGCTTCTGTCTAAGGCCTGATACAGCCCAGGGTTGGAGGCACGCTACCTGTCTATGCTAAAGCCTTCAGGATCACAGTGCTGGTTTATTTGAGCAACCACATGTTGCCAATGGCAGGGTCCATTTCTCTGCCTACGCTTCAGCAGCCTCTATAGATGTACTATGCAGCTCTTTACTCAATAACGAAGAGACCCCAGCTGGCGGTGTACGTGGACTTTGCCTCCAACCATAAGCGTTGGTTAAATTGGACTCTGAATCAACAGCTGCTTCGTATTCTCCAGGCATATCAGTGATCAGTTATGATTTGGAGTCCTGGAGCTCGCAAAGACAAAGGATGCAGTGTAAGCTGCTAAATGGGGCTAGTGATGAAATTATTCTCCTTTCCTCCCTCTGGTGAAAAAGCAGTATGCCAGCCATTGGCCAGGCAGCTGCTGCACACATGTATGCAGTCCTAGCATCTTTTGTGTTAGTTCCTACTAGTGAAAAGGCACTTGCCATTTCCCCAGCCTCAGGGAACACATGCCTTCAAAATCACCTCCAGCTTATAGGAAGAGGGACAGATGCCAGTCTTGCAGAGGCATATTTTTATCTTTTTGAAAAAGTAGGTCTGAGCCTAATTCCCTGTGTTATTCCTCAGGTTATTCCTCAGCAGAATGAGATCTGCATGTAGTCTGATACAGGTTATTTCTGGATGAGATAACAATTTCCCAGCAGCTCTTCATGTGTCTTAGCCATTAACACAACCCTCTGGGCAGCTGAGCACACTCCTTGACGCTTTTGCTGTGCTAACTCTTTGGGGGGAAGCCTCCTATGAAAATACTTAATTCAACAAAGTTAGTTGTACTGTCCTGCTCAGCTTTTCAATGTATAATGGAAGGTGGATTTTAGCATTTGAATGCAAATGAACCCAGGAAATTTAGCTGCTGAAGTGTGCCTAGAGACTAAAGGCTCTGAAACTAAAAGCCCCTAATACAATATGTGAACAACATAACAGGAAGGCTTGTGTATTGGGTTTACATGGTAAGGGTTTGGTAGCAGGGGGGCCACAGGGGCAGCCTCTGTGAGCAGAGCCCAGGAGCCGCCCCATGTCAGATCAGAGCCAGCCCCAGCCGGCCCCAGAAGGGCCCCGCCGCTGGCCAGAGCTGAGCCCGTGAGTGACGCTGGTTGTGCCTCTGGGAGAGCAGATTTAAGAAAGGGAAAAAAAACTGCTGTGCGACAGCAGCTGGGAGAGAGGGGTGAGGAGCTGTGAGAGAAACAGCCCTGCAGACACCCAGGTCAGTGAAGAAGGAGGGCAGGAGGTGCTCCAGGCGCAGGAGCAGAAGTTCCCCTGCAGCCCGTGGAGGAGCCCACGCAGGAGCAGGTGATCCTGTGGGAGCTGCCACCCGTGGGGGACCCATGCTGGAGCAGTTTGCTCCGGAAGGATGGACCCCATGGTACGGACCCATGTTGGAGCAGCTCTTGAAGAGCTGCAGCCTGTGGGAAGCCCACGCAGGACCCGTTCGGGAAGGACGGCATCCCGTGGGAGGGACCCCACGCTGGAGCAGGGGCAGAGAGGGACCACGAAGGAGCGGCAGAGACGCAGCGATGTGGGCTGACTGCAGCCCTCATTCCCCGTTCCCCTGCACCGCTCGGGGGGAGGAGGTAGAAGAGGGTGGATGGGGGGAAGGTGTTTTTAGTTTGCTTTTCGTTTCTCACTGCTCTAGTCTGCTAGTGATAGTAATAAATTATATTAATGTCCCTGTGTAGAGTCTGTTTTGCCCATGACAGTAATTGGTGAGGAACCTTCTCGTCCTTATCTCAACCCTTGAGCCCTTGTCCATCGTATTTTTTCGCCCTGTTCCTTTGAGGAGGGGGAGTGAGAGAGTGGTTGTGGTAGAGCTCAGCTGCCCAGATGGGTAAAACCATGACAGCTTGTCGGACTGATCATGAAGCCTACGGCACACTGAGGTGTTGTTGCTGCAGCCTGTGCTGCTTTGCCACCTACAGGGACCAGCAGCTATCTTTCCCTGGAGTTCTCTACACTGCAAATGAAGTTTTGTTTGAGGACACTGAGTTAAAAATCAGTAAAATTGATTATGGTGAGCTGGTTGTATGTAAATCAATGGATTTTTTTATGTATATGGGTAGGCAATGGTTCTATATTTTAACTCCTTACTTTGCTGTAAAAAACAGGAACAATGTCAGCTGAGGGTAATGACATGTTTCTTCTCTGACTTGGCTTTGTTGTCCAAATATTTTACCTTCAGGAAAACTTGCAGCTTCTGAAGACTGACTAAAAATGGAAACTTGCTTTAAACACATATCAGAAAATATTAGCACAGTGGAAGGGGTTTTCTTCCTCCCGTACTTTCACTTGCAACTAGCACATCCTCGTAATGTGTCTTGGAGTAATATATCACATCTTCATTTTCGTAAAAGGAAATCTGCACTTAAGCACCAGTACCTTGCAGTACTAAACCATTATCAGAATGCTATGGGTCTGATAATGCCCTGGTGTTGCTACATAATCCATCACTGGGACATGTGCGCTGTCAGAGTGTTTCTACAAGGTCCTTGAACAAGCAGAGAGGATTTCTGCCTTCCAAAAGCAAATCAATTTTACATTTCGCAAGAAAATCTGTTTCTTTTTTTTTTTTTTCCTGGAATTATAAAAAATTTCAGGGAAATGCAGATTTGAGGAGGTAATTTCAAGTTCATTTGAAAACGAGCTGTTCCAAAATCCAAATGTGGCGTTAAAGGTAAACATAAATATTTGAAAAGCAGATAATTAAAAACACAGGAGAAAATGTCAGAGATTCATATAGTGACAGATGTGAGAAGCTGTGTTCGCTCTCTATTTCTCATATTTGATGTATTATTATCTTCATCTGAATGCCTAAGAACACAGATATTTTCAGCCCGACCACAGTTCTGTGCAGTGGGGATTATTAGTCCTATTTTATTCTTGTTTTATTTTCTAGGTCAGAAGAAACTCTGGCAGATGCTTCAAAACGCCCTAAAGACTGGAATGCACTTTATCTTATCATTCACTCTGGATTAATACACGAAAAAAAAAAGAAAAAAAAATCTAGCCCTGAATCCCAGCTCGGGGAGAAGCTCCCTTCTCCTCACCCTTTGATGCTGTGGCACGTCCATGGCAGTGGCTGTGCTGGGGTCCCCCAGCTCGCTCTGAGCAAGGTCACAGAGCAGCAGAAGGGCACGGCCAGCCTGGCATGGGGCTCCCTTCTGGCCACTTTGCTCTGCTAGGGTGAGCTGCTCCCACCATCCAAGCCCGCCTGGCTTTCTCTGCATCACACTTAGTCTCTTATTAGTTTTTACACCTGACACATCCTCCTGCTTCCTCGGCTGGTGAGTCAGGCTGCTTTGCATTCTGCGCTTGATTTTGCTTATGCAGGTTTTACACAGATGCAGTTCAGTTGACTTCAGTGGCACTACTCCTGAGGCTAACAAGGGAATCAGATAAAGGCATCTTTACCTCAAGATGAATGCAAATATGGATCCACAACCTCCTAATACGCAGCTGTGGAAATGTCATAAATTAGGCTGACTATTCTCAAACCATGTCTATAAAAAATACTGAGGTATCCATAAACAGCGTGTGGTTCCTCAACTTCTTAAGGAGAAAGATGCACCCATGGAGGTGTGCTACTTCCCTGGATAACTTCAATTAAACAGCATATCCAGATGCTCCACATTCCTATCACTGACAGGTGGCTTTGAAGACTGCTTAACTAAGGCTAGTAGCGAGCTTCTAGAATGCTTGGGTTAAAGGACATCCTCCAGTACAAAGGTTTCTGTCTGTATGTGGGGTTTTTGAACTGGTGAAAGTAGTGTCTGCATTTCTGCTTTGGCCAAATTAGAGAGCACTAATCTGCATGGGAACAGGAGCTCCTCAGGCCTCCAGCACTGATGAGCAGATCCTAAAATCTGTTATGGTAACAGCATCCTGGGCATGGAGACTTATGGGTTCCTGCACAGAAAGAGAAAAAGAAACAGATCCATCAATCCAAGCTTGTGTCTGTCAGGGGACTGAGGGAGGGTGCCGAGAGCCCTGGTCCTGAGGGCTGTCAGGGCACGGGGCTGCACGTGTGGAGATGTGCCTCAGCATTCAGACATGATGTTGTGCTTTTGTAATATGAGAACAACTCCAGGTCCCTAAGGCTGAAAGTTTTATTTTGCTGAACATTGAACCAACCTGTCAGAGTCACTTCATACCCAGAGGAAATTCCCACTGGAGGTGAACAGAAGAGAGCCTGTGAGGCAAAGGGCAGGACAGGAGCAAGGAGTGACTCTGTGGCACAGCCTGGTCTAGGACTCTGGTGATCTGAATTACTGTCCCCATTCTGTGGGGGAAACACTCGTCTTTGCTCATGGGACTTCCAGACAGAGGACATTGCAGCACCAAACAGACCAAATCGGCATTTTGCCCCGTCCTCCTCTAAAACACTGGATAGCTTTAGAAAGATTCATTGCTTGCATTGTAACAGGTAGCGCCCTGCCAGAACAATTGTCTGCTGATTTTTAAGCAAAAAAGACTCTTTATTATTCTCTTCTTGGGACAGCCAGAGCTAGGAACTGACACATTACTATTCTGTAAGAACTGTTTTTACTTTTTTTTTTTTTACTTCTGCTTCCCCCTTTCCCTCAAGTAGGTCTGATCAGAGCTTGCAATAATCAAAAGTGCATTTTATCAGAGAGAAGGATAGAAGTCACGTATGCTCCTTGGCCAACATTTACTAATGTGTATGCACGCACATGAGGGTGCAGAGACCAGCTGGTCTATCTGCTGTACAAGCGAAAAACTTGGGTTTTCTTGCTGAGTTTCCAGCAAGCTACTGGCTGGCACTGGGAAGCTATTTCTTGTCTCTTTTTCTCCTCAAAGCCCCACTTAAACAACAAAACTAATGATTAGCACTTCAGTTAAGAATTTTTAAAGCCAGTGGTTCATCATTTTATCTCCACAGCAAAATCATGCCTTATGTGAAGAGCAGCTCCAATAAGGACCGATAGACTCAGTGAGCTCCAAACCAGCCTGAGTTAACCAACATGATTCATCACATAAAAAATGAAATGGAGTATTTTGTGTGAACACCACATTGCAGAAAAATTCAGCAATCTTTGGGCAATGGCTTAAGACAAACGTGAAACTCTGGGGTGATTCTATGACCTAACTGAGGCCAGGTGAGTGACCTGGGAGCACCTGCCCAGAGCCTGCGTCTCGTGCCTAGGGAATTTAACACGAATAATGAACTCTTCCCCTTTTTACCCAAACACTGAATTTTGATAGATCACATAAATGAGCTTCCATAGCAGAAAAAAAAAATAATTTTTGTGCTACTCATCTCTTTCTGACAAACAAAATTTTATTTTTTCATTTTATTTTTTTTTCTCCTAAAAATACTTTTTCAATTGGACTCTGCATAGATTTAATTTAATTTTATCTACTTTAATTTCTTCTTTGGATCCATCCATCTTGAATGCTGCTGTAAAGTGTACAGATAGCTAGACTAGTTATGTATCAGCTATGTCCAGTACAGCAGTTTAGCCACTGGAACAGACAGCGCAACTCATATTTACCCTACGGAAAGGCTGAGTGAGCAGGTTCACGTTGCACTGAAGTTTACTTCAGACATGCTTTTTCCTGTCATCTGTCCTTCACAGTTCATTTTGGTTCTGCTTTGTCAGATCTCATTAGCTGTTATTGTAGAAATCATATTAATTTATGCTGAAATTTAGACTCTTGTAGAGCCCGAACTTCCCAGCACCGAGCACATTATACCACCAACAATACTATGAAAATTGCCTGCAAGCGTAACTCAAAATAACAACATTTTTCTATCTGTAAAACTAGATTCAGATAGATCAAATAAATCAGACTCAGAGGTTTTAGAAACATGCTAACATCGGGTGAATCCTCTTGGGTGGCAACACAGTACATAAACCAGTCAATTTATTTTCCCTGCAAAAAGCTCTCCTGAACCTGTATGACTTCAGTTAGAGTGTTAGTAATGAATGTTCTTAATTTGAAGTTGAAGTACCTTTGATCATATAACAAAATGAGATCCTCAAAGATGAAAGAGCTCTCTGCTGTTAGATAACCATCAGAGCCTACAAAAATAATGATCGCTTGCATCCAGCCACAGAAAAGAGACTCCAAGTTTGGAGTGAATGAATAACGATATCACCCATAAAGTTCACACAAGTGCCTCTAACAACTTCTGTAATTTCCAACATGAAGTGTCTTTTGAGAAGAGGGAGAAAAGATGGCACAAAGGGTAGGTAGAAAGGACCCCCCTGCAAACACTTGACTTGGTGAACAGAGTTAACGGGAGACAGCCTGAGGAGGGAGCAGAAAACCCATGTGGTTGCCCACAGGGGATTTAGGCTAAAATGCTTGCAGAATTCTCCTCCTTATTCACTGACAACCTGACAGTGTTTGGTCTGCGATAATCTGAAGTAGTTAGGCCTTCAACTTGTAGATCAGCTAGCACTGCAGCCATCTGGAAAATGTCTCTGTGGTTCTGCTTGGCGAACCTCCCCTCCTTGTATGCAAATACTGTCTTTCCTGTTCCTGCCCCTTGGTGAGGGGGCCCTGTTAGTGAGGCAGGGATGTTGGCTAGGATGTAGGATGTTGATACAAATTAGCATAGGCAGGACCAGCTGCATGGTGCCAGGAGAGCACCGCTGCCAAGCACACCAGTCTGAGGGCACAGGGTGCTCAGGAGCGACAGGGATGTCACCATCTGGGCATGCCTTGCTGTGCTGGGAACAGAAGTGGGGAGCACAGGGTTGGCACTTGAGTTTTGAGTTCTGTGTCAAATAGTATGTTGATTTATATCCCTCTCCATCTCACCTTCCAAAGAGGTGTTATGATTACAGAAATTGTCAGTAGTTTATCTCTGAGGCTGTCAGCTACCAGGGGCAGACACAACCCAGGCTGAGCAGCAAGACAGGCTGATTCCTGTGTTCCCACCCAGAGGAGTAACGTATGGTCCTTACATCCCACACGTGGTGGGACTCCTAAAGCTCTTACCATAGCTGTGCCTGCTGTTGGAAACAGTGCTGTGAACACAAAACTACCTAAAATGAAGAAATCTTCATTCTTTTAATGAAACAATCACAGTTTTCCTCTCCTTCGCTGTTATTTCAGTAGGAAGACCTCTCCAGACCTGGGAGAACTAAATGCCACACAGGTGTTTGTGTCCACTGCAGGCTTTCATTACACCCTGATAGGAAACATTTTGCTCAAGAATTCATCCATTCCTCTTACTTTTTCCTCCTCTGTCGTTGTAATTGTAATTTTTGATCCTTTTGTTTTTCTCTGAGAGGCCCAGCGCAGAACTTACAGCTCATGAATCAGAGCAAAAAGAGAGAGCTTGAGTCAGATTTGTGACCTACCCTTTGAAGACTACAGCCTTTCTCTTGGTGTTATTTTGGTAATCCCCAGGGTCCTGTGAGCTGTTGTGCTTTTCCTCTAACCTGCTGGATGCTCCAGCCCCAATGTATGACAGGGTCTGCAAGGAGAGACCCTGTGTAGGTAGCTTTGCTGGTACCTTTTGTAGTGAAAGAGCTTAACCTGGGATAAATCAGATGATTTTACAATATTTTTACTGTCTCCAGCCCATTTACTGCTGGATCAAATGTAGCGTGAACCTAATGCTAGCAACTCAGAAAAGTAATGGGAAAGTGCAGCAGACCTATAAAGGCAAAGGCCTTCTTGTCCTGAAAACACCCTTGTATCTGTAACAAAGAAAGAGAAACTGAAAGCTGCAGGGAAGCTGACAGGATAGATGATTTCTGGGTTTCCATTACTCCTCCCTGAAAGGAAAGAAGGACTTCATCACCTTTTTCTGTCTGTCAGCGGGGACTGATTTCTAGTGTTCCTCTTGCATTCCCTTCAACAGCCTGTCTCTGCCATGGAAATACGTGGATCCACTCACACTGGATGAATATACCAGTAAGTACATATATATACACACTTATACATATGTACCATGTGGTGTGCAATACTGTATACAGAGAATACCCAAAATCAGATATGCCTGAAGAGTGACACAAGGGATTTCCTCCCAGGATCTGGGCCCTGGTGCTGCTGAAGGTTCTGCCATCCCAAGAAGGCTCAGAGCAGACACTGCCCAGAGGCTCTTACTTACTGAAGAATTGAAGGCCTAGCAGCAGTACCCTGTGTGCTATCAATACAAGATGTTTTTGATATTGACTTCACTCTCACCCAACAATACTTTTTTTAGTAGTGGCAGTCCCCCTCATATTAATATAAGCAATCATAACAAATGAATCATGAGTCTCTACATGAATATATTTATCATTCCTGGCCTTGAATAGTTAAAAATAGATGGGCATGTTTTGTATTCTGCAGGCTTGAAGCAGGTAGATGATGACTGAATGCATCTGGGAATTCATCTCACCTAGTCCAGGCAAGATGCATTATTCATGTATAGTCAAGGAGAAGGATGACTAGTCAAGCTTGCGAGTCCATTAAAAAAAAAAAACAAATGCAGATCCATGCAGGCTAAATTGGTTGGAGCTACTTAGTGGTTTTCCAGACTGTGGCTGCAATGAGTGGCTCTGGATGAAGTCAAAACTTGTGATCCTTCTGAGCAGCATTTGGGACTGGGAGGCTGGTGACAATGGGAGACGGAGAGTCCTTGCACATAACAGAAACTGTAAAGATAGTAAGGCATGACTGCCCATGGTTGCCTGAAGCCATTAAATTTAAACGAAGTGTAAATAAAGTTAAACCTAAAGGATTAAAGAAGGTCAAGAGCTGTCAATTCAATGTTGGCAACAGAGCAGGCGTGTTCAGGCGGCGTCAGGTTTTGAAGCTGTCTATGAGGATCAGGAGTCACAGAAAATCCACACCAGTGGCAATGACTTTTTCTTCTCTCTGGCTTTCAGCTGGGATTCATTCTGCACAAGTCTGAGCTTACTTGGCATCTCTGACAAATGTCCATTGGCACAGAGACACAGACAGTAATGCGCTCTTCCAGGCCCTGGTGCAGGAGCCAGTGGCTTCTTGCCTCCTGAAAAGGGTTGTAGGAGGTCAGTGAGATGCCAGGTCAGGCCTGACGTCTCCCTGGAATGGTCAGTGCTAACAGAGCATGAAGTTGCCTTTGCCTGCCTTCAGCTGCCTAAATGTCAGACACCCAAGGCTCAGCTTGGTTGTACCTCAGCAGGTGTCAGGTGCCTGTATGTATTGCTGTGGATACCTGCTCAAGTGTGACACCTGTGTGTAGACATCCATATGTAAGTGCTGCAGTCCGTGAGTTGTGTACCACCCAAGATGAGATTCAGCTGCCTACACAAAGGTGTCTAATGCCACCTGAGATGCTGCAGGATGTCCTGACTGGCCTCTGGCTGCTGCTTGAGGAGATTACAGGCACTCTGTAGGTCATGTGCTGTATCTGCTGGCCTAACAGAGATGTCTCAGATACCCTAGAGCACCTGAATTAGATGCCTGGGTGTAGGTAGCTGACCCATTCCCCTCTATCTGTGATAGTCACTCTAGGCTCCTTCATCTGTTCTCTACAGCAGCTTCCAGGACATGCTTTACCCAGTGTGAAGACAGGATGGGTTGGGTAGCATGTGTGAGGTGAGTGCCATGTACAGAGACTGGACTGATCCATAAAGGATCACATTCTCCAGCTGAAGGGTTTTTATCATCCAGTTTACTCTCGGGTTGCAGAACTGGGGCACATTTGCTGGGAGTTGCAGAGAAGCACAGCAAGCCCAAAAAATGGCCAAAGATGACGTATCAGGAAGGTTTTAAGCTGCTTTATACCATGGTCAGAGTTGGATCTCACTGTGAGTTAATTCCCGAGTTAACTTTTTGAGGAGGGAGTTTATTTTGAGAATAGGTCTGGCAGATGGATGCATATTGTCATCAATCTGCTTTAATGCTCACGTTCAGCTTAGCAGAGGGAAAAAAAAATCCCTTTCTGATTTGTTCAAAGACCTGAAATATGGTCATAATATTATGGCTCTCTCTATGTTCTTCTATCAGCATTTAATAGTTTTCCCTCTCCTTCTTTCTTCAAAAAACTACAAATTCTGAATAAATGTCTGGACCAGGAGTCACCCTGTGTCACGACAGCTGGCCTGTATAGGAAGCATAATTGGATTCACTTTACACTCCCTTGAGGAGGTAAAAAATTCAGAATATAATTAAACTGAATTAATCTGTTTGGTATTAACAGCACCAGATTTAGCTTTAGCTGAAATAGAATATGTCTCATCAGATAGACTCTAGGCTGTCTCAGATCAGCCACCTGTGGTGCCCAGTAAATGATAGACTCTGTGAAATCCGCAGTAGGCTGGATGCTGTGATTAGGACACCATTTGGGGATGAGGGATGCACATTTCACAGTGCATCAGCAGTGGCTGTAGAGGAGACACAAACACCGTGCCACACGCCAGCTCATCCCTGCAGAACTTTGACCCTTCTAGACACAAACTCAACCCAACACCACAGCTACTGCCCAAGTTTCCTTTATCCAGGCAGCTGGACAAAGAAGAAGGCATTAACACAACTGTACTATTGGCCACAAATAACAAGGAGGTCTTCCCAGTCCAGTGGCAGGAGCCCAAGGTGCCCTCACCACAGGGCCTTTCTATGCAACACCTGTGTATCAGCAAACTGAATGGAGTCCAGCAGCAGGCTAGTTGGAGACTGGAGCATGTGATGGGTATGAGAAGAGGCCGAGAGAATTGGGTTTATGTAGCCTGAAAAAGTGGGCTGAGGGGAAAACTGATTGCAGTCTTCTACTTCCTGAAAGGGAATGAGGGCTGTGCACAGTTAAAAGGAAACAGTCATAGGTTACAGCAAGAGAAAGCCCTGCTTGGATATAAGAAAAGCAGTGTTTTACAATTGCTTAGCTTACAGAGGGGGTTGCATCATCTCCACCCCTGGAGATTTGCAAACCTTCCTTGGACAAGGCCCTGAGCAGCCTGATCTAACTTTGAAGTTGGCCCTGCTTTAGGCAGGCAGCTGGACTTGTTCACCTTGACAGGTTCCTTCCAAAATTAATCTTTCTGTAACTTCATGATTTATTTATTCACACCCACACATACATTCAGTGAAACAGTTACATGTATTCTAAATGTTTTCACTGAGTGTTTGATGATTTAATGCACAGAGAGGTCTTAATACCCACTCATCTGTATAACCACTCATATCCTCATCATGTATTTGCCATTCCCAGAGCTATACCAGTTTGAAAATGATCTCTGCTATTGCTGATAAGTTGCAAAAATATATATGGACATCTGCAGAGCTGACTTGACTCAGCTTCTTGTTTGTTGCAGCCTGTCAGCATCAGCAGTATCCAGCACTGCTCCATATTAATCAGCCCAGTTGAGCAGTGGCAGCAGACAGCCTCTCTGTTACTCATCACATACTAACTCGGTGATCAGCATGCACAGATGCAAACCACAAACATAGCTGAAATGGGCTCAATCAGCTGTTTTGCGAGGGATTGGAAGGGAACAGGCATCATGAGACTTGCCATTCACCTTCAGCAATGCTGTTTGGTGACTGTAGTGCTCAAGTGGTGAAATACTTACGGAAGACTCACCCTTTGACCTTGTTTGCTAGCTGAGATAGATTTTGGCATCTCCTCGTCTGTGAATAGTTACCTATAAAATATTTACTTACTTGACATTTTGAGAGGTAGACAGAGCAGGGTGGGCTGACAATTTCAACATGCTTTGTATGCTAATAATGAAATTTCATGGAGATTGTCTGCTAGCAGATGCTAACAATTAAAAATCTGGAGTCAGATCTTATCAAGAAATATGAAAGAAATGTTTTAGAGAAAATGTGTGCGGCTACTTCTGAGGAAACTGCATGGATCCAGGTAAAAAGCTTTCTCAATAGGAACAACAACACACAGCTCAAATGTCTGTTCACCCACTTGAGAACATGAAGCACACTCTTAAGAGTCATACAGTGATTTTCCAAAAGATTTTTTTTTTTTTTCCTGGATAAAACTGTTGAGTACAAAATGCCTAGGTGGAACATTTAAATTCCTAAAAAGAAAGAGGAAAGTAATGGCCATAGCCTTCTTATTTGTAAAGTGGATGAATATAACAAGGAGAGTTTTCTTTTCTTTCGTTTTTTTATAAAGTGCAGCTACTAACTCAAGAGAAAGTAAGCCCACACCAGTGTACCTATTGAGGCTGAGGATACTAAAAGACACTCTTCATTTTGAAGAAAAGTCTAATAAACAAGGTATATTCTGACTTTCTTGTGTTGAGCAGTATTCTATTGATCAAACATAAGATGTTTGGTCCTTTCTGATTGCTCACTGAATTTAGGAAAATAAAAAGATGAGGATAAGATGAGGAAGTGTTGAGACAGGAATTGGCAACACTTGAGTATAGGACCTCATTTTCATTGGAATAAAAGCTGCTTAAATACATGTATTCCTATGCTTATAAGGAACAGTCAATACAGAAAATTAATTCCAGCAAGATTATTTGCTTTCAGGGAATAATGGAATTATTGAATTTCTAGTGCAGAAATATTATTAATTTTTCAAGAACTTTTCCTAGATATAAATCATATTTTGTAGCTGACTTGTAGTCTGATCACTATCCTTCATCTCTAGACTCACATGTTCTTGTGGTTTAGCCAAAACCATGACACAGGCCCAACTAGTGCCTCCAGTGTTTGTCTCTCTGATCAGTCCTTTGGAAATTCAATTATGAACTCTTGCACAACATGGCTAAAATCAGCCTATCTTCCTCCTCCACAACTTCTTTTCTCAGGTACCATACAGGTAGCAGATAGTCATGTTACTTGCTAACTGCTCCAAGCCAATTTCTCACTCCAGGCTCTCACTTCCAATTTTATTTCAACATCATGGGCTCTGCTTGCAGAACATCTCTTAATCTGGCTCCTGCTCTCTTTGTCAGCACCTGCAATAACGCTTCCCTTGCTCTTGCACCCCCAGTCTTGCTGTGTCTGTATGCACACAGAAATACTGTTGCAAAAATAATTTTTCTCATGTTTTGATGTTGTTGCCCACCAGTTGTATCTGCCAGGGTGCAGAGGTCCAAGGTGGGGCTGGGGCATCAGTCGGGGGCCAACCAGGCTCAGGCAGGGCCTGGAGCTGAAATGCAGCTCCTGCGCAGCGGGGCATGCCTCAGTTTTTTCTCTAACATAGAGATGGTATTTTTGATCACAATTTCAAGGTCCCTTTTGGCCTACCTCACTCCTGTAATATCTCTCACTGAGAATTCAGAAGATGATTTCCACATCTGAGCTTCTTTAATTCAGTTATGAGCATTATACTTTCAAACAATACTTTTTACTTTTACCTACACAACCCTCCGTACTTGAAATGCTCTCTCTGCACCAAGCCACACTGTGTTCTCCTGGAAACTCCTCCTTAATTCCCTTTTGTGTCCTGATGTTTACAGAAGTGTTTGATGGAGTTTAGGCTACCAGTGTGCCAGCACCACTGCCTGATATTGACTTATTTTATCTTAGTATTCTCCAGACTATATACATTTCTATATTATCACTTGTCTCATGTTACAAAGTCCTTGGGCTAGATCTCAGCTTTTTCCTGTCTTTGTTTGTATAGTATTTATCATTGTAGAGGCCTCCTCCGTGATCAGTGTTCCTAAACACTTGGGTTATATAAACAATAATGCTTCATTGCAAATTCTAGCAAAGCAGCTCTTCAAATGAAAGGCAGGCATGAAATACAGGCAAGTCATCCTCAGTGATCCAGCTCTGACTGTCAGCTTTCCCATTTCAAACAGGCAGTGCTCAGGCGTGGGTTGTACGCCTGTGATTCTTCAAAGTGATGCGACTGTGGAGATTTATACACCTCTTAGTTCTACCTCTCTTCCAATCTGATGATCACGGAGCAGTAGCTGAACACATTGATAGCACCTGGGAAGCACAGCTGAGATTGGGTCAAGTGTCAAATAGATACACTGACTGAAATTCTGATGCCTGCAAGTCATTGAAAAAAATCATAATTGAGTACAGTGAAACCAAGATTTCACACACAGAGATTCAAGCCAACAACATCATGAAAATTACAGATGAGAAGGGATGAATTCACCAAAGGTGTGACTGAAAAGAGGATTACGTCAGGTGCTCTTTTGGAATCTGACTGGAAAAACTACACTTCCAAATGTCTTTTGCCTAGGAGTGCCTCAGAGCCATTTGGAGGCTAGAAGATGGAGTGGAGTAATGGGGGAAAATATATTTGAAAGTATCTGATTTCAATTAAAATCTCATTTTCTAAATGCTCAGGGCCTTGGATACTATCTTTCATGGACATCTTGGGGAGTTTGGAGCATGGGCGCTTTTAAAAAACCTTGTTAGGTGCCTGCTTAAAAACTTAGCCCTTCGCTAGAAATCCTCAGTGAAAATCACTCTTATGGCACTTTGGAAAAGTTCTCCTTATATTGCTTTATAGCCTAAAAGAGGTGGGGAAAGAACAATACAGAGGATCACTGTCAGAATTATTTTACTCAGCTATCCAGAGATCAGTGCCACTGTTCACAGAAAGATATATTTGAGAACTGCCAAAAGGGTGAGTCCAGAACCTGCAATGACCAGGACTGCAAGTTCTTTGGGCAGGGAAGGTTAGTCTGGAAGGCAGACGTTGGTGTTCCTGCATGTGGATGGCACACAGATCCATTACTGGCTGCGTTAACACACTTTGATGATAATTCTGTCTTGATGTTAATACAGTCAGTTCACTTTACCGTTCCATGTGGCATAAAATCTACATGCCCTCTGTAGCAGAGCAGTGAAGTAATGAGAGATCTTTAAAGGTAATTTCATACTCTACCATGTAAGGGAATTACTGTCTTGGGGCTTCCTGCTCATTTTATAGTCTTTAAATCTAGTATTTATTATCGTATCTGGTTTAAAAGAAGACACTAATAGGTTACATGTTTAGTAAGGAGGTGATGCAGGTTTTACGGGAAAACCAGATTTGAAGATCTGGAGGATGCATTAACGTTTAAGGTCCTCAGATACTCTGTTGCTGGCTGTATGGAACTCACTCATGAAAATGTCAGTGAAACACATCATCTCACTGTTACTCATTTGCTTGATAGGAATTCAACCCTGAATAAAGGCTAGCTAGAAACTGAGAAAAGCCTGAAATGATCTCCCTCTTTTTAGATTAAGACCCTGCAGACAAATCTCCAAAAGAAAGCAACAGGTGAAACCTTTGCTCAAATTAAAAGTGGAAGTGGTCTGGCTCCCAGGCAGCCAATCTCCTCACTGATGGCTGTGCTGGGCTCCCATGCCTGCCCAGCTCCCTGGTGAGCAGCAGACCCCGCAGGCTCCTGGCCATGGGGCAGATGCCACCAGCACTGCTGGGGCTGAGAGGCAGCCAGAGAGAAATGGGATGCTGCCAGGTATGGATGGGCATCCGGGAAGGTGAAGGCTTTTCATGAAGCCTGCTCAGAACATCACTCGAGAGCTTTTAACACTGTGTTAACTTGCTTGGTTATTAGTATTAAAAGGATCTTAATGCTATCACTATTAAAACAGTTGTTTCTTGCTACTGAACATCAAATACCTGCTGCAGACTCCTTCTCCCAGCTATATAAGGAGGCAAAACCCTCCTTTGCCAGCAGTATAAGCCCACAGAGAATGGTATTGCCACCCTAAGAGCCACAGCTTTCTCTACATTAAACGCAGCAGCTACCAGTGGTGAAAAAGAAAAGGGAGATGACAGCATTTCCCCTGCCTGGGCTTTCTGAGGTGAGCAGGAGCTGGTTTAACTGGCTGCTGTGCCAACCCCTCATTTTCCTTCTCCAGCAGCCTCAGACTCCAGGCATTCTGAGGCACAGAGCAGCCATCATCTGTGTCCACAGGTACAAACATAAGCCTACCCTGAGACCAGGAAATCATTACTGGATTTCTCACTGCCTCAGCTTCTTGCCCTTGCTGTGCCTGGGGAAGAAAACATGGCAGAAAATGTGATAAGTGTGTGTATGAGTTTGAATAGGAAAGCCAAAGGCATCTCTGCCTTTGCTGATGCTCTAATTTATCACCTTCTCCCTGCGTAGCAGCAAACACACTTCTAAACATTCACAGCTGGACTACAGATGCACCTGGTAAGGGAGGCTTACATGTATTCAGACAAACCCCAGCTTCCACCCCCTCTTCACTACAAGACACATACATCTAAGCTGTAGTCACTTGGGCAGACATGAGACTGAAGCTTTGACCAGATAGACACCCCAGCTGAAATTGGACTGTCCAAAGACAGCTGAATATTTCTTTTCTTTTTTTTTTCTTTTTTTTTTCTTTTTTTTTTTAAATGTATATCTGCTTTTTATCTTGTTTGTTGTTTGTTTTTGGCTCGGCTGAATTATTTCCACTTTCCATCCCCTGGAGAAACATCCATTGGCTGCAGTGACATGTTGCTCAGAGGAGGGTGGTGCTGAGCAGAAATTACAGCTGCTGTAGGGAGTGGTATGTTACTGTGCCCAGCTGCTGATTGCAGCCAACGAGATATTTCAGAGCAGGTTTCTGTTTTTAGGCCAGTGGGAACCTGTGATTATCAGAGAAGTCGAGAGTGCTTGGTTTGTTCAGTCTTAATAAGAGAAGGGTAAGGGGTGCAGGAAGGTCTTGTTGCTGTCTTCAACTGTCTAATCGGAGGTTATAGGGAAGACCAGGTCAGGCCACGCTTGCTGGTGTTTGTGGTGGCAGGACAAGGGGCAATAAGCACAAGTTACAGCAATGGAAATTAAATCCTAAGAAGCATTTTGTATCACAAGGGTTGCTGGACACTGGAACATGTTGCCCAGATTGTTCACAGGATCTCCACTCACAGAGATTGTCAACACAGAAATGGACAATCCTCTCAACAACCTAATCTAAGTTTGCTCATTATGAACAGAGGTTTGAATGACACAGCCTTCAGAGTCCCTCACAACAGAAATGATTCTGTGAATCTCTTGTTACAATTTTCTATATGTCTATTCAGCCAGCAATGATCAGCCCTGCTTTTCAAAATTAGATCTTCTTCCGGTAAAGCTCTGCTGGCACAGATGCACGTTGGGCAAGTGTCTACCAAGATAGTGCTGAGGGAATTTTTATAGGTGAATAATTTGTGACTTGGTAGATTTAGATCCGTTTCTCAAGAAGCCCCCTCAGAGACCTATTTGTCACAATCGCCTCTGATCTGCAAGAACCTTTTAATGCCCCATCCCTGGAAGTGTTCAATGCCAGGTTGGATGGGGCTTTGAGTAACTTGGCCTAGTGGAAGGTGTCCCTCCCCACGGCACGGGGGTTGGAACTGGCTGGAGTTCAAGGTCCCTTCCAACCTAAATCATTCTGTGATTCCATGATTCTCTAATTCTATGATTTTATGAATTTAGCCACTGCTGGGAGCCGTGAGAACTTCACCTGGAACACACAATTGCCAGGAAAAAAAAAATCTGTGTATTTTCCAACTTCCAGGTCTGAAGTTACTGTGCATGCTTTGAACCACTGTATGCATCCTCACACTCATTGTGAGCTCAGGGCAAATGTGCAGCAATTGCAGGCAAAACATTTTGCTGAAGGGTAAACTAGATCAAATAACCATGCTTTGGCTTTGGACATGGAACATGAACAAGAGTTACTGCAGCTGAAGTGGTACATGTGACAAATGTGCAGTTTGTGAGTCTGAGTCCAATATTCATACCTTCTTACATCCTTCTGAGATGAGTTGGTGTCTGTGCTAAGGTTCTGTGGAAAGATTATTTTAAAATAAATTTCTTCTATATTTGGTATATATTTTTTTATAATTTGGTAAGAATTTCAGAGTCCCAGAATTTTATGTCAGACACTTTAGGTGGTTTTACTTTTTTAGATAATCTCCATACTACTGTCATACTACTACAGGTTGGATGTTTATAGACATGGCAGGTTAAGTTGCTTGAAAAGTCATTTTTGCTCTACAGTGTTAAGCAATTGACTGTAGACAGCATATGCAGTACAGGACAACTGGCTTCACTCTGTTCTATAAAATAGATTTAAATCTTTTATTGGATGGGTGTTAAACAATGTGAAATAAAGCAGAGTACTGAACATTTTCATAGTTATTTCTAATATTCATGGCAACAATTTCCATCTACTTCTTTCCCTTCATATGCATTTTTTTGACAAGTCCAAAGGTCAAACTCTAGGTACTTTGCTGTGATATGTTATCCCAAAGAAATCCGCAGTCAATGGACTGCTAGGACAACTTAACTAGAAATTTTAGTTTTTAATCTCTTCAGGCTAAGTATAAAAACAAACTGACCTTTTAAGAAATTTATTTAATCATTCCTATAGCATGTGTTTAAAGCCAATAGACGGTTAACCTCTGATTAAATTCAGACTTCCTCTTTGTCAGGTCAGTTAACTCACCATCTGGAGCTGCCTGCTTCTCTCCGTTGGCTACAGAGAAGGCTGGAGGTGATCTGCTTTCCAACTGAGGTACTGAAACTTAGGGCGAATAGGTCTTGGTGTTGGTCCTCTATCTCTGGAGACTTTGCCTCCATATCCTGCACCACCTAGGGAAACACAGAGGGACAGCAGAGACCATAGGACAAGTTGGAAGTGCCCCAGGTGCTCCTCTGGGAGGGCAAGAAGGCTCGGTGGGGCTTCTCTGTGTGAAGGGGTGCAAGGTTAAGGGAGCGACATGCGGAGGGGACCCCAGAAAGCAGTGCAGAGAGGCAGCACATCTCAAAATGGTGGAGTTGAGTGAGGTGCCTGTCACTGGGTGCCAAATGTCACGCTGCAGCTCCATTTGTGCATGGTGGACACGACTAAACCTGCATATCTAGGCTGGACTTGCCCAGTTCTGCACCTGGAAAAAGGGAAGGGGGGAGGGGGGGGGCAGCAGAGAAGGAACAGAGTATTCAAGCAGAAGGGCTTTTCCACCAACCAGTCTTTTGTGCTTTACATGTTATAGATTTTATTTCTCTCTATTGTGTTTAAAACAGTAGGAAAACAAATGACTGATATAAGGTGCCTTAGGAACTTGGAAAGCTGATGAATTCAGAGAATAAGATTTTGTATGTTTGGGTGTTTTTAATTTTAAGTCAAGTGCTTCTAGGTTCACCTAAACATAATTAGGAAATCTTTGGCTTCAGGATTTTGCATTTTTCTTTGAAAAGATCATGAAAAGTAATCTTGAGATAGAGCAGTAACCTTGCATTGTAGTAATGGGCTTACAGTGAGGCTGAGCAAGAAGGTGGAAGATTTATATAACATAAGCTGCAGAGCTCATATGGTGTAAGCCTCTAAAGGTTTATCAGTAGCAGAAATAACTTTGCGAACCCAGGAGGGGTGTCTGCAAATGAATACATCAATGCTGTGTACCAGATAGTGCACTGGATAATTAGAAAGTCACAACTGCTTTCTGAACTTCTGTGCATTCACAAGCTACACCTCATTAATATTTATAATATAGTCTGATTAGACCTGCAAATATTTAAGGTTTAATTAGGAGACATTCTAATTAAGGAAATGTGTTTTTAAGTGCTATTTTGAGTTCAGCTGCCATAGACTGGACAAAGGTTTATGTTTCTAATTATTCAGGCTGAAAAAACACACAGGTTCACGAAGAATTACAGATGAAGTGTGCAGTATAAGCCTAGCTGGTCGCTCACAGACACCACAGAAGATGAATGTCACTCACAAATGTCATCTGAAACGTTTTCATGCTGAGAATTTGCATTTAATCGTGGTATCAATGTCCCAATACCCACTGTGACTGAGAAACAGGAACCTGAAATTGTCTTTTTTACGGCATCACCTAATCAAATTTTGAAGGTCTGTATTGGGGTTTTGCAAAGTAAAGTCTACCCAAAGCACTGTTTCTAAGCCAATCCTCAAATTCAGTAGTGCTGTTAGATTTGTGAAGAGAAACAGGTCATCAGCAGCCCAGCTAGCCAGGTAATAACCACTACCATATTTCCTCTGCGTGGCAGTCCTCATAATGCATGGCTGTTTACGTGGCAATAAATAACAGCACATGTAGGAACTGGGCTTGTGAGAGGTGACCGAGAAAAAGTATGGCTGTGGCGTTGATGTTGGAGAAATCTGAAAGGAAGACACCACACATTAATGGGGTCTTCCATGTCTAACTCTGGACAACGCTGGACATGAATTCCCCTTTTGCCTCTACACACTTCTCCCAAAATACTCGAGTCTGTAAGTCAGATCCATAAAAACACAAAAGTAGTGGATTTCTATTTCATTCTCTGATCCCTTGCTAATGCAATGGAAATTAGGGCATAAATATCTTCTGAGGATCTTGTCTGGATCTTCTCAGAAGTATTATATGTGTTAGAAAGCACATTAGAAAAGAAGAATGTACTTATTCCTTCTAGTTAACTCCCTTGGTAACTATGTACCCAAAATTACATTTACTAGATTCTGTGAGAAAAACTATCTTACCCCTTTTCATCATTTTAAGTCATAATAGAGAGCCCATAAAAACTGGTAATACCTGCAATTTTCCAGAGGCTAAAACAGAAGCAATTAGGGACCTTGTAAGATACCTACTAACTGCAAACCAGTATATTATTGTTGCATTATGTCCTACAGCTCCTATTTGAAATGTGTTAGAACATCTAGTGAGCTGAATAAGTTGAATATAAGAATAAAAATCTCACGGATTTCTGGCTGGTATGAACTTTCCTGTTGAGAAATGAAGATTAGATGCATGCCATGAAATACAAAATTGCCACAGGTAGCAGCAGCTCTTTCAGTGAAGCCCACACAGTAAGAACTGATGAAGATTGCTACTGATTCTTTTTTTAAGGTAAAGGCAGCATTAGAGTGTATTTAAACTAACGTTAAGGACTGAGCAACTGTGATTTAACACAATGTTGTTGTGGCAGGAGCGGTGTGTTGGCAATACCTTGTGCCACGCTGCCGTCATTTAGGTTGTTGCAATGAGATACTCCTGTTCAATAAATGGAGTCGTCACTCTGTATTTAAAGATAAGGAGAGGAAGGTTCCAACAAAGTATTTATTGAACGCTCATAGACTCAGAAAGTTCAGCTGAACGTTGCCTGAGGAATGCTGCCTTGACACACAATGGAAAGCTTGTGAACCATAGCTTAAAATCATGCAAAGCCTACAGCATGAACCAGAGTCAGAGGTACAAATTTCCTTGTTTTACATGAGGTTGTGATCAGCCCCTTGATCTCCAGTCCCCAAAACTGTGAAGTGAATGAACAGAGACAGGAGACTAAAGCCTGTCCTGTAGGCCAGGCTCATCCTTGCCAGTACCCTGGAAGAGTAGATTTTGCAACTTTTTTCCATTTCTGGGTGCTGAAATATGGTTTCATAGAGGTATGGAATCCCATGGAGTAGGTATGAGCATATTGTCTAACCAGTTTTTGTCAGAAATTTTTGGAAACCCAGATCACAGCAAGACATGTGAAGAAAATGAAATTGTTATCAGCCTGCATCATTTCCCAGCCCAGGCACCACCTCCCTGTTACAGACGTAAGTAGAGAGGATACCCAGTCTTTCTCCAGAAAAACGTGGGTCAAGATGTTTTCTCCCTTTCAAAAAAGTAGCAGAGGCTCCCCTTCCCACTGAGAAGTGAGGTGGCAGGTTTTATTTGCAAACCCTTTCTCAGCTGTGCAGCAAGTGTGGTGGTTTCACCCAGCTAAACAGGTGGCCTCCACCACAACCGCTCGCTCACTCCCCCTCCTCAAAGAAACAGGGGGAGAGAATATGATGGACCAGGGCTTAAGGGTTGAGATAAGGACGAGCAAGTTACTCACTAATTATCGTCACGGGCAAAACAGACTCAACATAGGGAGATTAGT
>VXAL01006603.1:0-47104 GCA_013399475.1 Chauna torquata | reverse complement strand
CAGCAAGTCACCCACAGCCCTGTTGTGGCATAACAGGGGAGGTGTTGCAGCTCATCAGTGAGGCATGACCTTACAGATCAAATTCCATCGTAAACTTTGACACTGTGCTGCGTATGCAGTCAGAAGCAGATAGCCATGAGTGATTATCTGAGCTCTGCGCCTCCCACTGGCAAGCTACCTTTGGGAAAAGCTGTTCTGGTAGAGATCTGTATGACAGATAGGGAACTATAAAGAAGACATACAGTTACTTGTTTTTCTGTAAATTGTTGCAATAAAATTTAGTGATTGGCAAATGTGCCGTGTGTGTGTGCGCGCGCGTATGCGTGTGTGTGTGTGTGTGTGTGTGTGTGTGTGTTAAGAAACAATTGGTTTTCTGTGTTCTGCAGCTTTACATTTCCTGGGCCTGGATCCATGAGAGAGAGCCATCATTTCATCATTTGGCTGAGCTAAACCATTAGCATGTATAGGAAACAAACACTGCTCTCTCATGGAGACTTGACTCTTACCTTTGATTTTTTGTTGCTATTCCTTCTTCAGGTGTAAGTTATTTGGGCATAGGCAGATGCTTCTTTGGGTGTGAAAAAATATATCGGCAAGAATGAACATCTTTATTGGAGAGTGAGCGTAGTTTGCTTGGATGTTGGCAATGCTAAGGGTGTGGAGAGAACATGTGACACAGAGAAGGAACTCAGAATTAATGTAAGGTAGTCCCTTGAAGACTGAAGCTGTTTTAGAGGTCATGCCAATATATTCACCTTCTGTGAGGCACAAGACTGTTCATTAACCACTCTATTACAGAAACTGAAGTACTGATAAATTCTATTAATGCCCACCCTCTTCCTAGATTTATGTGACTTAAACTTTCATTCCCCAATCTGAGACTCACAGATGCCTCAAAAATATATCAGCATATGTATATGTTCAGCAACCCTATTTAGAGCCTGCATGTTTAACTTATGAAAGTGCACGTCCTCTCTCTCCTGCTTAATTAGCAAGACATAAAGTAATGATAGTCAGAGTCCCCATCTAGGAAAGGTAAGATCTGGAGTCCAGGCCTGCCTAAGATAAATATTTAATAAGAAAGAGCCATATTTAATATTAATATCTTAATCATATAATCTTTAAAGAGGAGAGGGACTGTAAACCAGGTCTCCCATGTGAGTCTTCGAGCAGCCAGGCTTCTGGGTCTGCCTGCTCCTTCTCTGTGGCCCATATAACAGTTAACCATTTCCACAGCACTGGTTCATCATTACTGTCGAAAGTTTTGGACTAGCCCACTCCACATGCCTGGCCACTTGGACTGTAGCTATTCTGACAAAATAAACAGAGCCAGGGAGTGGGCTAAATGGTCAGCATGTTCCTGGCATGGTTTTGGCCAGGGTCAGCCAGCACAGTCCCAGGCGACACCTGGGCACAGTCTGAGTGTTAGCACCCTCCAAGAACCTCTTCCATGGGCAGTTTGGATGTGGCACCCCTGTTTTTGGAAAAGCTGGAGAGTGTAGCTGTGACCTCAGGAGCTGCATCTTGCCATGTTGGGCCCATTTTCTTTCGTTGGTTAAGTCACAGCCATGGCACTCTGGGCTTGCTTATGGATGAGGATGAGGTTCTGATCCTGCTGGTTATCTTCTGGACAGCCTGCTGGATCCCTTATGTCTTGGGCTAATATGGTGACATATTCTTGTCTTTCAGCTGTGTTTTGTGAACAGAGGCTGCGTAACGTGCAGATTCCTGCTGGGTTGCAAAGACATGAATTTCCATAGCTGGACCCCAAGCCCTGGGGAGCCACATCACTCCCTGCAACATCTCCTGTTTCAGCCAGTTTTGTCATTCATTCCATTAGGTGCTGGACACTAGCTAAGACTGGTCCTACTTGTACAATGCCAGATATATCTGTGCTTTGCCTGTGAAGTCTGGACACCGAGACAGGGCTGAGGGCTCCCTGAGGTGCTGAGACAGGCAGTGTCAGGCAGTGCAGTGCTGAGCACTGCTGTGCGGATGCACTCTGGTAGACCAAGCATAAGGGTTTGCTGTTAAGATGCTGTACCAACATAGAAGCATGAAACATGGGGAGCCATGATGGAGCTTTTTGGTTTCCTTATTAAGAACCACACAGATATGTGGCTCAGAAGAGTCCAGTCTGCACTTGGGGTGCAATGCTAACACACAGTTTCTTTCTACTTCACTTCTTGCATAATTAGTACGGGCTGCTATAAATCATTCTGCATGATGTCATGATAATGCAGGACTGTCTCATTTTGGTAGGCCATCTCCTTGCAGGGAGAGAATCTCCACAGTTCAAAGAGAACAGTTCTGGCCTTTTAGCTAGGCAGCTAAGAAAACACAGACCACAGGTTGAGAAAAAAATAATTAAAATTTAAAAAAAAAAT
The DNA here is from genome assembly GCA_013399475.1 of Chauna torquata. NCBI lineage: Eukaryota > Metazoa > Chordata > Aves > Anseriformes > Anhimidae > Chauna > Chauna torquata. The sequence continues at coordinate 44,717 of VXAL01006603.1, read as the reverse complement.
AAAATAACCTTCTCTTCTTTAAAACTGAGCCAAAGAAATAGTCTCACAGACGTGTAGTGAAAGCTTGACTGGTGCTTAAAGCTGGGAGTTCACTGGTAAAATGCTGAGGTGGCTGGATGGAGCCTCTGACAACTCATTATCTCAACATAATGTCTCATTACACTGGTGCACATTCTGTTGTTAAGATAATTCTTCATGATGTGAGCTGCTTTTTTTTTTTTGTTTTTTTTTAAATGATGCAGTTGCAGATGCTACTGGTATATTAAAACACCACAGGGTCACAAAAACTGCTCATAGGAACAAATATAATCTGAACATATATAAAGCACTCAAAATTTGTACAAAATTGTCTGATCGTAGCTGGTGTCATTACATTTACAGCCTTTTGGACAACTAACCATGTAATGCTATTTAACAGGCTAACTGCCGTCATCAAGAGGAAAAGTTGACTTTAATTAGCACTGCAGGAGAAAAGAAACAGAAAACTGAACCAGAAAAATCTTTTTTAAAGGGAACTGGAAGTTTTCTGGAGTATACTCAAAGCTGTGCAAACTCTGTCTTAAAAATCTTGTAATGAAATAGTTTCCTACTTATAATGGGAAATTAGGGTTTATACTTGGTAATTATGATTTATGATCTATAATGTAATCCAAATAGTAAAGAAGCAGGAATGTTTCTGAACTCTTAATCTTTTCAGTCATTAGATTTGGGAGTTTTTCTAATGCATAATATTGATTGATGTTGTTTGTCTATTTGATGATTAACTCCTGAAATCAATTTGGAGCTAACTCACTGCAAATTGTTTTTGAAAGGATTCAAAGAAGGATTTCAGAATGACTTTCTACTGTTTTCTGTCATGCTTGTCTAGTAATCTGAATAAAGAGGATTTCAGAAGATGAGGGTGGTTTAAACTGGATCATTGGTAAGATACTACACTAAGTACACATCTGATAGATAAGAAATAATTTGATGCTGCATCTCATCTGGGCTCTGAGGAAAAGATCCATTTTCGTCATAGATTCTACATGTAACAACAAGATGGAGACCGGGCTTCACAGTGAGAAAGGGTGCTGCTTCTAATTTGTGGGATTTTTTTTCTGCTTCTGAAGAGTAGGAGTTAAAAAAATAGTGAGAATTGTGATTTAAGATAAATAGGCAATACTAATGATGTTACACAATCTGAGAACAGCGGTTTTCAGAAAAAAGTACACTTAGAATAATGCACTGGCTGCAATTATATGGATCCTTTTCCTAACACGGTGCTCCCACTATCATAACTTCGTTATGCGCTGATTTGCTTAATGAATATAGCTATTGCACACACAAACCATCACTTTGATGCAGAGCCCCATGGAACTGGTTTGAAAACCTGCCTCCGTGTGGCTTGAATGATCTTGAAAGGAAGTAGGGGTTTGTGCCCTGGTGTGCTTAGAAGGAGGCCAGCTGCCAATCCAGACTTTGAGACATGGGCTGTTGCAAGCCAGAAGTGCAGTGGAGGGTGATAAACCTGTGTTTGCATTTCAGATGACACTTTTACATAAAAGGAACACCCATAAATAGTTTATGGGGGTTAATTAATGTTACCAGCATGTTACAGACATAAATAGGTAGATACAAGCACCCCAACAGAAGGCAGTAGGTGGGGATGAGCTATTGTTTTAGACAGCCTGTTCACCTGGTGGACTTATTCCAGCTGGCTACAGCAATTTATTAAAATGTCTATTAATAATGTAGATAGATGTAAGCTAAATTTATATAGTCCAGGTGACTACAGCTTTCCCTGCAGAGGTTTGGGTATATGTTTGGTTCATCTCAGCATGAGCTGGGAGTAAAAGTCAGGTCCCCTGACAGGGGTGCCAGGGCTGCTGCTGTAAAAGCAGAGGGAGAGTGCAGGTGTCTTGTTGGAAGAACGGGCTAAGAGCTCAGCTACATGAACATAAACGTCTTTCAGGGCCCTTCTCTGCGATGAGGCTGAAGAGGAGCACTGGCTTCTGGTCTCTGGACTGGTTCAGCGTTTTTGCTAAACAAATCACAGGCAATTCATGGATCTATGACTGGAGAGACATCAGTTAGTCCCTTCACCATTACTGCACAGACCTGTTCTTCCTCTCTGTGACCCAGGTGCTCCACAGGGTGTACCTCTCACCTGATAAAACAGGAGAGAGGGAGTGTGCACTCACCCCCAAATAATCTCTACCTTCCTCCTCCTCTGCAGAGGAGATATGGATGCGAACTGCCTGAGGGTGAATACAAAACTGAAACCAGTTTTCCTGGAGTATACAAAGACACTTTACCTTGCAGGCCATTTGTAAAAAGCAAGCACTGTTTCTTTAAAAAAAAAAAAAAAAAAAAGAAAGAGAAAAAGAAAAGAAAAGAAAAAAGAAAAAAAAAGACAAGCAAAGCCTTACCCAGTTTTAATTTGCTTTTGGAGACATTTTCATTCAGGACTTGCTGCCTTTATCTGGGTACCTCAACTGAAGAGGACTGGTATCCCAAAGTGTTTTTAGCCACACCTTAAACACAAGCACCATGCAGCCCTCCTCTGCCCACTGGGCTGCTCTGGATCTCCGTCCTGCGGTGCCTATCACAGAGTCACAGAATGGTTGAGGTTGGAAGGGGCCCCTGGAGGTCATCCAGTCCAATGCCCACCTACAATATCAGGTCAGCAGTAGTGCTGCTTGATGTGAAATCACCTCTCTAGATTAGATCTGGTTCCCTTGGTCTAAAGGTGTACTTATTTCCTACATGTTACAGGGTACGTCTGCTAGCTACAGGGCAAGCAGAGGTGTGTATGTGGGGTAGAGAGGGAAGGGGAACGCAGACAGAGAAAAACAGGCTATGTTAGCTCGGATCACCATTATATGTCCCAGATCACAGCAAGTCCTGATTCTCTGACTTTTCAGCAAAGCTTAGGTAAGCATGTTTAGAAACCTTTTTTTCTAACTGAAGAGACAGTAACTCAGAAGTATACTTTTAAACGAATAAGACAATTTTACTCTCTCACAGTAGTATTTTTCTGAATATTGTTAAAAGTGGTCCTGTGATATCTACCTACATAATTAACCTCTTGCCCACTTACAGTTTCCTTTTGTAAGCCCGCATCTGCTGCTGATACACATGGGTAAGATTAATCCCCTTAAAAATGTTATGCTAATTAGAATTTGCCATTGACCTTTCATTTTCATGTAGACTGTGGATTGCAGGAATCTTTTTCACTTATTTAATAATAATTCTTCTGCTTAGTGGTGGCTGCACTGTTTCTTTCAATAAACCAGCTGAAAAGTTGTCTCTCTTTTTTGTGGGATACACTCAGTTTTCCTGCTCTAAGGGGGGCTCTGATCAATCTTCCATTCTTTTCTGAGGATTTCAGAGAGGCTAAAGACTAGCTTTTCCTGGATCTGTGTTTTCTGCATACTACTCTGTTAGAGACAAACGAAAAGGGAACAAATCCAAATCACAAACACACCTGGCATTACCCCACTCCTTAAACTGTCTTGCATGCGTCATCCTCCCTTCTCTTGTTACTGGGGGCATCTCTATGGCTTATGTGAGTGGACTTCTTCCTGGCAAAACTTAAAGCTCCATCTACTGTATACAGTTGGATTTACAATGGAAATTTACAGTAGGAATTGCAGAAAAAGGTCCACTGGCAGAGGAAAAATGTACTGGCTGGGTGAATAAAAGAGGTTTTATTATTGTTATTAGTTCTTTGCTTCACAAATAAAAAGGGAGTGCAATTACTTCAAAATGAGGATCATCAGGCAATTTAACACTCAGTACACTATAAAGAAAACACAGGGTGTCAAAGAACAACAAATGAAAGGGCAGGCACTCTTCAGAGAAACAAGTAAGTTACTGTGGATTATCTCTGTAAAGTACGAATGTAGTCCATAAAGCAAGAGTGACTGCTCCTTATAAAAAGCACCAGGAATTTTTATCTTTCTTATACTACACACTGCTTCACCAGGTGCTATCCTAGTTTGTTTTTATTACACATTTTGTGTGGGAGTTTATACGTGTGGAGAGCTTGTAGCATTAGACCAGACGTGACTGAGTGAGGAAAGACACCTTGCCTAGTACAAATGAAAATAGGAACTGTCACGGAACATCTTGTTTTGGGGGGAAACAAGGGAAGAAAGGAACTATATTTTCAAGAAAACAAACCAATCAACCAGAATTCTAGATACAATTACTCGGTACCAGGTTTTGATCTCATTAAAAACAATGTGATTTAGGGATAACAACAGTGATATTAATATATTTGTTTTTTAATAATAAACCCTGATGACGTTAAAGAGTTACAGCAGATTTTTATGCTACCACTACTGAGATCACAAAATGACTGCTCATGCTAAAATCTGTTTTTAGAAACAGGGGAGATTCTACTTTTCTTCAAAATCACAGTAAGTGTCCTGCCCAGCCATACTGTGCTAGTTAAGGAAGAGAGTCCTTGTGATTAAAATTTTCAAACAAGTTGTGTCAGGTTGATCTTAGACAACACAGAGCTTGTTCTCTAGCAAAAGAATGCCTATTTAGCTTTGCCAGTGTATGTAATCAGTCTGTAAGTACAACAACTTCCTTGTCTCCAAAGAACAATAAATAACTTACATCCATTTGTTCATTAGGCAAAACATGGCAAACTTTAATTTCTTTCTGATTATCTAGAAACTCATTATCCTCAAAAGAGACCTTAAAGGTTTCTCTGGGCAGACTAACTACTCAGCAATAGGGCCAGTATAGAGTCAGGTAGAGCATATCATGGTATAGGAAAACCTGTACTTTAGAGGAAATTATGAATGTTTTGTGATTCACTCTGTAATTTAAATTTTGCTAAGAACTCTATTGCAGATAATGAGCCATTCTCTACATGTTCATTGCTATTCTAATTTTTGCTTTTCTTTCATTTTTAATGGCTAACAAAAAAAATTGGTCATCTTCTCTGTATTACTAGTGTGAGCTTCAAGGATTTCCAGAATTATTCCAGCTCACATCAGCATAATGTATAGATCTCAACAATTATCATTTGAAAATTTATGGCAATTAATTCAGCTGGCATCAAATAGCATTACTTGATGGAACTGATTCAAGAATGTGTGCACATACTACTTCCATAAATGCTTGAATTGTCAGACCTTACATTTCCTTATTTACCAGTATTAATATTTTGTATCAAATAAATGTACTACTTATTTGACCTTTTATTGTACCTAAATCTCAGTATATATTATGGCAGTGTTTATTAAAAACACAAGCAGGAGTTTCACCCTCAGTAGTAGAAGCATTTTAAGGTGTCTCCCATTTCGATTCCAAAGAGTTGAATTAGAGGCTCTGAATAAAACTTGCAAAGGTGTCTATATGGCTTAGGAATTTACACCTCATTTAAAAAAAAAAAAAAAAAAAAGATTTGGACCTTTGGGTTGTGTTCTGTGACATTCATGTAGGCTCTTTGAAAATTTCACCTTAGTTCATTCTGCTGATAGACATGTGTGGTATTTGAGGTCTAGTGAAAAAAGTGCATAGAACAGGATGGAAAATAGGGTCAAAAATACTGAAGAGTGAAAAAAAAGACAAAAGTCAGACTTCCACCATCTCACCTAAACAGGATTGCTATTTTCTAGCCAGTTGAGACAGTGGAGTATTCAGAAAGTGGAAAATCAAAAAAAGAAAGCTTTTAATGGATGAAATTTTCTCCCACAAAATGGTCTGTGCAGTGAAACAGCAGGAGATGCACTGTATAGCCCAGTAGCACCACCTTGTGTACGAGAGCTCACTTTGCTCCTTGTATTCCCGTGTCTGTGCAGCTTTCAGTGTTCTTAGCATAGCAGCAGCGTATTATATCACGCATACAGAAAATGAAGCATATCTCAGTTCTAGAGGAACTGACGTACTTCTCACAGCTAGTAACCTCCACATGCACACAGCATTGATATGACGCCATTTGTTCCTAAATCTTGTTCCTATTTCTGCAACAGGAAATATTTCTGGTTAATATGTGCTCAGTGGCACATCCCCGAGTCTGCCAAAAGGCATGAGAGATACTCCTGAGCCTGACTTCTCTTATTGCCTGCACCTAGGTGAATTTTGAGCAGTCTCTGGACTGTAGGTTTTGCAACTTACTCTGCAGAAATCTCTACTTGCATTTAAGGATGGTAGGGTAACAAAGATGCTTAATGTAAGTTGTCTACAATATTTTGCCAAATATAAGCATATACTTTGTAAATGTTGCACAGCTTCATTTTGGCACCCAGAATTAGTAGTCTTGAATGTGCCTTGCGTACCTGCCTTTGTTGCTTGGGGTATAGGTAACTCTGGAAAAACAAACCAACAAACAAAAAAACCCCCTGCTTAAACTGTGTTCAGACTCATGGAAATATAAAAGACATGAAAGTAAGCCCTGCTGCTTACAGTTCTTCTCTGAAGAGAAATTATTTTCAGTGATGTAACTAAAGAAAACATGTTTAAAAGAGTGTTTCTTAAAAGAAGCACACAGCCACTTAGTGGCTGATTTTCTAACATGATGTAGTTATCTACAAATTAGGGCAACATGCCACTGGTTCCACCATACTCATGTATTCTCATTTTTTCTGCCAAATTTTCAATAGTACATAGCACTACCTACTGCTAAATCAGTATTTGCTGTTGGGTAATACATTTTCTTCATGTTTGGACTAGAAAGAGATAATGTCTCTCTGCATGATGGTTTCATTCAGATGCCGTACATAAACAAAACTCTGCATATTTCAGCACCCAAACGAGCAGGGCTCCCAGCCCTACTATACCCTAGCAGTAACTCTTGTGTGGTTTCTGTGTCAAGAAAGTTCATTTTGTTTCCAGACAAAGGTCTCTACTGCTCCACCAAACATTTACAACCTGTATCAAGTGCTTTATGGAGTGCTGCTAAATATGTGCTGTGTGGCTGGTAAATGGATATGTCAAACCGTGCTCTCAGCCCTGCTGTGACTGCACCTCAGATAAGCACATCTGAGTTAGCTTCAACCAGCTGCCTGCAGAGGTGGTAGCCAGGGAGCTGCAAAAGCTGTGATTTGATAAATAACGAGTACATCCTGAGCAAATGTTTGGGCAGGTAGACCATGCCAAGGTCTACACAGCCACATTGCTGGCTTCAGTTGACCTTAGCTTGGTAACTATTAGCTCTGGTATGGTTGTGCCAGTTGTAGTCACAGATCTGACTGCTGAACAGACATACCTTAGCCAACATAAATTTAACATCTACCCAGTGAAAGTGGCAGTTTCCTACCAGTTCTTTTGTTAGCAAACTCAATCCAGTTAGAACTAGAAACTCTTCCAAGCCATCCATTTTGTCCTTCCTATTATTGAATAAACTCAGTGTTATCACTGCAAGGAAAATAAAACCACTTGCTATTAAGGAAAGCGATGAAATTAAATCTACATTATTCACTGGAGAGGTGGACACTTGTGTCTGAAATCAAATACTAGTTAATTCTAGTGAGAGACAGGTGGTTACCATGAATTTACAAAAGCTGTCTCCTTTCATGTCAATTTAGCTTGCATTTCTTCTTCTTTCCTGGGTTACACTGTTGGCTAGAGCTGAAAATGGGCAGGTGTCAGTGACAGATTTAAATTACTATTCTTTCTGTATTGACACTAAGGACTTTTGACATGATAGATTAGATCATCAGTGCTGTTTCTCTGATCAAAAATAAATAGCAAGAAAGTCTGTGCATCCTTGTTTCTGCAGTATCACTCAAGGCCCAGCTCACACTGTCTACTCATGCCCATTTAAACATTGAAAATCATACCCTCTTAAGCTGAAAGCATGTCTGCCTCTCTACAGCCTGCACCATACTTTATATGAGGAAACTGAACATCCACTGTAATTAAAAGTTATTCAGAGTCAGCTATAGAAGATAAAAGAGCACTCTGGAGGCTGTGGGAGGCAGGTGTGATTTGGCTATTGCCATGCATATCAAGAAGCTTGCCTAGCAAGTGCTGCTGCATTTCTTGCACTAGCTTGCTGTGTTGCCTGGGCCGTCAGAGCACTAACCACTACCTCATCTTTTGGGTTGGCCTCAGCAAGCTTTCAGATTAAATATATGCTGACTGCTAGTATTTCCCATGGGACGCAAGGAAACTCAGAAGCAACCACACCAAGGTTTTCTAGCTAGTTTTCAGGGTCCACCTGATGGATTTGTAACAGAAAATATAAAATGTTTTTGCAAGTGTTGGATGAGGACTGGCTTTGCTGAATCAAGGACTCTATGAATGGCATGTTCCTGAAGCCTAACTCCATAGCTGTTGTGGTGCTCTTGGCAAAAATGGTTTTGTAACCCTATTTCTTGGATCCTGCTCCTTCAGGCAACATTGCTAGACACAGAACCTTTTTATTATACAAGTGTATGTTCATTTTGAAACTATTTCCAAAAGTATGAAAGTCAAGAAAGTGATTGGGAGTAGTTAGTATGATTTATGAAGGCAAAATCACACCTGACCAACCTGACAGCCTTCCATGACAAAATGACTAGTTTCATGGATGAGGGGAGAGCAATGTATGTTGTTTATATTGATTTAGCAAGACTTTCAACACTGTTTCCCATAACATCTTCATAGCCAAACTGGTGAAGTGCAACTAGATAAATGGGCAGTGAGGCAGACTGAAAACCGGCTGAACTGATGGGCTCTGAGGTGTGTGATCAGAGGCACAAAGTCCAACCACAAAGCAGTCACTGCTGGTGCCTCCCAGGGGTTGAAACTGGAGCCAATACTGTTTAACGTCTGCATTAATCACCTAGATTCACAGAGACAGTCCTGTGACAGATGTGGGATACAAGTGGCCCCTTAGCAAATCTGCAGATGGCACAAAGCTGTGAGGAGTGGTCAATGCACCAGATGGGGGTGCTGCCATTCAAAGGGACCTCGGCAGGCCAGACAACTGACTGGAGAGGAATCTCAGGAAGCTCAGCAATGGCAAACGGCAAGTCCTGCACCCAGGGAGAAATATCCCAGGCACATGCTGGGGGCTTATCAGATGCAGTGCAGCTTTGCAGAAACATGATCTGGGGGTCCTCGTGGAGACCAGGTTAACCACGAGCAAGCAATGCTCCCATGCAGGAGTTTCACCAGAGAGAGAATGAAACTCTTCACTACTAATACATCTTCTTTGGATTAACTTCATGTGTACTTTTGTGCATAAAAAAGCCCGAGTTCCTTCCACAACATCCATTTTATGAGACAGTGAAAGACAGGTCTAGGCCACATCTTAATTTTTTCCATTCCTCAGTTTTCTGTTTATTCTCTTAAACACACTTTTCTATGGCAAACTAGAAAACAGCATCTGATACTGGGTGCTCTCTTACAGAAGTACAATAAAGCTAGAAATACACTCTCCCAGCAACCTCGATAGTCCTGGTGATATAGATGGGTGTAAGCAGCTACACTTCCACTTCTTGTTTCCACAAAGGCAGTCCTAAGTTGAATAAATGCTCGCAGTGAGGGAGCACAGTCCTGGAGGCCTAGCTGTGAACTGCCTTGTTTCTGCAGATATCGCAGGAAAATTGTGTTAGTCATAGACAGGGGTTGCTGGAGGAAGGGTAAACCAGGAACATACATATTGGCTGCCACCAGGACACTTTCTCTGCTCACAGTCCTTCGTTTTCTTGAATTGAGACTAGGAACTGAAAACAAGATACAGAGGTCTAAATTAGTAGTCCTGGTAGCCTGTGCCCCACAGGGTCACAAACTCAGTATTCCTGCCTGTATGGCAAGGCAAAAGGCCAGAATGAAGAGAGGGTCCGTAGATGATCAGTCCTTTCTGTGTAACTCAGACTCCATCGGTCAAACAGTAGGACTGGTATTAAAAGAAGGTGACAAAGTAACCTGGGAGCTATAAGACACAGTGTGAAGGATTTGGCTTGGACTTTAAGAAACTAAATGTATGCATCTACATCTGTCATGATTTTTGTGTCTAAGCTCCCATTTTAGGTAACTGGGAGTAATTTGAATATAGTTGTCTAGAGACCATTGGGCAGTAGGCCATTTCTGCCTGAGCTCCTGCTGCCTTCCATCCAGAAAAGCATGTCTCCCTTACTATCATATCTACCTGTCCGTGACAGCCTAGAGCATCTCTGATGACATTGGATATCTATGTTTGGACAGCTGGATTGCATCCTGGGTACAGAGTATGACAGGAGTAGAGAGAGACATTCAGCCAAGCCAGAGCAGGTGTCTACATGAGGGTAGACTGGCAGGACTAGAGGGGTAAACCAGCTGCTCCCAAGCAAGATCTGGTGCCAGCTGAGATGTCCTCCGGTGTCTGAGACACTTGCACAGGCTGGCAGAATTGTCACAGGACCTACGGAAGATCCATGCTTCCCTAGAAGGACAGCTGTAGCTGATCTAGTATACTCTAGGGCATCTCAAACAGCATGACATCTGTGGACAACTGGATTGTACTCCCGGTATTGCTCTCAGAGAGATAATGTTATTGGCAAGCATACAGTTGGTTGCACAATGGAAATTATCTTCCTTTTTCTCTACTGTAATCCTTTCTTTCTGCTAGTGGTGTCTCTACAGGTAATATTTGCATGAATAAGTGCCATCCTTCAGGGCATCTGCAAAATCTTTACTTTGTCTCTTCTCTTATGCCGCTTGGTTACAAAATTTTTTCTATTCCCCACCAGCTGGCTGGAGACCTTCTAGGATGGAGAAGAAGGAACAGTAAGCAGAGCAAAGTCGTGCATTGATTGTATAAACTGCCACATAAAAAAAAAACAAAACAAAACAAAACATGCATTCTGGAACTGTGGAGAGGCCTGGTGTTTGCTCACAAATACCTCATGGCTGAACACATGAATAATGAGTGCAATGGTGCTGCCAATCACTCAAATGGAGACTGGGACTTACAGAGGAAAGAAAAAAAATAATAATAATAAAAAAAAAAATCAAAGAAAAAAGAGTTGTCCCCCCATGAGCACTACAGGGGGGAACATGGCTGCAGAGTGTTGCTCTGAGGGGCACAGTACTCCCCTGCAGCCTCCCCTGCCACAACATGCCACACCAATCAAGACATGCCCTTCAGTATGTTAGAGACTTGTACTTGTTCCTTTCTTTTTGGCAGACACAAATATTTGGAGGTGACATTTGCCAGGGAGGTACTGCTCTGTGGAAAAGGCAGAAAATTTAGTGAATAAACATGTCAGAGCCCAAACCACGAATGTGGAAATCAGTGGCCTCATGTCTTACTTCCTCCCTTCTAGCCATTTCCGTTTATCTGCAACATACAGTTTGCTACCTCTCATTTTCACTTTCAGGCTCTCTTGTCCTAAGCCAATGAAATGAGAACAACAGGTACCTTTTAGTCTACTTAAGTGATATCTAAAGTATTTTTATTGCTTTTTAAAGAAAAAGACCCTAAATTTTGGCCAAAACTGCTATAATGGTGATATTTTAATCTAGGAAATTGCCGACTGTTGTAATGTACTCTGTGCTTTGACGTTACTTTATCTGTGAAACTATTTTCATTGCCAAAAGCAAAACGTCATTAAATACTTATCCTTTCCTTGGATTCTTTTTTTAACCAAATTTTGCATTTAATTTAGATTCATTTTACATTGACGTATCAAATTGGAAGATTCTTGGAGACCAGTTTTAGTACTACAGCTATAATTTACTCTGGATGCTGTTATAGCCTCTCCATGTCAGCAACTTGGTTTCCAGAAAATACTTTAGGGCTTTATGTCTGCTGTGTGCATGGATGGCAGGCTTCATGTCTGTGCAAAAGTTACCTACAGCTGTGAGACTCCACACACTGCAGGAGATGTGCACTTACTGCTCGGGAGTCTGCTTATAACCATAGGTCTTGCTGTTTGGCATGAGAAGAGTAAGATTTTTCTTGTTTCTTTGTTTTTGTAATTCATCTCATGGTTTCTATTGTTTCAAACCTTCACATAAACTGTACCCAAATCCTGAGGAGAAAAACAACAACAAAAACTTCATTTACAGCTCAAATAAAAGGATTTTTCTCTGAGGATGATGCTCAAGTTATGTTAAACTGAGGAAAAAAGGTACTGATATTTAACCTCAGGAGCCATTGAGTCTTATTGCTGACCTTACCTCTTGCAGATTTGTGCCATGCAAAACCCTACTGGCTACTTTTGTTCTTGGCATAAAAAAATGCTGCTAAGGTTTTTTACTTCCCTGTTATTTGTCATCTCCCTCCTTCTTTCCAGCCCCTGAAATTCATCCTTTCCCTATCTGTCCAAACCAGTAAAATGCCTATTCATCTCCTTTCTCGAGGGCACTAGATTTTCAAGTCAGCTTTTTCCTGCCTTCCTCTAGACCCAGACAAAATGGAGAAGCTTAATTTAATGAATGAGAATGAAATTTCAACATTCATTTCATTCCACATTTGAATGAATGAAAAAAAAAAATGTGCAAGGGAAAAACCTGAAGGTGGCATGTTAGGGTAGGCAGTAGCCCTGCTAACAGCATATGCACCTTCTGTGGAAGAGTCTGTACCTGCTTGATGGCATTAGATGCTCATACTATAATAACAGACTTGTTGGCTTGCTGGAAACTGGTAGGACTGAGTTTGTGTATTTGCATAGAATCTTGTATAGAATCATTTGTGTAGAATCATTTCAATGATTCTACAGATATATGTAAGAAATCCTTTACTCAGAGGGTGGTGAGGCACTGGAACAGGTTGCCCAGAGAAGCTGTGGATGCCCCATGCTTGGAGGTGTTCACTGCCAGGTTGGTGTGGTTTTGAGCAACTTGGTCTAGAGGAAGGTGTCACTGCCCACGGCAGGGGGGTTGGAACTAGGTGATCTGTAAGGTCCCTTCCAACTCACACCATACTGTGATTCTGTGATTCTATGATTCTATAGATATGTGACTACACTTCTTTGTCATCTACCATGTTAGTCTTCAAACTGAATAGAGGAAGCCAAAGGAGATTTGTCTTTGTACCTTAAATTAAATAGGATTAATCTAGGCCACACATTAAGTTAGATAAATAGTTTGGGAAAGAGGCCAGTCCATTGTGTTTGAGCACCACCTATCAACTTTCTTAAGTCCTGTGCAAGCCTGGAGGGAGGTTTGTAAATGCTGTAGTAGCACTGATGAAAAACAGGAATACATATAAATGCTGACATAAACATACCACATTTAGGTTTTGAGATGACACCCTTTCGGGGTACATACAGTACAGTATGTAAGAAGCAACATTCATCTGTTTTACACTGCTAAAATGGAGGATGATCTTTCTAACCTCTCATTAAATGCTCTTCTATCCACATGCATATGATACTCCTCACATACGTCTAAATCACTCTACTTTGAAAAGACTTGTGATACATATGATGTGAAGAGTCTACATAAACAATGTAATCCTTCCTTTTAATCTGATTTCTCAAAACAGTTAGGCATCTTATACTGGAAGCTCAAACTTGCTTTTAGTACATTGATCTGTACAAGCACTTCTGCTAACAGAAGGTGAGCTGGTGATTTAGATTTATCTTCACGTTTATCGGGCATGTTTTGTAATGCTCTCTCTTCAGGACTTCTTTGCAAAAGCAGCTACTTTTCCTAAGAAAAAGTTTACCAAATACTTGGATGTCCATAACATGGTCGACATAAACCCTGACTGTAAGTAAATAATTGCAAAATAACATGACAAGTGCCCTATCCAAGGCAGCTTGCCAGCAAGTGCTTAGTCAAGATATATATATATATAAAGATTCTGGTACTGAAAATCAGTGGTTCCATCACTCAAGAGCAGCGTACACATTTCATTCTCACACAAAGTTATACTTAAAATGCTATAATAATGTTGTTGGAAAGAGTTTTGTTGACTTCAATGGACTTTGGGTCAAATTCCTTGGCTCCAGACCAACAAAGCATTTCAAGGAGACTTTTCATATGTTCAGATACATGTTGTACTTGAAGGGATTTATTGGATGCAGTCTTCCAAAGGTTATTCTATAACTCATACTTACTTATGTTACATTACTGCCTCAGAGTTCTTGTAAAGATACAGGTTACAACTCATCAAGAGACTCTATGTATGCAGAACAAAAAGTTCTCACCAAATTGAAACCAAAGACCAAGAGCATATCCCACTAAACAACCCCACTGACTGACTGAATTCTTCACTCTGTAATGTTTTTGTTTTATTTTGTTTTGTTTTGTTTTGTTTTCTTCCTGAACACCCAAAGGGTCCTCTTTCAGTATATGTGTAAGGAAGGGCTACCATGGATTTGGGAGCAGAAGACAGCATCCATAGTCCTGTGGTAATTCTTCTATACGATAATCTATTACAGATTAAACTCATTGAGAAATGGATGTCTCTCCAGGTTGTAAAAGTGATGGATTTCTTAAAAAAAAATAGCCAAAGGTAATTTAAAATTTATACATTTACATTGAAAAGGGAGACAATCTGCAAAAAGTAGCAAAACAGGTCATAAAACCAAAGTCTCCTTAAAAATTTATCTAGTCCAGTTACTTGTTATTTGATCTTGGTTTCTTTTTTTTTTTTTTTCAGTCGTTCAGTGACATCAGACAACATAGGAAATGGGGGCAAAGCACTAACACATCCCTGCACTTGTCAAGAAGTAAAACCACTGAGGATGCAGAGACCTGCCTCACTTCTGTTTTCAGTGGTTAATCTCAAAACTGGGAATCTCAGCTTTGTATTCAGCTGTGACCTGGGACACTGAAATTGCACTAAATCCATAGCATGTAAACATTTGTGAGGTGAGATACACTGCCCAAGGCATTCATGGGGTGCTTGGCAGTATATCATACGTGACATGATAGCACATGCTTATTATCATTCCCACTGTTGTCATCTTGACTAGAAGACAATAAGTTCCTAAATCACCTTTCACTGATGGTTTTATACGTGTTTGCACTCCTAGTCAGTCTTAGAGCAAAGCCAAAATGGTGAGACTCCACAAAAGGATATTTTTCAGCCAAGAAATGAGGATATTCACTCTTGCAGTGACATAGAAGAGTTCCTGTCCAACCTCTCCTTCAGGCATTTGAACATTCACTGTCACCTCCCCACTTGACTTTGCTAATTCAGACTTTTATCAACCCATCCCATTCAGCATTACCCTAGTCTTTTCCTCCAGGAGACTTCAGGTATTTTATATTAAATTGTTAGTAGATCAGAGAATGTAAATTGCCTTCACATCTCTTTTGTTCTTCAGGTGTCCTGTACACTAAACACATACTGGAAACCAATGTGCTTTTTTGAAGAAGGAACAGGTCACAGAGAGCATCCTCTAACACAAACAGACTACAAGAAGATAAAAAGCTTGACTGCAACGAGGCGTGTGCCACTGAGAGGTATCACACCGGATGTACACTTGTGTACACTAACAATCTGTCCTTGGCCCAACAAAGTAAAATGCAGTAACTTTGGTTGAAGGAATTCAGAGATAAATCATGATTAGACCACTATGCATCCTAATACTTAAGGTACTAGAATGTGAGAAATGAGTTTAAAAAGCAGAAGAGGAATTCTACTCTGTTTCTCAGGCATGCTGGATGCACTATCTACTGCATTATGAAACAAAAACTGGGGGAAAATGGACTGCATCATTACTCTGTGGGTGAGATTCAGTTTCCTCAATGTAAGTTTCTGGTTCTATATCAAATGCCCGGGATTGCTCCACATACATCCCAGGTAGCAAAGCAGAAAGGTCCAGGTCTCCCAGAGACTTGGTCCCATGTGGATGTCTCAGCACTGGACAGATCAAATAGCACTGGTGCCTGTGTTGTGACAACTGAAGAATATCCTTTTGGTCTTCTGAGCTGGAGCTGTTGTAGTTGCCTAATAACAGGAGAATTTCCAGGTTATAAATGTGAATGGAGATAAGTTCTTTGTCAGGATGAGGAAGGAAACAGCCTTGTCCCAGACCTTGGCATCAGCTTTGATGAGTTCCACTTACAAGTATTTAACCTGGAGCTGGGAGTTTCATCAAGTGACAGATTATGCAAACTGAAGGGTAGGTGTTGTGCAGTTTTCTGATGTGTAATTAAAGCAAGCTTGAACCAGACTTAAAACAATCCCCAGGAGTGGCAGGTAAGACTGATTGTTCCTATTGATGACTATTAATTTTATCCTGTTGCATTTATTTAAGGACAAATGATGCCTGCTTATACACACACCACATACCTAGGGAAGCACACCAAGACGCACATTGAGGGAGCTGTTATTGATGTGAACCTTAAACTTAAGGTACAGTCTCATTCCTTACAATGAATTTTTTTTTTTTTTCCAGTGCCTGACTCCTTTTACTTTCTTATTTCTTAATTTTTAAGGACAGCAGGCCTAATTCTGAGCACATTTAAGCAGGTGTAAATGAGAAATAATTTCACTGGGTTTGATTTTGTTTCACTTACACAGCTTCTGAAGGTCTTGCTGTCAGCTTCACGTTCAATTGAATACATGTAGTCTTTGAAATACAGAGGAGCTGAACAAGGCTTTTAAGCAAATCCAAAATTAGTGAAAGGGTCATTAGCCCATATCTATATTCAGAATTTTCTTTTTCTATGGAGGCAAATTGTAAATTGCTAAAATTAATAAAGATGTTCACAGGCTTCTCTAGTCACAACATAATGAGTCATATACCAGCAACTCACTTGGGTTGTCTTAGTTAACTGCCCTTTATCGCTGCGGCACTGTTATTATATATCATTGTAACAAGACATCCAGATTGGCATCGGTGTTTGCTACAGATGAGAATTTCAGCTGATCAGTTAGATATGCTACAAAGAGCATAATCGCTGCACTTGGGTTACTTTAATCTCCACATCTTTGTGTGTACATGAAATATGCCGTAACTGTCTTCTCAGTTTTCCAGTGTGGAAATTTTAAGTTCTTTTAGTCTTAGAGCACACTTTATATGTATATAGCACTTGATTTATGTTTCTGAAATTTTGTAACATTACATGGAAATGTTCT
Source organism: Chauna torquata (assembly GCA_013399475.1). NCBI lineage: Eukaryota > Metazoa > Chordata > Aves > Anseriformes > Anhimidae > Chauna > Chauna torquata. The sequence continues at coordinate 27,766 of VXAL01006603.1, read as the reverse complement.
CATCAGTCCAGTTAGTCCTTGAGCTGGATTCTAATCTTCTTCACCATTATTTGCAGGTTATGTTAGCCCTTTGAGAACTGGATGGGGAGAATTATGGGCAGGGGCTCACTGCCTCCTTATTTCTTTTATATTCCCCAGTGAAGGGAATGACACTGCAGCTGTGTCAGGTTGACAGCATGTAAGTGATAACCAGATGGGGAGGGGATATAAAAGCAGCCTGGATTTGGCAACTCCTCTTTAGGAGAAGAAACACTGAGAAGATTGAAAAGGGGCTGGTTCAAACTTTTCCAGCAGAAAATCTGTATGTGGTTGCCTAAGGGATGAGGGATACATTAATTGTTTGATTTTGCCCCATTGCCAAACACCATGCACCTCAGTTTTTTGGGGAGCAGCTGAACCTCTGAGACGGACAGCCATGGCTGAGCTCTGCTCATCTTTGATCTTGCCCCGTTGGCCTTTGTGTAACAGAAGTGACACTCCCAGCTGCAGAGGAAAAAGGAGAGGGAAGAGAGCAAAGCACCAGCCTTTCTCTTCCTAGGTCTGCTATGGTGCCCACGCAGCCTCCTCCTCTGGGCTGGGAGCAGCAAGGTGTGTGGGTGAGCAGCCAGGAGCACACAGCAGGGCTGCACTGCCTGTTGGTGCTGCTGAGGCACTGGCTTCATCCCAGCACACAGAGCGTCTCTCTCGGGATGCTATGGGGGTCTGCTCTGCTGGTGCAGGGGAGTGGGCACCACCTGGGCATAGAGGTACACTGAGTTCCAAGAGACCCAGGAGCACCTCTTGTTCTCACTTACCTATCTTTCCTACTGCCTAAAATTACTTCTTGTCACAGGGAAGAAATAAAACTCCCAGTGAAGGAGGGGAAAAAAACTGATACTGAGAAGAAAAGCTGTGTGGATGTTCAACTCACTGTGGACTGAAATACTGAGCCCAGGAAAGAGAAGTTGAAGACTGAAGTCCTATTTACTAATACAAAGCCTACTCAAAGAAGAAATAGTGTTTGAAAAATGTGAGATATGATTGTTTTATTGGAAATGAGACATAGCAGAAAGACCAGAACAAAGTTTTTACAAGCATTTATGTACAGGATTTATGATAAATCTCTGAACGTGGGTTGGAGCTTACTTGATACTAATAACACACTCAATTAAACATCAAAATACAATTGCCTCGCTGAGTATGGTATATGCTAAACATGCTAGTCTTCCTCCATTGCACAATGGAGAAATGAGAAGCATATTCCAGTTTTAAGACTGGTGTTTTGTTGACACTATTGCCTTACAGAAAGGTCCAAACCTAATTGGAAAGAGAAGTTTACTTTCCCTGTGTGTAATGGGTCACTATGGTAACTTGTTACTTGACTTACTGCAGTAGTCCTCTGTCGCAGGAATGCTAACAAGCTCATCCATTTCTAGTCATGAATATAAAAAGTATTCTTGAGACTGAGGCTGCTGTACGTGTTCACAGGTTTTCACGAATGCAGAGCCTATTCATATGTGCTTCTCCAGTTCCACAGGTACAGGGAAACGCAGAAAAGGCATTTTTGCTTTATCTGTCCTACAGGTGTAGCTGGTGTTTTCATTCATGACTGTACATCACTGTGCTACACTTGACTGCATATAGCAACTTTGTGCTGCTGCATGGTGTGAATATCGTTTTGAGAAAAATAGAAGAAGTTGCAGGGAACTAATGGAATAATCTTTCCTTGGACAGTTAGCAAGATGAATATACAGAAATTTGAAAACTATAGCAATGGAACTAATTTTGTATCTAGAATCATGCTAATAACTCAAGTTTGGGACTTAGCTCTGCTGGATGTTTTCCCTATATCTGGAGAGTTTAATGCAAGAGACATGCATATATGTTAATGACTTAGATTTTCAAGCAGTTTTCTGCCATGAGGCACTTTGCTTGGGGGCATAATCTGAATATGGCAACATATGACAGACAAGAGACAAACAGATTTTCAGGATGCTGATTTTGATTGCCTTTTTTCCATATATCTGAAATGAAGGCAATTTGACTGGGAAGTGTAGAACTGCTAATTGCCTCTCAATATGTCATCTGTTTTCTCAGAGCAAAACAAATATGTTTATTTTTAGTGAGAAATGTGAATGTAGACCCATAATAGCAACATCAAGTGGGACATGGGTTTGCAGGGAGTCAGAACTTCAGGCTGTGGTCAGCCTCTGTTGGGTCTGAGTACACAAAATTATCTCTAAAAATTAGAACAAATATGTCAGAGGAATTGAGAGATAACTTGAAAGCCCTTCAAACTTCCATTTAACCTCCCTGTCTTGGGATGAGGCAAAGAACTGACCATGAGTACAGAACCACATCCAAGTTAGTTTAAGTGGGCACACCTGCACAGCACAGCACCACACACAGGTGCTATTTCAGCTCACAGGCACAGTGCAGCAAGGTGATTGCTGTGGCCCCTGCCCATTGGGTTCATACAGCTTCGTGTCACAGATCTGGATGATTCAATGCTACCTTTGAGGTCCCTCGTGGTGGTCTCAGTGTGTCCAGCCCTGGGGGACACAAGCCCAGACTCTGGAACATTCCTATTGGAAGCTGCACACAAATTCCTACCATACAGCAAAAGAGTTTCAATTCACAAATCTGCCAGAAAACAAAACGAAACAAAAACATGAAGACAAACAAAAATCAATAAAACAAATAATCAAACAAACAAAACCTGCGCTTTATCAGCTAGCTCAGTATCTGTTCTGATTAGTACAGATACTTGTTCAAGCTGAGGTTTAGTTCTCTTTCCATACTCAGTTTTATCTATTCGTTGCCCTGCTATCCATTGTTGGCCCCTGATCCCATGCAGGTTCACTGATCAGTTGTCTTTAGGGCCCTTACATGCATCTCCATAAGTGCCTCCAGGACATTCACTTCCAACAGAGACTAGTGGAGTCATTTCTCTGCTACATTACACAGCAATAATGCTGAAAAAAAAAAAAATTATTATTTTGACTGACCCTTAAATGTAGAGACTGCTTTTACTTTATAGCAGATGAAAAGTGAATTGTCTGAAATAAATGACTTGCAGGAAAAGGTTTGGAACAGATCAGACCATTTGCGGCAGTTTTTATCCTGATGGATATCTGTCAGTTGTTGTCTTACAGATGACGTGCTTTTAGAAAGCAAAAGATATTTGGCACTAATGCTCAAGTTACAAGCTCTGAGTTGAAAAAACTTCCAACAGCAGAAAAACACTAAAGCAAAGCCTGTGAATTATAACAAGAAAAGAATGCTGTTGACACAAAGCCTTCTCTCCTACCAGTGTGTTAAAGGATACACTAATGAAAGTCTGTTTAGACACACGTGGGGAAGAGATTGCTTTTTTATTCCGTGTTTGTGTATAACTGGCACATAGGGTTCGATTCATGGTGTATTCTCCTAGTCCTCTGATTTTCCAAGTCAAAGGACTGGTGGAGCCCATTTTAACATTCTTCTGGTCTGTCTGCCAAGACTTCTTTTCCCTGGAAACGTACATGCAAAAAGGTGAGGTGTGGAGAAGAAAGATGGATGGACACATGGTATGGGATTTGAATAAGCCCTGGACATGTTTTGGCACCATGGATTAATCCTAACGTACACACAGCTGGTACTGCAATACAGACATCCACTGAATATGGAGTTAGAAAAGTGTGAGTTTCTAGGGCCATGACTTGAATGGGCATTAAATAATGAAAATTTCAGAAATATAAAAAAAGGTACTCTGGAATTTCAGGAAATGCCAGTCCGTGAGAGAGGATGGAAGGTCAAGACGGCACTTCAGCAGTGCTTGTAAATTGTATGAAGGGATGGGATGCTGGTGGGACACAGACAATGCTACAGCAATGGAAGGCAAGTAAATCCCATCTGCCAGACATGAAATCTGGAGACAACTGCTGCCCCTGTAGACTGAAGGGAGTTGGCAGGTGTCACATGCCTGCTCAGAAGGAATCTGGGCAGCCATGGCTTGGGAGAAGCTTCTATTGCATAGGTACAAAACTGCACTTACAGAGTAACTCTCAGTTGTGCAATGTCAAATACAGGGCATTAGCAAACACGGTTTCGCAGAGGTCTGTCTTGGCCTGTCTTGAATCTGGTACTATTTAGTATTTTCACTGATGGCCCAGATGATGAAACATAATATACTTACTAAATCTACAGATGGCATCAACCTGTTAGGGACAGCAAGTGCAGGGTAGGGCAGGACAGACTGTTATTTTACTATGTAGCTCAGGAGTCACCGCATGAACAATCCCTTCATCATGCCGTGCTGCTATCATACATGTGTGGAGAGCCTGAGGCAGGTTTCATCCACTCACCAAGACCAGCAGAGGCAGTAGGTACTCCAACTAGCTGGATGCTAATAGGTTCATGTCTGCTATAGCCCCTTATATCTTGGAAAGTCATAGGGATTTGCAAGGCAGGGGGCTTAGAGACAGCATATTCACTTAAGGTCATCCTGCAAAGGCTCAGCCATCTGAAAGAAATTTAACAATGAATGACGTGCAAGCAAATAGCAAACTGCGGTGTGCACATGAACACTACAAGCTCATATACGACCAGCATGGACTTCCACAGCACTTCAGCACTTCTGATTTTGTTTCATTGTTTAACTCATTAAACTGTGCTGTAATTCATTTCAAGAATGATGGAAAAAGGACTACCTGCCTGAGCTGTTTCTTACTTTTATGTCTCCTGGAAATGTCTAGAAAGCAATGAAATCAATGCTTTAATATAGTGTGGAAATTTATGAAAACAACAGGATTTCATTTCCTAATATAATTGCTGAATTGATTTGCGTATGCAGCAAACTACTCCGATTTTCTTAGTGGCAATAATAAAGTAGTGTCTGCAGTAATTTACCAGGTGTTCACAGCAATTTCAAGTGGATGTAAAAGGTTACCACTTTGATTTAAAAGGTTCATTCAAACTCTTCTTTCACTTTGCAGAAATCTAATGGAAGATGAAAGGTTCAAGGTAATGAGAACGAAGCACATCTGAATCCAGGACACATTTTCTTTCTAGAGAGTCTAAGGTGCTTTTCATATCTTTAGGACATTTTGCTAACGNATGAAGTTTACATTTATGGCTATAGTATTTCTTGACTGTATTATATCTACATCTTACTTTTGTCCAAGAGAGAAAAATTGTATTAACTTCAGCATCAAACAGTTGTATTCCATTCTTCCACAGAATCACAGAATCACAGAATCACAAGGTTGGAAAGGACCTACAAGATCATCCAGTCCAACCGTCATCCTATCACCAATACTACCCACTAAGCTACTAAACCATATCTTGTAGCACCTTGTCCAGGCGCCTCTTAAAAACCGCAAGGGTCGGTGACTCCACCACCTCCCTGGACAGGCCGTTCCAGTGCCTGACCACTCTCTGAGAGAAAAAGTTTTTCCTGATATCTAGTCTAAATTTCCCTGTGCGCAACTTGCGGCCATTACCTCGAGTCCTATCATTAGTTATGTGGAAGAAGAGGCCGACCCCCTCCTCATCACAACCTCCCTTCAGGAAGTTGTAGAGTGCAATGAGGTCTCCCCTGAGCCTCCTCTTCTCCAGACTAAACAATCCCAGCTCCCTCAGCCGCTCCTCATAAGACTTGTGTTCCATACCCCTCACCACTTTCGTTGCCCTTCTCTGGACACGTTCCAGGGCCCATTTTTAACTAATTCTAATAGCAGAACTATTTCCAATTGAGAGATATAGACGAATGAAGCTGTTAAACTCCACATTTCTTGCTAGGTTAAGATATACTTTTCCTGCATGCTTTATAACCTGGTGCTGAGGGCATGATTTATGATAATACAGTGAGTCATACTGAAGGCAAATGAGAGGGGATGTTAGATACAGACACCTCTCCACAGATTTGTCTGGGGTTTCTCTCTGATGAACAGTTAAAATCCTTGTGGTTAGAGCTCTGTGAAATGCTTCTGGCAAGCCTCACCTTTTGGTTAAAGATTTCGTAACTTTTTAAAATTTTAGCCCATGGTTATTAAAGCAGAGAGAAGACTCCTCACACACATGACAGGCAGAAAATCTCCTTCCATCAACCTTCTCCCTTCTCACAGCAGAAACATAGGCTATTTTATCTCCATTTCCATGCCTGCAGGATAGAAAGGGGGAAATGCTGGTAGAGAAGGGCATAAGAAGCTAGAAACTTTAAAAGGAAAAGAGCAACTACTAAGAGATCCTTGGAGGTGTGGGTTTCTTTAGGGAAAAATAGATTTTGGTTAAGAACTCAGCCAGACCTTAAGATTCCCAGAACTGGTTCCTGGGGTCTGCTGAAGGCTTCTTGTATGACTCTGGAAGAGACTCTCAGGTCCAGACTGTATTTGGTTTCATAATTTCTCATTCGTTATGAGAACCTAAATTTCAAAGAATCCTTTGGAAGGGGATTTACTCTTTGTGCTTCATTTTCCATTTCTGTAAAACTGGGAGCAGCAAATCCTGCCTGCTTTCACAATGTTGTGCACTTAATGTTTTGCATTTCTGTGAAGTGCTTAGATATGACAAGGAGAGTTATTAGAGGTAGCAAAAGAGTGAGGACACGGGAGTCACTTCAGTCCATCAGCTGCTAAATATGTCTTGGAGATCTTATTGTTGTGTACATTAAAGCTTTAGAAGTAAAATCTCCCTTTGTTTGCCGAGCACAGTGTACGTGACAGATATGTGAGTCTATGAATTTCACTCTTCAAACACACAATTTTCTCCACTGAGTCTCCAATAATTTGCCTTCTGCAATCTGCTGGGTGTTTCTCATTTTAAGAGCTAATTAATTCACTTAAGTTAAAAGCAATCATGTAATTCTGTTCCAAATGAAGTTATTACTCCTCCATTTTCTTTCTATGAGCTAAGACAGTGGACTGCAGTCCTATTTCGGTGTTTCACAGGGAGTTAAACCTTGCCCTGCCTTCTGTTCTGCCAGTCTTTCAGGAATAAAAGTGGAGAAAGGGGCATACCATGGGGTTACCATGGAGAGAAACAGGAGAAGGGACTAAGAGGGCACTGTGAGTGTGGTCTGAAAAGGGAAGAGATGAGATTTGTGGGACAGCAGGCACGACAAGGGAGTAACATCCTGGAGTAGGATGCCTGGGTCCTTCATATGGCCAAAGACCCTGGGTACAAAACTTCAGCTGTTACATCGAAAATGGGGTTAGAAGGGGAATTTTTTTCTGCTGATGGGTGAAATGACTCCTACCAACAGTAGTAGGAGCTAGGCATAAGGGTTTCATTCACAACACACTGGAGTCCCAGATACCTTCCCTCCGAGTTGCAAGTAAGAAGAGATACAATTATTAAAGGCATTTTTTTCCATCAGAAAATTTTGTGAAATGTTCTTTGCTATGCTACTTGGCTAGATGAATTTCAGAAAACAGTGCACACCTGGAAAGACTTTCTCAAAGCTGTAAAGTTTCACATTTTTGGGTGGACCTGGAATTCTTTCAATTCATTTGCACTCTTATTAGTTCATGTGGGACTTAACAGATTTGTGATTCCTCACATAACGTTACTATTGGCCTCTCTGAGGATTGCAGTCAGAGGTTTCTTCATTAATGAAGAATATCATTCTGGGAAGGAGACGGATTTATCAAATTAGTAGGGTTGCTCATTGTTTTTTTCCCAAGCCTCTTTGCTTTGAAAATGATCTTAGATCTAAAACAAGATGAGATGCAGCCGTGCAACTATCTTGCTAGATTCAGGTTTTAGCCAGGTGACTAGGTTGCAGAGTCACAGGCTGATTTTCTTTAAGTCTTTAGCTGAGCAGTAGATATGGTCTATGTACACAGCTGTGCTGAAACTTTTAAGGTCATGTGGTTTTTTTAGGTATTTTTTTAGGTACTTGAGACTAACACTTTATTTGAACTTTATTATATCCTGTGATGTTACTGTGCCAGGGTTTGTCTTTATTCACAAAAATGATATCGTTGCAATGAGAATTTATTTGAACATTTTAAATCACCTCCACTTTCACTGGAACTTAGTCCCAGTGATCCCCAAATTATGGAATTGGTCTTCAGGTGAGGTGTTTTATTTGTCTGGCAGTTTTTTTTGCACCACAAATTATTTCACTCTAGCAGGCAGCTTTCTGGTGTATTACTTCTTGTTTCAGAAACATAAGTTTTGTCTATAAGTTTAGTTGTAGAGAGAATGTATTGCTACTCTGAAATATAGGGTGCAGAATAAATGATTTTTCTTCTGATATGTCTCCTTATATAACCGGTGTTGTCATGACAACTGTAGAGTAGAGTTGCCTCTTCAGTAGCAGACGCATGACTAAGGGCCTTTGTCTTCCTGATGAACGTGTCGGTAATTTTCAGCCTCTCAGCCACAGAAAACACAAATACCATCCTACCCAATTTATTCCTACTCACAGAACTTACTATGTAAACAGTGCATTGCTTATAAACACGGCAAACTTTTGACTTCGCACTTAACAGCCAAAGGAGCTTTGCAGACTACATGTGGGTGCAGCAACTGCGATGAAGGGAGGAGCAGAGGAGCTGCCCACCACCTTGTCCCTTGTGTCATACAGCAGACACCTCAGTGCACAGCACTTTTGGGGTGAGGGACTATCGTCCCTTTAGATCTCAATGGGTCTACTCCAATTTTTAGGCGATACCTGGCATTTAGATAATGTGAATAAAACAACAGTGTATGAAATACATATTTACATATTTTTACAGAAATAAAAGTGTAGAGATTTAGGTTCTTTCCCTATCCCAGAGAGTGAACTTATGCCTACTGCCCACTTATCTCAGGTCTAAATTGTGTCACTTTAAGGCTCTGGACAATATAACTTCCTCACTCTCACAGTTACTGTGATCAATATTTTATTGATGTCTGTGAAATGTTCCTCCCGTGAAAAGAAGCACACACTGGAATAAACATTAGCTAGTGACAGAGAAGGAACAGGCAATGAGCTTATCCTGCATTTAGCTGAGCTAGTGTGACTTCCTGCTTTAGGAGACAGGGGTTAAAGGTAGAGTGCTTTGACACAGTGCTGGGAGAAACGAGATGTTTATAAGCTCATGAGTCACTTATGTTCCCAGATTTCTGGTGGATTCACATTAGCAGCTACTCCTTTCAATGAACATGACAGGGTCTCACAAATTCCCTTGGACATCCCAGCCTACCTCAGGATAAGCAGCATATACACTCTCTACAACTTAAACGGTAATGTAACACCTAGGTCAGAGAGAAAACAGGGAACAGATGAACATCACTACACACCTCCACTAAAGTAACAACATTAGATATCTCAAAACAAGACAAGTAGTCTTTGGGAGCTTTGTCTAATCTACCTCTGACCATGTAAAAAGAAAAAGAAATATGAAAGTGTAGATAACAGCTAAATATCTACTCTTTCCTGTTATTTCACACTTGTGTTGCAGTGCAATATTCAGTTCTGCACTTGCTGCTAGGAAACTGAACTTAAAATAAGATAATACCTTTCCATAATATTCTCTTTCTAAGGAACAGAACTTAAATAGCCAAAGTATATTAAGGCTGTCTCTGAATACAGAGTTTCTTGACACTGGGTTTCCATGAATTATTATTAGTCTCTGGTACATCACCTGTCATAGTAGGATCCAATGCCCTGCATTGTTGCTCTGGGTACTTGTGTAATAAATGCAACAACACATTCTCAGAAATGGGCTCCAGGCTACCATCCCACAAAGCCATTTGCTCTTTCACAGTTTCCTGGTAGCATGTTCAATATCGCAAAATGACACTGATGATTTTTATCATATAATCTTTTTGAACAACAGTCTAGAAACTTTTAAAGCATGTAGTCACTGCTGACCCTCAACTGTCTTCGCATGTGACTTGACTGCAATTGCATAGTTGGTACATTTTACTGTTTCATATTGCCCTGCTCTTTGTCTGCGGGCAGTTTGCTATGGCTGTGTGGACTGCTAACTAGGGAACTGCTGCCCTGTATTTCACAGCATGAGCATTGACTAGCCTAGCTTTTGATATTAGCAAGCATAGGTGCCTGCCTCTGAGACTGTCACATTAGGCTTCTTTAACAATCAACAGAGAGAAATAGGGACTCCTTGTTTTCTATTGACTGTACAGGGAGCAAAGGCTGCGTAGCTGTGCACATCAGCACCACATACATGAGATGAACTCCACCCATGGTGTCACACTACCACAAATATAAAAGGATCGGGGAAAGTGCTGCTGGAGTAGAAGAAGCAAAAAGCTATGTTAGCCAAAATCTGTATATGTTCACCGTTTGGTAAAAAAGAACTGGTTGATTTTTCACATTTGCCACCCTCTGCCCCCCCATAAATAAAAAAAATAAAATAAAATAAAATAAAAATCTCTGCCAAAGTAGGTATTTTATTCTGTATCATTTGGAATAGGTTCCTCATTTTCCTAATGTTTTCTCTGCAGTTCTCTGGCTGGAAAGCATTAGCTTAAGTAATTATGTGAAGTGCATAACTGGTGTAGGCATGCCAAGGACTGGAACCTTTCTTGGCTTGTCTGGCCACAAGGCCAGAATTACAGCTGAAGCACTGAAATCAGGAGCAGAGATGCCTCTATTCTAAGTAGAGTTATAGATTCACACAGTTTACACAGATTTAATGAATTCTGAACTTTGTGTGAACTCTGCAGGGAAAAGTGTCAATGACAGCTTTGAGGATCCCACGGTACCTAAGAATATTACATCTGGCAGGATTGAATAGCTTTGAGATAATTTATATTGTCATGTTGATTTATTTACCTGTCATAAACACTGAGAGGAAATATTTCTAAGCTTATATCTGTACAAAAAACCTCCAGAATCCCTCTTAGAATTGTAAGTGGATGAAAATGCATATTTTGGATATGCTGTTTGATCATAGTGCAAGGAAATAGAACATTGTTTGTCCACTTCGGGAAACTAGCAGAAAACTTTTTGGTGTTTGAAAAGCTCAATGTTGTGAGTACTCATGTCAGATATGTGGGCTTCTACACAAAAGGACTAGCTGGCTCTTTCTCTCTTTCCTGGCCAGCCTGCCAAGGCCTCTGAGGAGAGATGAAGTGCAGAATGCTCGCTGAAGAGTCACTGGCTTAGCTTCTTACTCAGGCAACATTTTTCTTAAACAGTCCTTTGGATTTGGGCTTGATTTTGACTGGTCACCATTTATCGATCAGCCACTGCAGCCCTTGATACTTTATTAATTTGCTGCTGGGGAAAATGTACACCAGACATGCTCAGCCTCCAGATGGATCAGGGTGGCTGTGGCTGGATAACATCAGAGCCACAGCAGCCCCACAGTGTTGAAATGTAATTAAAATGGCTCTTCCTTCAGTTGTGTGGTGAGGGGCACAACAATGTGCACAGCAGCAGCATTGGCAACGCATGCTCCAGCTGGGCACCGAGAGGCTCACGAAGCTGCTTTCTGTCAGCATTACTTTGTAAGAGGCACTGATGTGGAATCTTTGCCCTTTGCTGTCGCTGTGGGATTAAGAAAAAGAAAAAAAAAAGGAAAGAAAAAAAAGGGGGGGTGGGGAGGGTGGAATTGCTCACTTCTTCCACACGCTGTCAGAGCCTTGCTTCGGTTTGCTTTTCCCCCTCAAGGTAAAATGCCAGCACACGGCCGCCTGGGGGCTGCGAGCTGCACAGCCAGGCCAGGCCCTCCCCGGCACCCAGCAGGGCAATCACCAAGAACGTGTTTTTTTCACCCGCAACAATTTGACGAAAAAAGTTACCGAGGGCAAGCAGGGCACTACTTTCTACCCCAGCAGGCCGCGGTGGCCTGCGCAGTCGCCATGGAAACAGTCGCCATACCAAGGCCTGCAGGCTCTCTCTCTGCCTTCCTTGACGAAAGAAATTTTTGCTGTGCCTCCAGAGAAACAGCAACGTACAAAGCTGTGCTCTATAAGCCTCACTGCCAAATCTATATGCTGTATCTATACAGCCATATCATTTACTGCTATGTTTATATGGCCAGATCATCTAAAGAACTAGAACTGTTTCTTTTCCCCTCTGGTTTACGAAATACACTTCCACTCACATGCAGTATTTTCATTGAGCTCATCAGAAGGCGCGTGATACCTTGCTGCAGGGATGCTGCCCAGCACGAAGTACGCAGGCGGCCTTGTCAGACGCAGGGCCTCCTCTCCCTCCTTGTTCCTGAGACCACCAGGGCCCTGGCTGCCCCAGTTCACAGGCCCAGTCGGCTCCACATTGCTGCTTCCTTTGTCCTGCCTGGTGGGTGACTGAGGTCTGTCAGTACGCGAGGCTGAGGGAGAAAAGTTTCTGCCAAAGAAGTAACTGTAATTTGAGGTTTTCCCAATCTGTGTAGCTCCTTGATGGCAAATATATAAAACTATGGGCATGTGCTTTCATGTGTAATTGGTATTGCAGGGATTGCTTGTGCAGGTTGATCACATGGAAAAAGCTGTTTCAGTGTGCCAACAGTGCCAATAAGCAATTAACAGAACAAATTAGGTATGCGGGTTTCCAAGTGGAGCCAGTAAGGCAAAAATCTGCTCTTACACACCCTATTATCTCCTTACCCTCCTCAATTTTAATAAGAAACCCGTTGGCACGGGAGACCAGTGATGGGAGCAAAACTTGGAACAAGACTGGAATTTGTCATGGGATTTGGAGGAAATCAGTGGACCCATATAAAAGAAGCGTTCAGGAAACACCCACTTCTGCAATCTTTTCTCTGCCTGAATTGGCTGTGTTTTCTTTGTAAACTTATGTACAAGAAGCCTAAATACTCTGGCACATACTGATAAGTGATACTGCTACTTCTCATCAGATGAGCCTTAGGAGGTCAGTTACATGTTGGGAGTCTTGGTTACAGAGTGTTTCCTGACTTAACGGAAAACAGCTGCAGAGGCAAACCTGCCAAAGCTTAGTATGATATCAGTGAATCTGCACTATAATTTGTGTATAGGATAATTATTCACTTCTGGAGGAAGCTAACAGACAGAAAACCCCATCCTTAAATGCCCCCATTGTCTCAAAGAAAATGATGTAAACTCAAAAGCAGATGACCAGAGTTCCCAATCCCACCTCCTCTAGCACAAGCCCAGCAGGGAGAAGACAAAAGAGTTTTTCAGGTGCGAGGCTACTGGACTATGTGGGAATGTTTATCTACACTGCAGCAATACACTCCAGGTATAAACTCTCCCCCTGAGCCGCATACTGAGTGAGGCAGCTCTGTTACTGAGGCATTAATCTCAAGCAGAGGAACTGCAGGAAGTACATGGGGAGGTGATGTGATCGAAACTTATATACAGCTATCAGTGATCATCTGCCTGCTGCCTGCAAGTATGTTTGTGCCAGCTGCATTCACTCAGGAGCCTGGTAATGGGAGTCAGTCCAGTGAGTTTGGCTAGTGTGCCTGGGTGGAAGTTGCTGCTTGACAGTGTAAGATGTGGAGAGTTGGAGACAGTGGAGAAGACCAGCTGGAGCAGCATGCTATGCCTGTGAGTAACTCAGAGACACTGCAGGAGGGAACAGTAGGATGAAAGAAGATAAAAGTCTCTCCCCTTAATTTATTAGAAGACTTTCACAACTTTCAGAGGATGACAATCTTAGTAGCTATTCCTTGGCTAATGAGACATATGAGGACTTTCTTCTCTTAAAAGTAATATTCTGACTCAATTAACATGGTCATGCCATGTCTCGTATACTCATGTACTCCTGAGCAGAGAGTGGCAGCTCTCCCCATGCTCCCTTGCCTGGTGTGAGCACTGCACTGGGGTGGGCTTCAGGAAGACTCAGCCCCATAGAGCACCCTGCAGCAGATGTGGAACTCATTTTATTCTCAGCATTGTACATCAGGGCAGTTCTGTAAGAAACAAAAATCTGAATTTCAAGGACTTTCTTACTTCATTCTACTGAAACCATGGAGTAACTGTGGAGAACCTGTCGATATGAAACTTCTTGCTGTTTGCCAAGAGAAATATGTCTGTGGGAGCCAATTTTCTTCTCCGTAAGGATTGTTAGTGCTGTCTACCCAAACTTGCCACACAAGCAGCAATACACTGAAAGCATTTAAAATCTATTCCAGTGTTGTAAGAATCACAGTGTTACCATGACAAAAGCCAATTGTTCATAATGCCTGCCACTGTGAAGTGCAAGGTACCACAATGGAAAATCACTGCTAGTGCCAAAAGCCAACACGACCCCTGGCTGGAAACAATCACATTGTAATTTTAAGGGCTAAAGCTAAAATACTATTCTGCAGTAATTCCTCGGCATATAACATGAAGTATAGTCAAGAGCAGATAATTGTGGCTCCACTCTGGGCTCTGTTTAAAAGTATAAGAAACATCAATACAGAAAGAGTCTAAGATTTGTACCAGTGAACTTATCCATGATAAACTTTTACGTCATCCACAACACTCAGAGTTTGAAATAAAATTCAGCTACATCAGTACTTGCAATCTCCTGCTTTGTTTGCCTAAACACCTCTTAACAAATTGTTCGTAGTTGCCCTTGTCTGGTAATAGTACTTCATGATCTGTGTAATCTATATATGACTATAGGCTCCTTAGTGCAACAGAATAACCTTTAGAAAGATACTGAGTCTGGAAGCATGCATACTTCTTTCTTTACTGTACCTTTCTTACTTTATTTTGTAGCTGTTGTGGCAAATTCAGAAGATGGTATCTCAAAAAGAACTCAATTTCCTTCTTGTGATACAAATATCTGCAGACCTGTTGCCATAGAGTTTGGTCCCCTCTAATTAAATTTGAAATAGTAGCATCCTCTGTCACTGGCAGGCATGTCTAGAAATGGATGAATTTTTTATGATGGTTTTGTAAAGAAGTTTTTGAAAACAGATTAGATTCAGGTAATGGAAGTTCTTGTACTAATTTTAAACAAAAGGATAAATATTTTAGTTTTTTTGGATGGATTGATTACCTCCTCTTGACAAGTATGTCACATTTTCCCACTTTCTGTTACTGTTTAATGTGCAGTTGCAGACATTCAAGCTAGCTAGGTTGATGTCCTAGAGGAGGAAAAATCAGCAATGTAATCAAGTATGTTTTAAATGTAAGTTTCTTTTATTTGCTCACATACTCCTTCCTGGAATAAAGATGGTTCAACACATGCTTCTGGAATGCAACTCTGTCTCAAAAATCACTTCAGGACAGAGAGCAAACAGTAGTCATGTTCATTATCCTGGAACAGTCACAGCCTATATTCAGGACACTGCACACAAAAATCAAGAATCAAAGCCACCAAAACTGTTTAGCATATCTTTCTGTTTCTCCCTAGACTAAGAAATTTGTAAACCATGATTACCAGTACTATCTGGCGTTACAGACTATAAACAAGTGTTTTAACACTGTGCTTCTGGTCTGCTGCTGTGACTATTTTCAATCAGAGTGCAACCAAATGGCAAGTTTGTTGGACTGACATTTGTACAAAGAAATCCCTGTGCTCTCCCTTTAGAAACTGATTCAGAGCTGAATTAGTTTAGCAGAGGTGATAGACTTCTTTATCGCCTTTTTTCTTTCTGTACGATTTGATGGTGATAACTGAAGTTTGTCAAGGAAAGGTAACATGTTTGTTTAAGTCGAGGGTAGGTAATGGGTAGCACAATTACAAATGCATTTTCCAGCTCTGTTTCAGAAATGAGATGACAATCTGTTCTATATGTTTTGGATGACATAATTCAGTGTTCAGGTGTGGTGCAGCAGGTGCTGAGTGTGCAGGAACACTTGCAGGCGCCCCATTCTGCAGACTGACTGTAATCTCCTACTTGAAGCTACTTCACATCTCTTCTGCCAAACTGCCAGTGAAGTGAGTGAGAACAGATTGGGGTACAGAGCTGAAGTGAGCTCTCGCTTAGCCTGCATGTTCCCTTTTCACTTTCAAGTGATATCCAAAAGAGAAAAAAGCCAGATAAAGCTTCTCTGAGCAGCACTAACTGGCTGATGCACAGTGGTCTATAATTTCCTGCAGACTTCGCAGCCCAGACGAGGTTCCAGTGCCCAGGGGAGCACTGGGCTTTCCTCTGAAATCATAAAGCTGGGGGATTGACTGTCCTACCCACCACCACCTTCTTTTCCTTGAGAATTCCAGTAAGGGAGGAAAATTTGCTTTAACCTTGGTTCTGCGGAAGCAAGCAGTCCTTTCTTACTATCATCTTTCACTTTGTATGAAATGTTTATTTCAGCCAAGACATAAAGGATTATTCCTTTATGACAAGTGAAATATCATGGAAATTCTTTTTATACATTGTGTTTAATAATAAATAACTATATAATGCCGGGACATGAAGATACCAAGTCCCCAGACTTATGTATTGCTCTTTACATTTCTACTACATTAACAATGGGAACTGTTTTTAATGCAGATAAAAGGAGAGACAGGAATTTCATAAGGCTAATATCCACGAGGGAGAAGAAAATCTAATTCGTCAGGAAATTTAACTTTTTGTAAAAGCTAAACCTAATTTGTTGCTGTTGTTTTGGTGAAAGGAACACAGCCTTAACCTTTAACTTATACTTACAATTTATTTCACAGCACAGATTAAGTTAGCAAATATATCTGTCAGGGCCCCGATGGCATCACAGGGCTGTGCAGGGTCTCCCCCCTCAGCCCTGCGTGGGTTGAGGCTGCCCCTGCTGGGAGCCTGCTCTGGCCCCTGCAGCTGTGTGACCCTGGCTGGGCAGGCCCCTTGCTGCACCCTGACAATGCACATTCATGTTCTAACTGTACAAGAACCTTAAAAGGTAGTTGCCTCATGGTCTCTAATCCAACATCTTCAGTGTAATCAGGAGTCTCTCACATGCCATCGGTTCTCCCAAAGTGAAGTTTTCCTTGTAGATAGGCTCAACCAATCTGCAGGTAACATTTCTGCAGTTTCATGGAGTAAAAGTTTCAGGAGTGGAAGCTGCATCAGTAAAACTGAGTGTTTAGAAGAGCAAGAAAATATTGTAGTGTGTCCATATTAGAAATTGACTGGGTTTCTCTGTCACTTGGGCATAATGTAAATGGAATATAAGTGTGTTTCATTCACGGCATCATACAAAATCTTCACTGTAGCTCCCTCAAAACTTCTGTTCCTTTCAAGTCTTTCACAGAAAGACTGAACAGCCACCAAATGTAAAACAGCATAATTATAAAAAGCAAAAACTAAACAAACATGTGGACAAAGCCCGGGTCTTTAAAGATACTAAGGCACTGGATTCGGGATTTGGATGCTTACATCTCTGTGAAGTTTAGTTAGGTTTCAGGTTTCAGGCTCCTGGATAGCTTTTCAGATTTGGCCCCATGCTGTTTTCTCCTGTGGTATCTCAAAGTGTCTTTTGTGTTAGAAAGACTGAATTTTCTAGACAAAACCATGCAGCTAATCAAATATCATGCATTGCACCCAGCAATTTTAAGATTTGATATTTCATTTGGTTTCTGCTTATAATCCAAACTACCCATGACCTCCTCAGACCCAAGGCCCAAATCATCATAAGGAAACTAAATAGATTGTGCTAGGATACTAAGGGTAATTATTCCAATTAGATGGGCACTTCTTTGTTGTCCTTTGATTGTTCACACAGAAAATCCAAGTAAGCCAAGCATGGGTGGTAAATTGTATGCAGAGAGGTTGCAGAGCACAGTGGGTGTTAAGGTATGGTCCCTACTTACGGTACGGTTTGAGCCTTGTTCTAACACTTGTCTGGGAGACTGTGGAACACTTCCTGATGCAAACACTGAAGATAGTATTGACACAGTTAATGGGACTTCTGCAAATATAAGAATAAAATACTAAATAATGTATGCAAAAATTAGCATTTTAATGGAGCTGATGAAATGATGCTGTGGAAGAAATATTTTTACCTGTTAGCGACACAATGGCAAATGGCATTGTTGAAATGAAATGACAAAACCAATGTATACATTTAACTTTTTACAAAACTTGATGTATTTCCTTGACATTTCTCTGTTCCAACAAAATAGTGCCTTCCAATAAAAATGAAGTGCCGTGAGCTTTTCCCATCACTTCTTATTTCATGCTTCTCCTATACCTTTTTGAAAATTTCACTTGCATTGTTCTATTGCAGAAATATTTTCTGTGCTCCAAAAGATATAGAGGAAGAATTGTCTCCTCTTTCATGAAAAAAAGAAAAAAAAATGCTTAAAATACATTCTGAGGTTTAATTTAAGGAAGAACTCATGACTCATCTCTATCATTATGCAGGCTGTGGATGCAGTAATTAGAAACATGACACATGAAGAACATTTCCTAAGGAAAACAAAAATCAAGTGACAAGTTTGTCATTTATCATTTAAATCTTCAGTTGTCGAAAGATTCCCCGTGCATGTTGAGCCAATACCAAATGTTCATGTCAACCAGACTTGAGAGAGGCTTGAACAAGCCTGATTTACTAATTCCAGACCATGAGTGGAGTGAGTCCTAAGTTTAATAGAGAACCTCATATTTACCTGCTACTCCTGCCCTGACGCAGGTGATAATGAGTTGCATTATTGACTCTGATCCTGTCTTAATTAGTTTGTAATAGTAAAGAAGAGCCCTGTTTTGGTGAAATGAAGTGCATTCTGTCTTTCCATTGAAGCCTTCTATAAGGGCTAAAAGCAACACCTTCAGCAGGACATCTGTGGAAGGGGACTTTGGGGTGGGGAAGAAGAACCACAATGACTTCATGACGGATATATTCTGAGAGTTCCTCTTGCTGTTTCTAGAGCATAGATAGCAAAAGTCATGCAATTTAGCATCCAAGCTCTGTTGCAACTTCTGTGCTGGTGGAGAGTGGAAAATAATCTAATTTCCCTAAAGGCAACACTGGGATGGTGGCAAAAAGGTAGCAAGAAGTGAAATCTTTGAAAGTTTGAAGTGTGGCTAAAATCAACAGCTGGGTCTTCAGCTGGTGTAAACAAGAATGAAATCATTGAGTTTGATGGACTGGCTTTGTAATCTGATCTAGTTCTTTTTTTATAGCTGTTTTTTGTTTTGAAGTGATCTGCTTAAAATGGTTAAACAGTAAACATAAAGAGTCAGAAACTCTGTTAGCAGTCAACTAATTCTTAATTCTTGCATGCAAGTTGGGTTACTTGTGTGTGCAGTCATCTGCCCTGCTTTTAATCACAAAAGCAAACTATGACTTGTGCTCATAACCATTTTCCTGTGTGAAATAACAGAAGCCTCTTTTTGCCAAAGAGTTAATAAAGTTACCTGTAAATAAGTACAGTGCACTTTAAAGAATTTTCTTGGAAGTTACATTGCAAATTAAGGGTATTTTAAAAATATAAACCCCAGACTTTGACATTATTGTGTTTATTCCTGTACTTGCACTAATTGCATTTTTAATTCTCTCTCTTTTCTTCAATGCAGAAATAGTTTTGAATTTCGTGTTTCATTGCCAGCAACTCAGTACTCATAAACTGCAAAAATAACAGACTGGTCTGTTCATGCAGCAGAGAGAAAAATGTCTATCTTGACATAAATTCTAGTTTTAAGCTTTCTGAGGGATAAGGAAGAAAGGAGATATTATGCCATATTCTCCTCTGCTTGGTGAAGTATCTGGGCACTAAATAATCCATCAGTTCTGGAATTCTTTTCCTCCAGTTATGCCGTCTGGTTACCTTACAAAGACCTTGTTATATTTGAATGTAAACACAAATAAGCTAAGAAACTTTAAGTATGCAACCCAGTGCCGTTGAATACTTCTGTGTTAGTACTTTAAACATTTTAGATGTGAGGGAGATCTTTGAAATGAAAGTTACTGGCTCTTGGTTCTGTAAATGTCATTTTTAAAAATGGAGTTGCTGCCAACAAGATAGATGACTCTTGATGGAGATGACTTATCTTCTCAACAGCTTTCCTGGATTCCTTTTTTTTTTTTTTTCCTGTAAACTTTGGACAAATGTAGGCAAATAGGATCTTTAAATGTGCTTAAAAATTATTTTCATATTTCAGAGGGACTTTTACAATTCATTTTAATCAGGATACATGCTATTATTCTGTGTTTCAGGTAAGAAGTTAAAAACGACTTTTAAAAACACACTCAGGCAAACCCAAGCCCTCAGTACTCTACAGTGCATGCAGGACTTTACACCAGTTTATTAAAAAGGCAGTAAATATTCAGAGCCATGTCAGGATTTGGCTGATGTCATTATCTCTTTCTGAAAGCCATGGAGAGACTCTGCCTGGGTATTGTTCAAGCTTCAAATATGTCACCTAAATTTAAGGAAAGAAGTAGCCCCTCGTTTAATTGCCTCAGTGAACAGTACCTGGCACGACAGCCAGACCCCATTCAGAGATAGTATAACTTGATCCTCTTCTACACGTGTTTCACATCGACATCTTTATAAGTGATCTCAAGGCAAGAGTAAGGGAGCAGAGAATATAAGCAGCCTCCAGCCACACAGCAAGGAAACTTAACTGCTATGGAAACAAGAGCAGCTTAGTGAAAGTAGAATTTATTCTACAATCTGCTTGACATTTTACAGATGTAAGGGGAAAAGAAGAAGTTAAAAACTATTAAAGTAAGCATTGCCACATCTTTGTCTGCATTTGTCAGTTGATAGCCTAGTTAGAAATGGTTTGCATACAATAAAATGACTTTGGCAGTGGGTTCTTGGTCCCTTATTTTGCGCCCTAATTCTGGAGCAGCATTGTTGTGCCAGGCATTGCCCAGAATTGGGACCTGGCCACCATTGTCTTACAAGCCAAATAAACCTTGCCTGACATTTACTCAGAAATTAAAAAAAAAAAAAAAAAAGGTGTTCTAAAGTAAAAAATAGGGAGCTTTGTTACTGCATTTAACTTTTGGCTGTGCTTTGGCTTCATCTGGGAGTTTGAAGATAGCACTATTTCTACCTTTTCTCCACAGATGAAGTTGAGAAGCACCAGCCTTCTGGAAAGAAACTTCATTGTCATGATTTCCAGAGCAGGGCTGCAGAAGCGCTTGGATAACCTTCAGAGAAAAAGTGATTCTCCTACATGCTGTTGTGAAGCACATTTCCAAACTCAGGTTTGTCACCAGCATTTGGCAGGCTGGATTTTTTGTGGACTAGTTATTATATTATTCACCCCTCTGCACCACAGCTGCCTCCATCCCTGTACAATGATTTAAAGCTAAAATGTGCTGTCATATTTGTCGCAACATAAATAGATTTGCAGAGAAAATAATGCCAGCTGTCTGGAACGTCTTAAATACTTGTCCTTGTGGTCATCATGAGTGATCAGATTTGGTTTTCTTCTTTTTATGCACAATTCTGAAAGGCACCTGGACAATAATATCTTTAGTATCAAATTCAAAAGTTACAGTAGGCATGTTTCCTACGTAATGTTAGACATTCTGCTTTCTATTAACATTTATTAAAATCAGAACAAAATACTTTCCAGAAAGTTTTATAAGGAAAAGAAAGGAAAAGAAGAAATAGGAACTATTTATGGAATCAACAAGTTCCATTTTCACTTCTGTTGGCAATATAGGTAGGTAGATAGTTCATACTGTGAGCAGAGGAACATGATTCAATCTGTATAGAATGTGAGAGAAAATGGGTAATCCAATATAATAGAATATAATAGATGAAGCTTGTGGTAAGTGAGGATGTGTTGGATATTTCAGTCAGCTAGGGCTCAATTCAGGTGCGTAAGCACAGGCACCTAATACTGTCTATGTTACACTACAATATCCCAGACATGCTCAGCTTTAGTTAAGTGGCTTTAGCCATCTAGAGTTAGATATGTTCTACACTTGTAAGCCCCAAGAAGGTGAGAAGGTCAACTTCTGATAAAATCACATGTATCTGTGATAGTTCATGGGAAGAGGGGAACGCTCATGCCAAAGATTGCTAAATCTCATGCATTTCCAAGACAGATGAAATTCTCAGATAATTTGATGTGGGAGATTATCTTCACTAATTTTTCACATTTCTGTCTAGACATAACTACTGAAATAATACTGAGTGCCCTCAAAACCTGTGTAAAGAGTAGATGGATATTACTTGGCTATATTCCTTCTCTTTGCTCTAGCTAAACTATTTTTATCCCCCTGCTTCTGAAAAATGAGGTACGTATTTTGTTCAGAACTTCCATAATTTTCTACTCAGTGATCATCCAAACACTAAGAAATCAGGTTCCACCACAGTCTTTGAAGAGGGGCCCTAACCATATCTCCTTTTTACAGAGAGTTAAAAACAGAGGCGTAATAGAAAATAATAACCTGTCAATATAAAATTTAAACTCAAGTTGTATCTGCTGTGAATTCCCGTAGGGCTAGCCCTTTTCCTCCACAGATTGCTGCTGTGGAGCCCAGGACTTTTCTGGCAACAGTGAAGCTGCTGCCCCATGGATTCTGCTGGCCGTTTTGCAGATGAGCATTGTCTCATTTCCTTGTGCATCCGACCTGCCTGTTGGTCTGACCTTGCCCAGTGCTAGCACTATGAGCTTCCTGAGGCAGAGCCTGTTATTTTTGTTCCGTGAACCTCCAGCAAGCAGCACAATGGGACTCTATTTCATGGCTGAGGACCTGGGGGCAGAGTACTACAAGCAATAATATAGTCAATATGAATTGCATGTTCAGAATAGCTGAATAATCATGAGCCCGTTGCAGACCTCTCTGCCGAGGCCTGAGCTTTGACCTTTCTGTGTATATTTTTCTTAGAATCATAGAATCATTTAGGCTGAAAAAGACCTGAGATCATCTAGTCCAACCGTTAACCTAGCACTGCCAAGTCCACCATTAAACCAAGTCACTAAGCTCTGAATCCAAACGTTTTTTGAAGCCCCCCAGGGAAGGTGACTCAACCACTTCCCTGGGCAGCCTGTTCCAACACTTCACAACCCTTTCAGTGAAGAAATTTTTCCTAATATCCAACCTAAGCCTCCCCTTGCATAACTTGAGGCCATTTCCTCTTGTCTTCTCAGTTGGTGCTTGGGAGAAGAGACCGATCTCCATCTCTCTATAGCCTCCTTTAAGGTAATTGTATAAAGCAATAAGGTCTCCCCTGAGCCTCCTTTTCTACCCTTGCCCTACCTTCTTGTTCACTCAGAAATACTTGAAGTAAAATGGGAGTACTGCCTTAGGTGAGGATGGTGCTTAAAACTTTGAGAGCTACACACAGAAGTAGTCCTCCAAGCTCTCTTTTTAGCTGATGTAGGGAGAATGATTCACCAGGCTAAGCGGGGGTTGAAAGTACCTACAGTTAGATTTATTCTCTTGTTCTCGGGTACCATCATCAAGTGGCAATTGAGGGAACCTAGGGAAATCAGCCCTTCTGGCTAAAGTCAGCCTGTATGAAAGATCTCCTGTGCCTCCTCAGTCACTCTAATGAGGCAGGTAAGCCATGTACTCTTCATTTAGGTCTTGATTCTGCTCCTTGGCGGGGTAGACAGCAACAAGTTTATTAGTGCAGTTTTGAGTTTCCTGTAACTCTTTCTCCTGCTCATCATCTTTTCTCAATTTACTTCTCTATGGGCAACACTGTGTACTTGAACTTTATGGGATCTAACCCCAGGAGCAACTGTGCTTAAAATATTGCTTAAGTGTTTAAGTCTGTGCCAAGTTGTTAGAATATAAATGCAACTGAGAAGCTACTACTTAGCAAGTTTATGAGATATCATGGCATTAAATATTAAGGACATGAAGACAAAAACAAAAAACAAACAAAAAAACACATACCTTGCAGTTGTCAACAGGCCCTGGAGAAACTTGACAATATTGTCCTTGTCCTGTGAATAAACTGTTCTTCACTCTCCTTCCCATCATTACAGAATAAGAATAAATAATTGAGGGCAGCAGATAATTCTTGCCTGAGTTTTCCTGCTATTATTTTCAAATTAATACTGCATAGTAAAGAACAAGCTAAGGGAAACCATTCTTAGCTGTGCAGCAGTGGGCCTTCTATGTGTAAACCATGTGCCTGGTTAATCAGCTTGCTATGCGTCATACTCCTACCATCTGCACTCCTGAGGCAAGGCCTAACAGGGCTTCTCTGTGCAGACTGTGGCCTTCAAATCCTCTCTCAAGCAAGGACAAAGAAACAAGCAACCCAGAACAAGAAAGTCTGGGGCAATTACAGGCCCTTGTGGAGCTTATATCTCTTATATATCAATGCACACACCTTAGCAGAGAATGGCGTGGCATGATATTCTCTAACACTGTGCTTCTTTTTCTTCCATGTATCTCTAGGGGTCTGTGTGCATCTTTGTGCATAAAAATAGCTATTAAATGGAAAAGATCACATTTTTTAGTGAAAATCTCCTTTCTTTACCATTCTTCCTGTTGGAACCAGGTGCCTATTGTCTTGCTATGAGCTAGATCTTCTTAAGTAAATTTATATGCATAAGACATTTTAGTGTTCACTTTCTCTGTCAAAGTCTGAAGAATTATTGCTGTGTCTTTTTGATATAAATACAGGCTTATATCCTGCTAATATTGAAGCAACGACGCAAATAGAATAAGTAATATTGCTTACATACAAAAACTTTGCAGCATCAGGACCATAATTCTAATTTGTCTTCTTTATGTGGTGTAACTTACATTTAAAATCTAACAGATTTCTGAATATAAAAGTACAGGATGAGATTTTCAAAAATGTGTGGCACAGGACGAAAGGATTCAGAGGTGTCTTGCTTGGTAGGTTGAAGTGCAGTTGTGCCACTAGTCTCATAAAATGTATTGAAGAACCAGTTAATTTAATTTGCAACTGTTGAAAAATCAAGTCTGCTCAGTAAAATTGCAGATCAAGTTGATTACAAGGTTGCAGAGGCAACAGCTATATGTTGTGATGGTCACAGCAGTTGTAGACAAAGTCAGTGTGTCAGTCCTGTGCCTGAAGTGACATGGGTGCAACAAAGCTACCCACACCTCAGGCAGAATGAGTCTCATATACATTAAGAAATGACAGCTGTTAGAGTTAGTGTGACTCTTTCATCTTTTGGACATCTGTGAATGGCACTGTGATGTGTTGAAGGCATGTATTTTAACACGAAAGCTCCTTGTTTGTTTTTGGAGTTGTTTAATACGTTAAGTGATAGGAGCTGGTTCTGAGTCAGGCTCACCAGGATGGAAAGGGAAGTGTTTGCACTGAATTGCAGGAGTGGAAAATAAACTTGTTTCCGCTCACTGACCCAAAACCCAGAAATGTGTAAAATAGAAAATCCAGACTTCCGTCCCCTCCTCAAGAAGCCCCTGCATCATTGAAACCCAGAAACAAAAAGCCTCTTTTCTTTAATTTCTATTTTTGACCTCATGGTAAGGAGTTCAGAAGTAATGTAAGCAGAGAAAACAAAGACTGCTGTTCCCTACTTTACTGGAAGAAAAGCATCATTGCAAAATTCATGTACGTGGCTCCCATCCTAGCACCTGTGGCTGAAGCATGTGGGAGGTGGGAATTTGTGACCTGAGCAGTAAGGTTTCAATGCAAATGCCATGGGGCTATTTGTCAACCTGTCTTGCTCTTAGAGAGGCTGTGAACATCCTGATTCTGTTACAGCAGCTGTAGAGAGCAGACAGAGCAGCAGAGAGAGACTGGCCTTGACAGGGCAGCCACTGGGGACAGTGTCTTCATCACCCGTCACTGCCAGGGAACACGTTGCAGTAGGTATATTGGTAATAACTTTTACAAGTGGACAGAAGCTGCCATCAGTTTACAAGTGAATCCAAAAAAANACACAAAAAAAAAAAAAAAAAAAGAAAAAAAGGATGTCCTTCAAAGGATACTCAGCTTACAGGGAGAACATGATATTAGGGTATGAAATTGGGAAGAAATGTGTGATTGTTCCTACTCCTTGTATGTATGCTAAAGATCAAGCAATGTCCTTGATACTGTACAAAAGAAAAACAAAACAAAAGAGGCAGTTCTTTTTTCAACCATCACATTCATCTTTAGAGCACAGCAGCCCAAACAAAATAGTGTGAGGGAAGCGATGGATTTGTCTTACAGCATCTGGTACTTTGCATTTAATGGCTGTGAACAGAGCTAAGTCCAAAATAGCCTACATCATTTCACTGAATGTTTAACTTTTCTTTACGGCAGTGGAAGATAACAGACTGGCTGCACAGGCTAGTTACCACAAACTAGCTAAAGTACTTTGGCTCACCTCAAAAAAAACATGGTTGTAGAGTTGTACACTTAGAGCTCGATAATGCAGCATGTTCAGCAAGATTTAATGGGTGGAAAAATAGAGTTCTTTCAGCAATATGAATAAGTCTGTATTTGTTGGGTACAAACAAGCCTGCATTCAATTGCTGGTGGCCTCCTGTCCTTTTGCCTAACAAGGTGTTCTTTCATAGCAGTATGAATGACACTGGCAACAGTACTGTTGATGCTGAAAAACAAAACAATATATTAACTTTTTGTAAGGTGATAAGCACATCTAGTTATGAAACTACCTCTTGTGAATAGAAGACTTGACCTTTCCATTTATTAAAAACTAATTTCAGTGCTGGCAATTTCATCCATGTAAAAATTATTTTTAAGTCCAACAAAGCTATTTTTTTTTTTAATGATAGATGGACCCTACACACCAGGCTGCATGTAGAATACAGGCTCTAGTACCCTGCTTCTCTTTAGCATTCATCTGCTTTGTAAGAACCTCCAGTTGCAGGCAAGATATAATTTAGGACTACAGTTTCTTTACACAACCAGAGATGCGTAATGGAGTTGAAAACAAAACAAATGAAAAACAGGTTCCTCTGCCACTGCCAATTCAAATTAGCTTGTTACTTCTGGTGTGACTAGAGCAGAATAGGCAACACAGGGTAATACAAAATAGAAAGCTGATGCAAGCTTTAAAAATCACTAATGATTTTACTACATATCATAGACATCCCTTTGTGTTACTACAAGGGAAGGTCCTGATCCAGGTGTAATTTTTGGTTGAAATTCTCAGTAGAGACTTGTCCATTATAATAATACTGTAATAAAACATGTAATTTAATAATACTATAACAATTACAATAATGCTTATCCCCTTGCGGCTCAATGTAAGCATCCATTTCGTTGTTTTCTGGGTTTCAGTATTTGTCAAAGTGGTCTAACAACAGGCTTATGCAGTGGGTTCAGAATTTGACAATGGAGAATGACAGCAACAAAGTTCAGGTATATTCCTTAATTAGATAGGCAGATTTAAAAATCACTTTAGAATATCCCAGCTCACCTCAGAGGAGAACTTTCTCATATTAAAATTTAATTCTGTCCCTATCAAAAGCAAAGGCGTCTAGCAGCTCATTTAAGTGGCAGAGGCATTAGGGCCTGCCTGTGTAACCTTTAACTGTGAAATAAGAAATCATCTGAGCTGAGCTAAATGTGGTTGAAGTTGCTTAGTGTAACAGCTGCCCTTCATCCAAGGTCAGTGTAAACGGGACATTCAGCTGCTCTGTGCAACCAGGTAGAAAAAATTACAGAAAAACTGTCACAAGCACTGGCTTGCACACTGCAAAGGCTGAGAAGAGCTGAATCATTTGGTTGTTGAGGATGAGACAAATGCAGGCATGTAAGAATTGATTGCTGAAGCTGTGATTGCCTGTGATCTGTGATTGAAATAGGGAAGTGCCTGACACCAAGGAAAATGGTAGCAAAAAGCACAGGATGCATTAACAGATGTGTTAGCAGCGGGGTCTGAGGATGGGTGAAGGGATAATTTCTGTGGGAGGCTGGGAGCAGAGAACTTATCATCTGATTGCTGCTATGGCCTGAGAAAACAGGTCCCAGCACTTTCTTTGCAGCTAAAGATCTTTGATCACATTGGCAATGCCTAAGTCCAGCCTTTTTTCCTCATGGGAAGAACTCCACACTGTCATGGTTTTGGCT
>VXAL01006602.1:0-12850 GCA_013399475.1 Chauna torquata | reverse complement strand
GGAGCAGGTGATCCGGTGGGAGCTGCCACCCGTGGGGGACCCGTGCTGGAGCAGTTTGCTCCTGAAGGATGGACCCCGTGGTACGGACCCATATTGGAGCAGCTCTTGAAGAGCTGCAGCCTGTGGGAAGCCCACGCAGGACCCGTTCGGGAAGGACGGCATCCCGTGGGGGGACCCCACGCTGGGGCAGGGGCAGAGTGACCATGAAGGAGCGGCGGAGACGAAGCGATATGGGCTGACCGCAGCCCCCATTCCCCGTTCCCCGTTCCCCTGTGCCGCTCGGGGGGAGGAGGTAGAAGAGGGTGGATAGGGGGAAGGTGTTTTTAGTCTGCTTTTAGTTTCTCACTGCTCTAGTCTGTTTACAATAGGCAATAAATTATATTAATCTCCCTATGTTGAGTCTGTTTTGCCCGTGACGGTAATCGGTGAGCAACCTTCTTGTCCTTATCTCAACCCTTAAGCCCTTGTCCATCGTATTTTCTCCCCGTTCCTTTGAGGAGGGGGAGTGAGAGAGTGGTTGTGGTGGAGTTCAGCTGCTCAGCTGGGTAAAACCACCACAGACAGAAATAGTAGTTTATGTGCTACAACGACACTACCTTGTAACCTAATAACATTCTGCATTCTAAGAAATAACAGGGCAAAAATCTGTGTTTTAGAGTGATTTATATTTTCATTCAAGCTACAGAATGTCCTCCTGTAGGTCATCAGCACAGAAACTGTTCAGAAATCAACTTCTAGATATTTGTTCTCCTTTTCTACATGAAAGCTTTTAAAAGCATGTTCTTATCTGAAGTTATATTAAAAATATATCCATGTCAACTCCAGCACACGGATAAAAATTAGAATTTATGAACAAAAGAAAGCAAAATGTCTTAACTGGTATTTTATCAACGGTCATGTCAAGATGTTATTTTTTGCCTGACCCCTCATATAAAACCCTGAAACTAAACTTAATATCTGAGATAACACATGAAGCAGAAAACAGTGCAATTTAACTCCTGTCTTTAAAATCAGTAAAGCTAGTTATGATTCTCCATCATATAAAATGACTTCAATGTTCCTTCAATTTCTATCATATAATACTAGGATAAGACACCACCATGTTTTGTTTAAATACTTGATACAATACTGTTTTTTATGAAACTATGTCTCTTTTTAAAAACAGCTTTTATTATAATGTTGATGCATCAACATAACAAAAAAAAACAGAGAGCATCATGCTAATTCAGAAAAAAGCAATACATACCTTGTAGCTCCCAAACCTTCAGTGGTTCCATATTGTTAGTAGTTTCAATTAGATGTTTTTTAAACTCTTTCAGATTATTTTTCAGATCAGGATACATCTGTCTATACCAAAACATTTTTAAAATGAAGACAAATTAATGATATCTATCGATGTCTGCTTTTATTTACTGTATGCCCACAGCTAATACTGTATCCTTAGGGTATCAAGCAAGAATTAAAATTTTAATTCATTCTTGAAACAAAAATGAGGATTTGGGATGAAAAGGGGTGATTTGTGAGGACTAAAAACCTGCGAATTACAAGGAAGAGTTCCATTGTTTTGTAGTGATCCATCTTAAACTCTGTTGCATATATTTTGATGGAATAAATGAAAAGTCTAAATAGTATTGACACAATACAGCTGTAAACAGTAGTGAAGTAAAAGTTGTTATAAACGGAACAGTTAACTACAGCATCATACATACCTAACTATATATTAACTATACATTACTATAGATCAATTGTAACTGTACAATAACACAGAGTTTGTTGTATCACCCATGAAATATATAAGCAAGCTAATATTTGTATGGAATGAGAATGCCAGGATAGAGAATGACTTTTATAAATTAACACCACTGACAAAATCAAGCTACTGAGCACACAAATCACTAGTCAGATTTGAAGATGAGCACGATGCCCAAAACCTTGGTTATCTTTTTCCAAAACACAATTAGGCAAAGAAGTTTTGAGGGCAATGACTTCAGCCTGTGACAAGACACCCTCCAACAGCAAAGAATCTCCATTAAATAAATTTCTGAAGACTCTTCTACAAGAAGCATAGAACAAGAAGCAAAAAACAGACATCTAGAGCATTAAGACTAACTTCTATAATATTTCATATTTCTTTATAGACAATAAGAAGTGTCACAAGGAATCCCCCTCCCCAAATTTTAGCTGTTGGGTGATTTCCAGAAAGGGATGTTGCCCTTTATAGGAAAAAGAATGAAAAAATCACATATGAAAACTGTTGTTCTGGGATTAAAATACAATCCAGGCTCCTCAAAGAAAGCATACTCAAATGAAAAGGGAAGCAAAGACAGAAAATTCCCCTTTTTCTTACTTGTAAGGTAAGCCTAGGAATGACAAATATAGTTTGCACTCTTAGAAATTCCTCTATGAAGTAGCAAACTTTTAACTAGTTTTGAGCTCTTTAATTACTGCTTTAACTGCCTGCTTTGCATATTTACCTCAATGATCTTTTTTTTTTGTTCAGACCCTCTGTTCTTCTGTGAATGAAAGAAAATTGACTAATAAGACCTAGCTGTAAGCTACAACCAAGATCTAATATTGATGCTTGGCATCTCGTTTCTGTTGCTCACTTACGGTAAAGGTCCGTGTGGACACAAAATTAAGCACACATAAAGCCAACCGAAAAAAAGCTATATTTCTTTGGATATGTATTATCATATGGGATTGACTTCTGTTATCTTGCAAAACCAAATAGTTATGGATGTAAGCAGAAGTCATAAAATCTTAGAACTATAACTATTTCACAGCTGAAAGTATGAGTTTTGACTTGTCTATAACTGAGAGACAATTTAAAGATCACTGCAACATCTCTTCCATCTCCAATTCGAAAAGGAGAAGGAAAAAAATGAGACTCTAGAAACACTGACAAAAAGTCTGAGTAACTATCTGAAAACTTCACAATTAGCCACAGCGCAACATGAAGAGCCTAAGTATAGCTTAATCTAGCACAATCCTAGAAGAAAAAAGCTCAGATAAAAATATACCATAAGCATTTGATATTACCTGCTGTGAAAGGTCTCTACAGATAGAAGAAACAATATGGAAGTTTGCAGATCTGGGTGCACTTCTATCTCAATGTGTTTACCTTAAAAATGGCAGAAGGGATGGCTTTCAAGAATTTAGACAGCACTAGCAGCTCTAAACTCTGAGAAGCCATACAGCCTGGTGGGAATATCTACAGCGAGTTTACTTTTTGCTTTAAAAAATGTGAGAGAATGACACTAAAGAAGACCCACACTGCTGTTACAGGAAAAGGGAAGCACTTTTGATGGCTGCAATCATATAATGAATCAATCAATAGAGGACCAGAAGCAGCCCATAGCTCTCAATAGGGTGGCATTCAATTTCATCAAACACTTGGACTAACAGATTGTAACTTGGAAATAAAAGTTCCTGCAAGAACAGAACACAAATTAACAAACTCCAAAATAAGATGATACCAACAATAAGCATATCTTCCACAAAATATCACCCTTTAAACCCAACAAATGAATAACTATCCATCTTGAAAACACCTTATGTGGCTACAACACATGAGTTGAGATTTGTTTTGATTGTAATTATCTGAAAACAGAAGTAGCAGTAATTGTTTACTGTAGAACACAATGTTTTCATGTTTGTATCTAAGTTTTTGTGACTGAGGGAATTTTTTACTTTAAAAACAGTTTACTGTATACATTCTAAGACAATTGGAAAGCTGTATACATTCTAAGACAATTGGAAAGCTAAAATCAATACATTTAAATGAACAGAATAAACAACTGTTGCATCTTTACACTCACAAGGCATACAAAAAAGAATTAATCAGAATTTTCACCTGTAGCAAATAAAGTCATTTGCAACATAAATCTCACTTCTTCTGTAAAAGAATTTTTTTTTTTGGTTCAGGTTCCAGAAACAAATGCAAAAGTTTCATTATAACTTATGTCAACTCACTTTAACTTGCCAAAGAGAAATCCTTGAACATCTCTTTCCTCCTGCTCCTCATCTTCCTCTTTTTGTGTGTCATTTGTTCCTGAACATGCAGCACATATATGCATTATACAACAAGAAAGTTACTGAAGTATACTGATGTGTAATTCTTATGAATTATAAAATGGTTAACAGAAACATGCAATCAGAAAATTGTCATTCCCAGATGTAATTTCAATTAGATTTATATCTTTGCATTCATATTTTGGCATCAGAATGAATCACTTTACAGAAATTACCAACGTTCAAGTTATTTTTTAAATATAAGTCATCTAATGTTTCAAATTTCAATATAAATTAAATTGCTATGGTTAAATAGTTCAATTCCCAAAATAGTCATCTCTCAGTTTGATTAAGTGGTAAGGTATAACTCTTATCTGCCAACTAACACCAGATTTATGCTTGAAAAACATGATGACTTTAAAGTGCTTGAATCTTCAGCAAGCATTTGATGCAAGTCAGAGATCAGTTTATTTCCTTGAAAAAAATTAATCTATTTTTGAAGTGGCTCAAAAGCTATTAAACCACAGTCTTGCCAAAACATAGTTAACTGCAAGTTTCTTTAAATCTTGCAAAATCTCCACACAAAGTAATTTCTCTGTGTCAGAATGCTATAGCTACTATTTTTCTGCGGTGTATGTCTCATTTCAACACATATTAGCATATACTGGTACCAAATTCTATGATCCAGTCTTCATTTAGAAGAATGTGAAATTATTTTAGAAATTAGAAAAATTAGAAACACGTTTAGGGAAAAAAAACAACCCCAAAACACTCATGTGTAGATACTGCAGTAATTACCACATTAGATATGCCAACAAACATAAAATAATTGAAGAACAAATAATCTTATACCTATTGAAAGGAAGAATGGGTTACATTTTGAAGTACAGCCACAGATAACAATAATCACAGGTTAAGTAATAAACACAATTACAAATGCTCCCATGTATTTTAATGTCTTATTTCTTAATGTCCAAGAATTCCTTGTGCAAAAAGAAATTAAGTATAACCTTCAAAACATTACTGACTTTATAGCTAAAGATAATAATATATTTTAATAGTATCTCCAATAAGATACCATAAATGAAAAATTCAACATACCTTTAACCTGTGTGTCATCTACTGCTTTGTATTCTGTGCTCTTTATTGCAAGTTCTACACCATATCCAGACAAATACATTTTTCTGGAACTTGGTTTCTGTTTGATGACATCATTTTAACAGAACAAAAAAACATAATTCTAAAAACTATCTAAAGAAGATTAACAATATGTAATACTGTAACTTTAAAATGTTGTGATAGTCATAACAAATTCATCTTTCAATTTATGATTCAAAGCACAAAATACTACATCAAGCAAAATAAAAGTCATGCATATTGACAGCCCATTGAGAAGGTGTGTAACAGAAAGTAAGGACTTCTTTTATCTCTTGTAGACCACAGAAAGGTTGTCAAAATTGTAATCCCTTCACATAACATTAGAAGGATTAGAACAAACAGAGCTGGTAGCACCCTATACAATTATTGATGCCTTACAATTCACATTTTAAACAGTTCACATATCCATGTAATTGCCCCAGACTTTAGAATGTTAGGAGGAAATTCTCTGTTTCTGCATCAGGCTGATATGTTCAAAACTTTGGATGAAACGGTTAATCACTTTCTGTAAGGAAGATTAAGAACTGTATTAAGGTATCACTGCTAAAAACATGTTGCCAATTTTATTAATAAGATCAAGCGTTTCTAACTTTGGAGTGGAAGTTTAACATTCAACGGTGTAATTACTTACACTTATCTCTGAAAAACTGCCCTAATTTGCCCAAAATGTAAGAAAATCCCCTTCCCAAAATGCAATTTCCACATGCACAGCAACAATGTCTTGAAAGCCTCTGAGCTTCAGTTTACAATTTCTAAGAATCGTTTTGTATTGAGACTCCTCCAGCCCACAACTCAAAACCCCAAGATCTGGGTTTTCTCTATTGGTTTTCTAAGCAAATCTCAATGCAGAGAGAGCACTGCAGTTTCAGTAGCACTGGCAAACCAACAACAAAAAAAAGACAGCATAAAGATTGTACCTCTTCTGCTCTCAATACTCCCTCTTCCAGCATTTAATGAAAAATGGAGGGAGAATCAGTCTCCATAGGAACCAAAGAATAAAAATTGGAAGTTGTGAGGAAGGGAAAAGGGAAGAGCAGTTTTAAGGGAGGGAAAGTGCAGGGAAGAAGACAACAAGCTATTTGGGGGACCATGGTGCATAGGCAGGTCAGAGCAAGGAGACTGTAGGTATTTAATTGGGAGAAAAAAGCACATAAAAGAAGAACTGAAAGTTCACTAGAAACTATAGCCCTATACAACTTAGAATTTAGGACTGGCTTCCTCAAATTCTCTATTTCTTTACTGCAAGCAAACAACTCTGAAAGTAAATCCACAAACTACAGATCTCATTCCACTGAAATGCCTGGTCTACCTGGTCTACCTAAATCACAGCAACCTCCCACTGCATCAGATAATTCTTGTATTAGCTGCACTATCTGAGGTCTACTTTGAATATAAATTATAAAAACCTTCTGAGAATCAAAACTAGGAGACAGTATAATTCCATATACTGGTATTTCTCTTGTTTTGTCTTGTTTGGGGGAGAAGAGTAAGTTAGGGAAAACATTCAGAAACATTATGTTTAAAATACTGACACTGTGCAATGCAAATGCTGAAAAATTGACCAGTCATGTTGACTCAACAGCAGCCCATGCTGTTGTACTATAATGAACATATGATATTATACTGAGAATACATAAAATTATGTGTAATTATTTCATTTTTCAGCTTGACTTTCTATTCTAGGTCCCATTTTTCTAATTCTTGTTATTCGTATGTTCTGTTTGCTGCACCAAGGTTCACCCAAGATCTTCGTACAATGTACAAAAACCAGCAACATAACTAAAAAGAGATTAGATAAAAAGATTGGATAATATTATCATTTCTTTCCCAGCTTCAAAGTCTGTATTAGGTCAATCATTCCACTTGGAAAGTTTTAACATTAGAATATGTATTACACGTGATTTAGGAAAAAGCAAAAAACAAATGTATAAAAACGTTTTGTCAAAAAGCGAAAAATAAAGACAGAATAGTAACAGTTTACTGAATGAATGTTAACTTGAATTGCATACCTGAACATAATGCCGGAGAACATAAACAATTTCCTCCTTTTGCGCCTTCTCAGATAAAATTTTGTGGAATTTAACAAAGTCTTTCGTACCCATTTCTGCATAAAGAACAACCACTGGGCCATCCGCTTTGAGAGTTGGGAATTTATGATCTCCCTTAAAAAGATATGGCTTGGGTCTGGTTTCAAAAACAAATAATTGTTATTATATATTCAGAAGTGAAATAAAAATGGTGGCAGTTTTGGTACTTCTAAACTGAAAAATGATTAAGGGCTTTTATGCTAGACGTGTACAAGCCATGTAAAAATCATCACAAAATAATCACAATTGCTCACAAAAGAACTTAGAACACCAATTTTCAAATTAAAGTCTCAGAAACTGAAAAATCAGCATCAACTATAATTAGCTTTAATATATTTTATCAAATTGAAAAAGAGCAAAATAAAAAGCACACACTGACATTTTGGGCAACAATTAGTTACAGCTAGAACCTTCCCATTTAAATGACAGTACATCTATTAGAGCTGTACAGAGCAATCAGTGAGTAACAAAATAGCAGAGAGATATTCAGTGAAGTTTGAGAAAGCTGCTAACATACATGGAATCTAAGTGTGGTTAAGCTTCACTTATACCATCGAGCTCTTTTAACTCAGCTAATCTTGCAAATTTTGATTGCCTCCTCATTCAAGGCCATGACTGTAGAGAAGTTACACTTTCTATGCCTGCAATAAATGAATTCTTAGATAACTGCAAACATCTTTTGAATAAATAGTGGGAAAGATGGGAAAGTAACAGGTAATACAATTGAGTAATATTCTCGAGGTGCTAATTATTGATAAGTACATTTCTTTTTCAAAGTTGCCTTTGTATAGTCACTCTGAAAGGATCAATAAACTCTCTCCAAACCTCTCCAAGGCAAACTGAGAAACTCTACCCCAATATACTCTACACAAATGCATGTACTATAGCTACCTGCTCATTCAAAAATCATACTGGAAAGGTGTGAGCAGAACTCCACATGTCACAGTTTCTGTGATGCAAAGCTTAGGAATATCTTCTATATAAAATCACAGAATAATTTACATTGGAAGGGATCTTTGGAGGTCAACTCCTCCAATCCCTCACTCAAAGTGGGGCCAAACTGTATCAGGTTACTCAGGGCCGTAACATCAACATCCTATATAAGCTCGGTAGGTATGCAGAGATCATATATGCAAGGCAGAGACAAAAGGCAGGGCCTGGCTTGAGAACTAACTTGGGTGCATGCTGCCATGTATTGCAGAAATATCAGGTAAACTTCCTCATGCTCATCACATGACAGGACAGACAAAGTAGTCATCAGCAGGGAATCTGAAACAATTCTTGAATGAGTAAGCTCTGTTGAAGAACAGATGCAGATTTGCCCCAGTGAAAGCATACACATGGGATGTGACTTCTGAAACTTCCTTCTCTTCTCATATCCAGAGAGACAAATGCCACAGTCATTCACAGGGTGCTGAAAAACTAAATCAAGGGAGCTTCTCTTTTCTTAACCAGTCACCTAGGTGTAGGAGAAGAATGACTTGTGATCTCAAAAAGTGCCAACTGCTGTCATGACTTTCCTGAACAATGACAATCTCAAAGAAAGCATTTCATATTATAATGACCAAGCTTCACTAAAAACTTAAGTGCTGCAGTGAAATAACACAGCATAGGACTACCATAATGACCTGGAAGTTCAGAATCAAAGCATTCAGCCCTTGTAAATGCAAGATAAGCCTCTGTTCTCTGTTTTTCTTTGACACTGAATAGCAGTGAGGAAGAATTCATTCTCTTACTGCTAAAAGCTAATTCATTTCTTGCTATAAGTGATTCTCATGAAAAGATCGCCTGAAAAAGAAGGAACAATTCAGCAGGCAAAAATGATAAAGCAATACTCAGATGTGGAGTCCAGCACCCATTAACCAGTTACTAGGGTAGTACAGGATATGCTTGCCCAGATAGTTGTCAAAACTGTTTGCGTGACTCTCATCAGATGTTTCTGCTCGTGGCAGCAATAGCCCCCAGAAATCTTAGCATTTTCAAGACAGGCAATCCCAACCATTTTACCACCGAAGACCTTCCTTTGAAATGTCCAGAGCCCTAGAGCAGCCCACTACATCTCCACGCAAAGCTCTATGATTTTATTTTAAAAGTCTACTTTGATTCATAATTGATGAATTCCTGTAACAGTAACCATTTAAAATATTTCAAAACCCAAAGTAACTCTTTCAAAATAATGCTTTAAATGAGTATGTCTTTAAATATGCAGTAAACAGGGATTTATGGGCTTGTTAACATCAAGTACACAGAATGTAAAATTCCAAAATACTAGAAGTATATGTGCTATAATGCATTTTCTTCTTTAGTAAACTCTTTCTCCTCTTAAAACAGATCATTACATTTACCTCTTAGTAGCCTTCTTCAGAAGCTTTTTTATTTCATTAGTCTTACAGGTGCGCTTCTCATGGATAACCACAAATGCAGTGCAGCCTTCTGGTGGAGGTTCATCAGCTGCAATCTAATATTTCAACAATTATACTTAACCAGAATACTTTGATTGCACTTCAACTTAAACTCACATCCCTTTGATTAAAATAACAGCTGCCATTGAGTTGTGTTTCTAATTAAGCCCATTCAAAGTTGTGTACATGTGAAAATAGTAATGCAAAATATTAAAAGATTGAGACCTTACAACCTTTGCAAGATGTAGTCTCTCAAATGCAGTCATATTCCAGAAAATGCAAGTCCATTTATGTTCTCTAAAGATGGGGCTCAGAAATGTCCTCCACAAACTGAAACCACAGACTATACTCTGAGGCATTTTTAATTTTAGTTGCTATCAGTATATGACTATTCTTTCAATTTCTGAAATACTAAAATAATGAGAGAGATGAGAAGTCCACTAAATAACAGACAGAAATGCCTTGAAGAAACAGGAAATTTCCTACTTTGGGAATGTCTCAATTACCACAGGAATATTCAAAGCAATGCGGAAAAAAACAAAACAAACAAAAAACCTGAGTTTTAAGAAAGAAGAATTCCAAAAAAATTACTGTGGAAATAAAGCTATCCATACAATTAAACAAAAATATTTGTTCCTCACAATAAAACTAGCTTATAAAACATCGCATCATGCTTTTTATAATATATATTAGGTTTGATTACAAGAAACTGCATGTATATTACTGAATTGTAATAAACATTATTTACTCTGAAGCCAAAATACCACATAAATCATTTACCAAATATATCAGATAATACACTTACCTGTTGAAACATCTGAACAGTTGGAGAATATGCCCGTATGGAAAGTGCAAACTTCAACAGATTGATTTGCAAATTGGATAAAAATTGTCCTGCTTTCTTCAAGATTAAATTGTAATAAGAATACTCTGAATCTGTTGAAAAAAAAAAGACAAAGTTTTAGTATTTAGCCTCCAATGATGTGGCTTATCTATCTGTGCTATGTAATACGCAAACATTATGTTAGTACTGATAGGCAGTTCAAAAGTCTTCAGTGTTGTCCACTGACAATTGTTTCCTTCACGACAAATTCTAAAGGCCTAATGTAACACAAATGCAAAGAAAGTGAGCAGAAGAGCACGAGTTAACATCTAAGTCATTCCCAGCAATAAAAAAATCCACTCAAGACAATAATACCTCTCTGCAGACCCAAATGGAAAGTCTGAAATAGAGCTTATTCATTTGTTTCTATTTTTTCAAGCTTATGATAGCCTCTAATGCAAATTTTCAAGGTTATTTATGCTCAACTAGCATTATTTTTAAAATTATTTCCTCACATTTAATCTTGGAACACTCGGACCATTCACTTTACATGAATAAAGCTCTTCTAACTGTAACATTCTTTGGTCTACTCTCACGTATTTCCTCCCTAGAAATGCATGATAAACAAGAGTATGAGAATGGATACAGTAAGTGAAGTGGATTCCTATCCCCTACCCCTCCCAGCAATCTCACTTTCCCAAAGCCAAAATCAGGACTTTAAGTAAGAAAGGAAGGTGGATGGTGTCTGGGAATGAAAGAAGCTATAATAAACAACTGTGGTGGTAAGTAAATAATCTCCATTTTTTCTTCAGGTGGAATATTCAGAGAATCACAGAATGGTTTGGGTTGGAAGGGACAATCTAGTTCCAACCCCCCCCTGCCATGGACAGGGACACCTTCCACCAGACCAGGTTGTCCAAAGCCCCATCCAGCCTGGCCTTGAACACTTCCAGGGATGGGGCATCCACAGCTTCTCTGGGCAACCTGTTCCAGTGCCTCACCACCCTCACAGTTAAGAGCTTCTTCCTAATATCTAATCTAAATCTATTCTCTTTTAGTTTAAAACCGTTACCTCTTGTCCTATCACTACTCTCCCTGATGAAGAGTCCCTCCCTATTTTTCTTGTAGGCCCCCTTTAAGTATTGGAAGGCTGCTCTCAGGTCTCCCCAGAGCCCTCTTATCATCCTCATGGCCCTCCTCTGGACTTGCTCCAAGAGGTCCATGTCCTTCTTATGCTGCGGGCCCCAGAGCTGAACACGCTACTCCAGGTGGGGTCTCAGGAGAGCAGAGTAAAAGGGGAGAATCACCACCCTCAAACTGCAGGCCATGTTTCTTTTGATGCAGCCAGGCTATGGTTGGCTTTCTGGGCTGCATGTAAATATTCTCATGCTCTTCTTAGGCACGTGAAGCAAAGAAGCCTAATCAGAAGGAAGTTGTAATACTCTTTTATCAAGTTGTAAAAAAAAACAGTATCTGTTTAAGGAACCTAAGGAATAACGCTCATTGAAATTTTCAACTGGGCTATATGTATTCTATATCGCTGTATATGATATTCTTGAACACAAATTGAAGTCAGGGAAACAAAGCTGTTACCATAACAAACATTGTGCACCATCCCTGTTCCAGAGCTTGGTGTTCCACAGGAGGAACAGCTGAAACTTGGACAAACCAGTCCAGAATTGACATTGTGGCTGAAAAATCTAAGTAATCAGCATGTATTTTACTTACATTAATACTCACTACCTGTAAACTGCAGTGATTCAGGATCTTTTTCATGTGTAATTCAAATATGCTCCTATAAAGTTGAAAATTTGCAGCAAAGGGAAAGTGAGTTGAAAGGAGAAACCATTCTAGCCATCCAGCTTAAATCTACCTGTGTTCTTGGTCAATATCTTAAACGAAAGGTGCTTTTTCTGTGAAAGCTGAATGATCATCCCAGTGGGAAACCCCTTTAGGGGTCCGAAGTGGAACCACATTTTACATAATGTGAAAATCATCTCCCATGATTTTACATGTCACATTTTACCTGACTAAGACACAGCAGGTCTCAGAAGTACTGGTACCAAATGATGACTGCAGCAATCAAAATGACATTCCGTTGCATTGGGCTAGGCCACATACCATAAGCCTGCAGGCCATAGTTTTGGAACTATCCATTAACTGCGCCCAACTCTAGATGTAAATAAACTTCTGAGCTTAGCAAGTTCTCATGAAAAGGATCCTTCGGGATAGATTAAAAAAA
This sequence comes from Chauna torquata, assembly GCA_013399475.1. Taxonomy (NCBI): domain Eukaryota; kingdom Metazoa; phylum Chordata; class Aves; order Anseriformes; family Anhimidae; genus Chauna; species Chauna torquata. Next base: position 127 of record VXAL01006602.1, on the reverse strand, counting down.
CAAAAACAAACAGAATCTGGGAGATTAAAAAAAAAAAAAAACTTGGAGAAGAAATTTGACATCTTCTGAGCATTCACCACTCTGATGCCAAAACATTATGACATTAGCTATGACGGGGGAAGGGTGT
>VXAL01006601.1:8350-196142 GCA_013399475.1 Chauna torquata | reverse complement strand
GGTCGCCCCCGCCTGTGTAGTGGGCGCTGAGCGGTTATGGTCCACTGGAAGATAACTTAGGATCCTCCTGGTTATTTAACGTGGCAGCTACTTAAACTCCACAGTGGAAGCTGCCGAAAGTTATTAGCGTTATGCTTCGGTCCATCTCTGAAATGGTGGCTTTGATTTCTATGCTGCTTTGCTTTATATGTCTATGTGTATATATATATACACACACTTTAAATGCATTTTTTTTTAATTAGCAGAAAGTGAGGGGCGACAGGGCTAGCCACCAGCCCAGGCAATCAGGACGGGGCAGCTTCCGACGCGGCTCTGTGACAGGCGCAAGGTGCAGGAGGGGCTGGGGCTGGTGTTGGGCCGAAGGGAGCGGGGTCGCGGTGCTGCCCCTTCCCCAGCCCCGCCGTGCTGGGCTTGGGTCTGGCTCGGTGCAATGCAGCGACTGCAGCCTCGGGGCGCTGTCCAGAGGTGGCCCAAGGTGTTTATCTGGAGTTCAATTTGCAGTGCTTAGAGACAGGCTCTTTTTGGACAAATTAGTCCAAATGGGGAAATCAGGAGAGCAAAGCCTGGGGTTGGGGTGAGGCGGGCTGTTACCTGTTTGCCAGCTTCCTCTTACCCCCTCGAAACCACAGTACCTTGTGCAATGGGAGCAGCACGCGGCGCCCCCGGGCTGTCCCTCTCCTCCCGCAGGGCCCTTAGGTCGGTGGGGTGACCCTGCTGCCATGTGGCCCAGCGGCCACGGCCACCACTGTGCATGGGGCGGTGCCGGTGCTTGGCTGGAGCAGAGGTGCTGAGTCCCTCCAGACTGTTGTTTCAGGCCGTTCACTGACTCATGCACGCATCACTGTGTATACGTAGGCAGATAATTTTTTTTTATTTTTCTTTAGAAAAAAAATTGGTGTATGGAAGCACTGTGCTGTGGAGCTAGGTTTTGGAGCACTGAATGGGTCCCAGAGCAAACACAGTGGGATTTCGGGTGCGTGGTGGCCCAGTGTCCTTGCATGGCTCTGCTGGTTGACTTTGTCAGTGATGGCAGGAGTAGCATTGACATTTTTAACCTGCATCTAATTTTAAGAGCCGGTATCTCACCTGCTCCTAAAGCTGTTTGAAGTGTAGCCCCGCTGAAGAGCAACTGGTAAGGCACCGTGGCACGAGCTGCACGAAGAGTGCCTCGATGGCAATCAGACTGGCTTATGTAATTCTAAAAATGGCACCTCCTTGCTTGCCACATCCCTTTCGGTGTATGCAGAGTCCTGCGGAGCTGCCAAACAGAAGCTATTGAATGAACTCTTTTTTCTGCTCATTCCTCCTTCCGCAGCTCAGAGAAAGTGAGCCAGAGCCTATTCTAGTTTGCCTGTCAACAGAAATGGTAACGAACAGCTCGATCCCGACCGGGCTTTATGCCCCCAAAACACTGCCTGCCTGTGAGGAGTGGCAACATCATGGGTGAAGTCCAGTTCCTGCTGCTAGGCTGCTCTGGTCCAGGAGTCAGTCGAGGAGTCAGCAGAGTCCACATCATGTCAAAAGCCCACCTGGCCAGTAAGGCAAGCAAGAAAATGTAGAAGGGGGGGGCTGCTGTTTTCCTTCCTTACTGTTGGAAATAATAGTCATTATTTGCAGAAATGGAGCAATGCTGTATTTCATTTCTGAAAACTAACTGAAAGATGTCCCTTCCTAATGTTTTGAAATGTTGTACTTTTTCGTTTTGAAAGAGTGGGAGCTTTTAAAATTTTCTGTTTTTTTTTTTTTTTTTTCCCCTTATTTTCTATTTAGGAGAAAAGGTGGGAGGAAGTAGAGAGGGAGAATATAATGGGGGGATGGCCTTGTTCTCACTTTCCTACTGAAAACATTTCAGAAAAAGGAGCAAAAAGCAGTGAAAATGGGTAGAAGCCCACTTCAGTTTTGCGTTCCTGTGCCTTCCCTTTTTTGCTTGAAAGAAGTATGGCCAAAAAAAAAAAGTGGGACAAACCCCACGTGTTTTGAATTATTCTCTTCTTAATGAGGTAGAAAAACATCTCATTTTCAAAGTTACATGCTTTTTCAATGAAAAAATCAAATAGAGTAAGAATCTTTCCAAAGCCAGTAACAGTTGCCACTCCCATAGTCATTTCGCAGCTCCCCAGTCAGTGTTGTTTCACTTTTCTGGCTGTGCCACCGCTTATATTGTTTGATATTTGCATTTGCTAGAACAGTTGTGGACATCCTTGTCCACTGCAGAGCAGGACTCCGCGCCAGTCCGCAAGGTACTGAGGGAGCAGCGGATGGCAGCACATTGCCTCTTTCCTCCGGGCTACGCGGGACCGACTGGGCTGCAGCATCCCAGTCCCTGGTGGTGGTGGCTGGGCACCTGGGCTGACTGGTAGAACCACGGCTTTGCAAGCTGGACTCAAGAACCAGAGAAACCTAGCGCCCTGCAAAGGTCCCCATCAGAGCAGACCAGAACCCCTCCCATCAGGAATCTCTCTCTCTTTTTTGTTTTGTTTTGTTTTGATGATTTCAGCCCCAGAAGATGTGATCTGAAAGAACCATTAAAAAATCCCCCCGACAGTCACAGCCCAAACCAAAAATCTAGACCTAGTTATTGCAGGAAAAAACTTCAATGCGCGACCCAAGTATTCCCTGAATGTTCAAGAACACCCACAAATTCTATAAAAATAGCTGATAATTTATTTATTTGATTTAATTATGAGCCTAGCTTGTGATTTTGGGGTGGGGACGGGGGTGGGGCTGGAGTTAGTGATGCTGAAAAACTGATTTAGAGAGAAACCAAGGCGAGTCATCAGCTCTGTGGTGCAGGGGAGCTGCTCAGGCTCTTGCTCGTGAAATGCAGAGCATTGCAATGCCCACCAAGGGCTCTCAAACTTCTCAGGTGAGGAGGGCTGCGCGGAGGTGACCATTTCTCACAGACGAAGCTATGGGCCTTTGGCCCCACAGTCTGTGGGTGAGGCTGTCCCGTGGCCTGTCCGCTTTTGAGGGCCTGGCTCATCTGTTCCTGCTTGCTCACCTGGTTTGACCAAGGGTAGATGTGTTGCAGTGAGCATCAGCCGCCCCTCAGCAGGTCGTCCTTCCCATCCCCACTGGGCTGTGCTCCTGGATGACCCCTGGCTTTGGGGAAGGTGGCTATGGGACACGTTCCTGTCCCGTATGGGAGGGTCCGGAGAGGGTTGGAGGCTGCCGCATGCTCTGCCCCTCACATGTCGCGAAACCAAACCCTCAGTCCTTGCTATTTCAGCTGGATAGAAAAAAATATCAGACTTCCCTGTCATCAGCGTTCCCAGCCCCGTTCACTTCAAGCCTTTGAGCTTGTTCTCTCCTCCTTCCTTCCTCCCAGTGCCGTGGCTCTCCTGTCCAGCCAACAGTCTGGGACAGGCCTCCGAGATCAGCTGCTTCTGGAGCTCGCTCTCTGCTGAAAGCAGTCCTAAACTGTGCGGCCTTTGTTCCCCCCAGCTGTCGTATCCTCCTGGATCTGCAACAAGTCCTCGCTTTACAGACCCTGTCTTGTCAGTCCCCAATCTGATCTGACCACCTGGTTTGTTTTTGAATCGAGCGCTCGAGTCATAACATTTCTGTTTATTTCAACAACTGTATTCCTTGCATAGGAAATGAGCCAAGATGGTCTAAGGCGGGGAGAGCGAAGCATGTCATGGTTGTAATTGCTTTTGCTCTCCCAATATCAAATTTTACAATATAATCAAAATCTTATTTTTGTACTACTGGACCCTGTTATTGACTTAATCTTCTTAAGTGCTCCTATTATTCCAGTGATTTCATCGTTGCATGTTGATTTTAATCTCTTGATCTCCATATTAGCTACTGCCTGCAACTAATTTGTTGCTCAGTGTTTTTCTTTGTTTTGACCTGTGAGGCATTTTCCTCATGGCACACAACTCTGCTGGCAGATTGCATATAATCTCTGCACTTTTTTTCTCCCATATTTTGCATAGTTACAACAAATGCAGATTTACAACTTGAAATGGAATATGTATCTTTTAGGAAGGCTGAAGAAAATACCACTTCATCTTTAGCTCAGGAGCCTAAATGCACTTGAATAGAGGAAATACCGCTGAATACAGCTCACCGGAGAGAGGTGTCACACGGGCTTTTTAGTCAAACAAGTTCAGAATTGTTGGCAACTGCAATAATTGTAACATATTACATGCAGTCAGGTATCAAATAGTTTCTGAACGCTTAGCTAGAGCTGAGGAAGAAGGCTGATTTTTGTGAATGGTTTAAGGGACTCTCCAAGCTGGACTCAGCGGTGGCTGTGTTGAATCATGACACCATGGAGCAGTTTTTTGAACAAAAATTGGTGACAATGGTGATAGTGCAGAGTCTTGAACTTCACAAAGTGCAGAGGGTGAAATATGGCCCAGCTGTGTTTCGGTTGGCCATTGTATCAGTGCTTTTTCCCTTGGTAGCTGGTGGTTTAACCTGTGCTGATTTACTGGGGGCTTTGTTTGCTTTAGATTTTTCTTTCAAAGCTTAGAGGAGTAATTTTTGCCTTAGGTTTGCTGCGACTTTTTTTAAAAGAACACAGACTGAACATTGACAAAATCATCTTTGCTTTGCAGTGTGCCTATTTATGCTCCTGAAACCAAATTGTCTTCTAATATTTTTGACGTTTTGGTCACCAGAGAGGCAGAAAAGCAATTTCTAAGATGCCTATGGGCCAGGAGACATGCTTTACAGCAGAGGGGAAAGAATCTGTTAGTTGCTGAGATATAAAACAAATTGGATGAACAGCTGCTGACACTTGTCAGTCAAATAGTTGATAGCATTTTCAGTCTCCATGCCACATGCTTTAAGTAAGTCTGTCAAAAAAAGGATATTTTCGCTGGACTTCCCTGTAAATATGAGAGAAGTTTTGGCCTGATCTATCATTTAAAATTTTGCTGGCAGAGGAATGAAATTTTCCTCTTTCCCAAAACTGATTGACATAACTGTACTGGCAGATTCTGCATCTAGGTGCAGTTGTACTGGCACAAAGTCCTTTGACTGTTGGAGCTCGTTCCATTGCAGCAATGGGTTGAAGTGAAAACAACAGCAGACCTTTGCATTTCCTCGGCTGGGTTTGCCAGAGTGCTCCCATCCATCAGCAAACCCTCTCACATGCTGCCTGCGGTGCAGCTTTGCCCTACGGGAGCCTGAGTCCGATCCAGTGCATGGCCAAGAGGGTTTTAAACCCAGACTTACGTTCTTCAGACAACACCAAACCACTTTGGATGCAACATTTCTGCAGGATTAACCCAAGACGGCACTTCTTGCCTCTGGTGCCGTGGTGCAGCACCCATATGGGACAGGGTCAGGCTGCCAGCACCCACTTAACCATTTGTAGGGAGGATCAAGGTGCAAAGTGCTCCTATGCTTGACCACATGCTGCAGGCTCTGGACTGGGAGGTTAAATCCTGCTTTGCAGCATCGCTCATACATGAGTTCTTCTCCCTGCTCACACTGAAGTATGTAACTTGATGCTCATTTGGGTCCAAACTCCCTAAAAGAAATAAGCTGGCTAATGCTTCCTTGTTTTGGATGTGGTCAAGCCTGCCATATCCTCAGGGTTGTTATGGAGCCTCTGAGCTGCTTTGTTGGGGTTTGAGGACGTGTGAAAAGCTGTCACAGGCTGCAGGGTCGCTGCTGATGACAGAGAAACTCAGACAAGTGTGTCCATCACCGCCACTTCAGGGAGGCACCTATGTGTGCTGGTGATGCGCAGCCAGGGATCATCTCCTGAAGGCTTCGCCCACACTCTTTCATTCAAAAAACTGAGCAGGGCTCACTATTTTGAAAGGTGGCAGGTGGAAGTGGGCTGTGTTTTCACCCAATAAATATTTCATGTTAAAAAAAAAAAGAGGGGAGCCTGTTCCAGAGCAGAATCAAGCTGTTTCTCTAGCTCTGCTCTGCCTGACTGGAAGCGGAGCTACAAATTTGCGTCTTCCCCAGTGCTTTTTGCTACCAGCCTGGTGACCAGCCCAGCTAAGGCTTTCCCAGTGCCTCCTCTTGGAGGCGTTGCCATTCATATCAACGTCTGGGACAGGAGAGGGAGAGGAAGAAGAGGATGTGAGCATGCATATGCACAGTGCAGGAGCCTGGCTTCTGGTGGGCTTCAGGATGTGGTTGAAGGCTCCAAGCATAAAGATATCAGGATATAGACTTTTTTTTATATACATCCCTCTGACAGACTTGCAGAGGCACCTGACCTGGTCTTGGAGGACTCAGTCTGACTTAAACATTCAATTGCTACCTCTGGGGACTTAGGACCAAGTATTTGCACAGTTGGTGGGTGGGTAAGAAGCGGGGAAGAGCTTACCGTATCGGTGGTTACAAGGCCACATTCCCGCTGTGGTCCGCAGAGGTTCCTCTTCCTGGCAATGCTTCTGTCTCTACCAGCATCGTGGAGCACGACAAAAACCAAGAAGTGATCTGCTGGGTTACAGGAAGGGTTCGTAGCTTGCCTATGCTAGTGCATCAAATGGCTTATCAAAATGTAAACGGTGCTAAATGTGCATGCCCCCCTCCCACTCCTACAGCAAGGAGCCCGCTGATGTCCCTGTCCCGGGGGGTGTGCACACAGGTCACTGCGGGCAGGTAGGTGTTGAATGTGTCAGGCGTGGCCATCCAGGTGGGGCTGCAGAGCATCTCCAGAGCCGGGGGTAAACTCCACCCCAGAGAGAAAGGACTCAGCATCCAGCAGCGCAGGTGAATGTGCTCCGGGCTCCATAGCTATCCCAGCCACATTTGGGACCCAACACCCCCTGCACAGGCTGTTCCCAGAGGCCCCCCCCTTTCCTTCCCTTCCATCCACTTGTCTGGGGAGCGTGTCTGACTCCTGGGCACTGGAAGATGGTTTGGTTTAATGGTTCCTTATGTCAGGCTGGTTAGTCCAGGCAGGATGCTTTCCAGCACTTGCCCATCTTTTATTTGTGGGCGGCAAACACGTCCTCATTCCCCTGGGTGCCAACAGGTTGCCATGCTTGGGGTGATGGACATCAGCTCTTCTGCTCCTCTCTTGCCTGCTTTTGAATTTCAGCTAGCCGTCTGCCCCTGTGCCGCGTGCTTGTAAGTGCCCTGCAGGTTGCTGCCACATCTTCTTTGGGAGAAGATAAAATAAAGACTGAAGCCTTTTTGTGGAAGGTAAGTGTCAGGCAAGGCTAATTACCATGTAATAACAGGGGCTGTACCAGAGCAGACCATCAATTAGATGGCCAAAGACAGATGATAGGGAGCAGTGTGCAGATAATGGTGGAAACAACTGGGGCAGTGACAGCCGAAATGCCCTTGTACCTGGGGAATACACAGTCTGGTCCCACCCTGACCTTTGGGAACAAATTGGAAACCATCTTCTAAATTAATAAACTGTAAAAACACCCATGAGAAAAGAAAATGCCTTTATTCTGAGAGGTGGGGACTCTTACATCTCAGCTGGTAATTTTTTTTTTTCTAAGGCTGACATAAAAAGACTCCATAATTTATTCTTAGGACATCTGAATAGTTATTTATTGAGAAGCCACAGTTCTCACACTTTTACAACTGTCGGCTTGTATAAGGCAAAAAAAGCAAGATGGATCACTATTTTACACAGAACGTAAAAGCTCTGGAAGGGGGACTGATGGACATGCAGTTACTGGTCAAAATGCAATGTACATGACATATATAAAAACCATTGTGAAACAGGGGAATTGTAAATTATGGTTACAATCTACTGAAATAAATATTCAATATATTATTATAAACACATTTGTATAGTCTAAGATTGTAATTAAAGTTGTCTTTGTACATACATGGTTATTTGAAATTTAAACAAAAGTGTAACATTTAGAGGAGCAAACGTCAACATAAAACAACTGCTTTGGACTTGTAATGTGGCATGATATATCCATAATGATAGGATTAATCTGGTGTGGCAATTAGAATGACTAATCCTTTGGGATGTAGCCTCTATGGAGTTAACTGCATATTGAAGGGAAGAACCTGATATATTAACAAGGATGCAGAATGATTCAAACGGCTGTCTGGGTTTGTTTGTTTTCTGTTTTTTAAATGAACATAGAGAACAAAAAAATCATTTGTAATTGCTTCATTTTTCTTTTAAAAACAAAGCTGTTTTTTAATTAATTTTAAGCAGTTGGCATCCACAGAAGAGAAACAAAGAAATGAAAGGACTTGATTCACTCATCTTCACAACAATTTACCATCAATGTATATACAGTACATTAATGAAGCATTGTTTAAACTTTAATTATAACAGGGACACACCTAGTATGTTTTCTATGTAGTTTTCCATTAACAGTATTAAACAATGGTGCTCCATATTGCTTATGAACATGTAGATATGAAATTAGGAAACCAATGAATCAAAGAGAGGTGCTAACCTTATTACCACACAGCTAACATGGCATTTGTATTGGTAAACTTCTCATGGGCATTTAGAGCTGACATAAAAATTCCTAATGTGGCTAACTGAGTTACAGACGAGGTACATGCACGGACACCAGGCGACCCCCGGGCGGTCCTCCAGGCCAGCTTCCCTAGTCGTCCTCTTCATCTTCCTCATCGCTGTCCTTCATGGTGATCCCCTGGAGCCCTCCGCCTTCGCTGACCGATGCCGTGGCCTCCTCTACTGTCAGCCGGTTCCGAATGGTCTCGTAGGTTTTGCTGTTTAAGGTGGAGTCCAGCACGCCTTGCAATCGGAAATCCCGGTACGTTTTCTAAAGCGGGGAGAGGCAAGAGGAAGGAGGAGACAGCACAGAGGTCAGGGCTGGTACTGGCTCCCCCTCTTTGCCGCAGGAGTGAGCCTGCGTCCTCACGCCTGAAGTTTTGGAGCCACTAATGGAAGAGGCTGGGATGCCATGGAAATCCCAGCCCCATTTGGCATTGCCCTGCGCAGTGCAGAGCCTCTCTGTTGCTACTGCTTTGCAGTAGCAGAGGTCCCTTTAGGGTGACTGCGAGCCCGCCCTGAGCAACAAATGACGGCTCTCTGACTCAGCCTTGCCTGGGCAGGAGCGCAGGGTGGGCCGGCTATGGGGCTGCACAGAGGCTTCAGAGCACTGAGGCACTGGAGGACTACTCAGGGTAGCTTTAAATAAGGTACGCTGGGGTCTAAAAACACATCGAAGCCATAGAGTAGGGCTCTACTCGGACTAACTTTCCTTGCTTCCAGCTGCATTCATCTGCCTGTAATCTAAGTTACTTTTCTTCACGCAGCAGAACGCTTATTGCCTGTAACTGCAGACACGATTACACGTTCCTGGAATGCTCTGCATTAAATAATCCCACCGACAATATTGGGATTAAATAAGCTAAGTCCAGGATACTGGAGAAAATTGTTCATGTATAAAGATAAGCACAGTGCATGTCTTTCTTAAATCTCTCTCTCTTCACCTAATTCTGAAACTGGAGCTGTACTTCCACAGTTAGCTGTACTTCCCTTGTTACTACGGTTAATTTCCTTGCATTTGAATTTATGTTTAAAAACTTCTTGACTCTGTGAGATAAAACTTTGGTCTTGTAGTTTATATAATTATGCTCTGTGCTCTGTGTGGAAACTATTTCCTGTTTTACGGTTTCAGAAAGTCCTTGGATTTGTTGTAGCTGCTTCTGACAGTAATATTGGTATAAATAAAGCACAAGGAAGAAAGCTTTCCTCAGCTAGCTGACAAGTAGAAATAATTTGCCTGTGCCTGTTGTTTTCAGTTATGAAAAGCACATTTAATACATTTCAGTTTTAATTTATTCATGCCTTCAATGTGTTCACTGCACACAAGACCATAAACATTTTAAAATACTAGACAAAAAAGCATTAGATAGAACCTAAAATGATCAAAAATATATTTACCCCCTTCTGTGATCTTATTATTTCATGTAAACCACTGTGATTTCACACTGAAATAATTATCATTAGTCCAAGGCACGCACACACACACATATACACATACACGTGCACTCATGGAAAAAAATGTTACTTTCAGGGTATGTTATCTCACCTTTGGGATCTCTTAGAGTTGATTATATACACCCATTGTAAAAGAAACAACTTCAATTAACTATGAGAACAATCCTCATTTGCATTCTGATGATAATCACAAGCCATAGCTGGGCTTAAATGTTTCTAGGAAAACAGTGTTAAAAAACTTCTGGTTTGATTTAACCCATTTTAACACTGGAGTTCATTGGTGTGATCAACCATAAAAAGGCTAATTTTGGTGTGCTTATTGTACAGGTAGGGTTGAATAGCAATATTTTCCCTTTTTTCATGCAAGTAGTTACTTTGTTCTTATTTACACATGTATTTTGCACCTATATGCATTTCATGTTCCTGTTTATCCATCTGATAAAAATCTTCATTTTTAAGCATCTTAATGAAAGACTGAATCTATTTGCTGGCTACTGTTTGCCTAAAAGAACACACCGCACACATACACATGCTCCTTTCAGCAGCAAGACGTTAGCGAAAACACAGCAGACGATTACCTTTACTATCCTAATGAGAGTTTTCAGTTGGTAAATGTGAAGCTGCAGGTCCATGCGGTCTGTCAGCCAGGTGCAGACAACATTCATCGAGCTGGTGTACCATTGCTGCAAGAGAGACAGGACTTCTCCAGCAACCACGTTACGTGTGCGCGCTGTGCCCTGAAAACACAGGCTGCACGCAGGCATGCAGCAGGACCAACCTTTCCCACTAGCCAGCCCGTTAATGGGATGTGACAGACTTCGAGGGGGAGACAAGCACCCTCTTCTACGCAGAATTTCCATGCACGAGCCTCTAACTTTTAACAGCAGCAATCTTACTTGGAGGGGTGATGGCCACCAGCAACGCTGCGAGGTTTTTGTAATCCTATTTTGCCATTGACTTGACTTGGCAGCAGTGGTGGGAGTTTGGCCCAGTCCAGCTTTTAACCCATTCCCCACCCCAGCGAGAGCACAATCCTGCCTTTAAGACCACACTCAAGCTACTTACCGTCTTGAATTCAAACGCGACCAGCCACGGGGCGAGTCTGCTTCCCTGGCGGCGGGCGGAGGGGAGGCTTGTGCGGGGCAAGGGGTGCTGCGGGTGAGGATGCGCTGGCGTAAGCACCTACAGGCGCCGCGCTGCGCGGGAAATGCTTTGGTTTCGACCTCACAATTACGAAAGATGGAAAAGCAGCAAGCAAATGAGCTTGTTTCAAGCTGCTGAACTCACAGGGCCCCTCCAGGGGCTGAAATTTTGCTGCTTGCCTGTGAAAAAGGCTTGCAGCTGTGTGGCAGCAGACTGCCAGCCCTGCAGTGCAGGAAGTCTCCGGTGGGCTGTGGATCAGCGCCCTGCTCACACAGGGCTGGCATTGAGCGTCTGACGCCACACAGCCGAGCAGTGAGCCCTTGAGAGGGAGAAGCAGGGGCTACGTGTGGTGGTGGTGGTGGTGGGTCACGAAACCTCCCCACTGCACTCAGCACAACGGTTGATTACCAAGCGGGCTGCATCCAGAAACCCACCACGCCTCTGGTTGCACAGGCACAGCCTTCTCGCTTGGTTGCAAGGCTGAGCGAAGCAAACCAGTGAGTCCAAGTGAAAAGAGCACAGCGTAACCAAAATGTGGGCTCGGCACAGGTCATCAAAACATAAGGCAACACACCCGGTAGTTGCTATCCTCCACCAGGACCCAACACGCTGCATGGGGAAGGGTTTTCCCCCACTTTGGTACTTTATGGTATAACACTTACACTGTGCCTTACCGACCTATAGGGCTTACTAAGAGCAGAGCTGTGTACTGCAATGGTATAGGAACTGGTGTCTTGTCTGCTACATGAAGCTGAATATATAGTGGTGAAAAAAATAGTATTAACCTCTTATTGTTACAAATGCTGTTCTAACTATGCTTGGGCATGCCAGGCCAAGTGAAATCTAAATAAAACACAGGACCTGGAAACCAGAAGGAGCAGCTGCTGCTGTTTGCTGCTTGGCTCCGTTAGTGGGGCTGTGCCCTGGGCTGAGCGGGATGGAGCGAGGCCCCGTGTCCTTGGAAGGAGAGCTGCAGCGCTGAGCCTGGGACCAGCAGGGGAGCGCTGCTGAGGGCTCCTGCATCCCGCAGGCCCTTTCCAGAAGTCCACTGACTTCAATGCGTGGCTCCAGCACAGCCCGGGCTGGGAGGGGTGAGGAAGGCAGCTCCTCTCTCCCACCAGCTGCCGGGAGGATGGCAGCAGAAGGCCACGGTGGCCTCTGCCATGTAATTACTCCAGCCAGTTCCCGCGTCAAGAAATGATTCAATGAAGATGCTCCTCTACGTCTATTTCTACACCACCTCTTAATACAATAGAGGAAATAAAGGGGTGGAAGAGTCACCAAAGAAATATCAAGTGGTGATCTCGTGCTTGATGCTGACACCTCGTGCAACTTGTGGCAGAGATTTTTGCTGGCCATTCCTCTTCAGGATGGAGCCCTGGCAAGAGCTAAGAGTGTGAATGAAACTAACTTGGACAGGAAAGAAGGAGCTTTGTCAGTAACAGAAAACAAGCTTGGCTACAGTTAGTTGCCACTTGAGGTCCTGACGTCAGAGTAGGCTTGAGTTGTGAAATGAAGCACCCTGGTTAGCTGGTGCAGGCCTGACCAAAAGAGTAGACAGGCAGGTTCAGTGGGTCTTTACACCTCACAGTCCCTCAGACTATGAGCAGTCAGGGCATCCCTGTGCTGGTGGGCACTGGGACCTCTCAGGATGGCTGGTCAGGGGGTGGTACAAAGCGACTGCTGTCACCAGGGGATCTGCCTGGGTTCTCTTGTGATGCTTGGGGTCCACATGGGCAAAACAGAGAGAAATCGTTAATGTTCATAATGTTGCTTTTCTGCAATCAGCATGTTTAAATGAATCATGCTCTCATGTGACCTTAGCTGTGACCCAGGGCTGGCACACGGATACCCAGGTCACTCAAATGCCTCCTTCCACCACTTCTTTAAATCAAAAGCCATAGAGGAATGAAGCAGAGGTAAGTTACATATGCAGCTCCTCTCCCTGCCACTGCCACCTGTCACCTTCCATGAAATGATCTGCTGGGTATGTCACCCCTAACTGAATGAGATGAGGGCAGGCCCTGCCATTTTGTTTGTCCTGCACCATGCACATATGCTGCTGCATAGATACGAAATAGAAACTACCCTCTGCCCAGAGGTTATCAGCAAGGTGACAACATCCATTGAAATGGTCACGCTGTGGCCTGTGCCCACTTCAGCAGGGCCATGGGAGAGCCCCTATGGGAGCTGCTCACACACAGCACCGCCACAGCAGCGAGTCCCATACGTTCCGTCCGACCTAATAATGTCCAGCTGCCTTTTAATGAGGGTGCACAGTTTTGCTGCTGTGAGACCTTCAGCTTAAGCTAAATTAAACACTTGGTTATGTTTCTGGTAGCTGAATTCTGGGGAGATGCAAACTCCCCTGAGCTGAATCCTATCCTGCTGCCCTGGAGCACTGGCTACAGGGGCTCAGCCAGAGGCGTTTTGTGACTGCATGGAAGGAGCTCTCTTTCTCAAAGCTAAGTTACTCCAAAGACTTTCAGCTTTATGAAAAAAGACAAAGTGTAATTCATTGATCTTGATACACAAAACCGTCACGTCACTTCATAGAGCACACACCAACTGCTGAATTTAAGCCCTGCATATTCATAAAAATAAGTTAGCCCATAAATTAAATGTTCCCTTTAGCTATCACTAGTGTTGATGTGCTATAAGACGCACAAGCCCTCTGATTCATGACTAACCCACCAAAGAGGATAACATTTGCATATGATTATATTATTAAAAAAAACAACAACAAAGCCAAATGCTCCAAAACAGGAACGTGATCGTTTCAGACAAAAGAGCGCGACGTGGTCCTGGTGTGACACCGGCTGGCTCTGCCATTCCTAGGAGGGCAGCAGGGCACGTGCTGGGGACGCAGGGCTCCTCAGGGCTTGTCCCCACACACTAGGTGCAGAAGACAGAGCCCAAATGTACCCACAGGCCTTCCCATAGGGCTGCAACAAATTTCAGGCACATTTCTGGAGCCCGTGCGCCAGCTAAGCTGCGGCATGGGCACACCAAAGTAAGTAGTATAAATGTATCTTCTCAAAACTCATCACACCTGGTTATAAAGAACGGTTAGACCTCAGTGATGCTCCCAGCTCCAAAGGCCCCAACTTCACATACAACTCACTGTCACACACACGCGTTACTGATGATACCTGGCATCCCTGTCGATCACCCCATGGATAATTTGCACTCAGCCTAAGGGGCGTGGGGCGGGGGATAGCGCAGCGTGACCTGGATAACAGCACAGGAAATGCAAACAAATGCTCTTAGGATGGCATCAGAGACCAGTAACAGCAAGTAGATATCGTATTTGCACAGCCAGGAACGTAATCCGTCTTTCAGGTGTTCTCCCGTTCTCCTCCTCCCTTTCACAGCAGCCCTTATTGCCAGGTGCTTGCCTGGGCGGATGAGGTGGGCCATGGGCAGCTGGGATGCTCCTGGACAGGCATTAGAGGAACAGAAGCATGCCATGGGGCCAGCTTTGAGGGCTGCCCATGCAACACCCCAACTAGCCAGAGCAATAGGCTCGCTCTTTTTTTTTTTTTTCCTCCTTCCCCTTTTTTTGAATGCAAACGCATGATCAATAAGTTGCTGAAATAGCAAGTTTATCTCTGAATATATAAATTGCAAAAATTGATATGAATAAATCTGCAAGTAACACACTGAGTGTGGCACATTTTATCAAAAACAAAAAACAAAAAACGTGCTGGGATCCTGCGCTTTCCGGGAGGTGGTGTCATTACACATACCCAGGAACATCTGCAAACCCCCATCTTCTTTGGTGTGAGCTGAATGGAATCATGACCTCCTGTTCCTTGCCATGAACCTTGAGTTCACACTCATATTTTACATGTTACAGGAAGCCGCAGCTCACCCCAGGGGTGCTGCAAACAGAATCTCGTAAGCCAGATGCAACACTGCTTCTTAAGGCACCTGAAGGAGCTGTATTCTTCATTCAAAAGCTTACATACTAGTAGCTTAAGGTCACTTCAGCTTTTGTAAAGAGTGGGACAAAACCAGGAATGCTTATAGGGCTGGGTTGTCAGCAGGGTAGCAGAGGGATTACAAGGAACCTGTGACTCTGCCTCTTTCTGCCTTTACTGGTAGTTTTTTTGTGTGTGAACAAGTGCCATACAACAGATTGAGGCTGGTATAAAGGCCTGGGACTGTGCAAGAGCACCCCGCTGAGCCTCAGCTGTGCTTGCAATTAGCAATAGGCATGAAATGATTATTGTTGTGGTGGCTGATGGCAATCTGAAGTGACAAGTTTTATGGGGGAAGTTGTAGTAGGGATGTTCAGAAAGTTTCTGCAAACCATTAATCGAAGGCTGCAACACAGTTTAGTCAAAGCTATTTTATGTCATTGCAAAGGTCTCACAAGATGCTGAAAGAATATTTTTCTGCTCTCAGTGCCTCGGAATGGAGTTTTTCTAGGTCAGGGATTCTTTACTGCCCTATTTAGTGTCAAAAATACCCATTTGCCTCAAATTAGCAGAAAGCTTGTAGTTAAGGGCTAGAGATTAGGCATACAAAATTACTCAGCAGGTGACTGCTGGGTGGATTTGGGGGTTGAGAAGTCTTTAAAACTGACTACAAGACATTATATACTTCTGACAAAAGAACATAGTAATCCTACCTGCTTGCTTTAACCACTGTTGTTTGTCTATTATTATGTGCTTTAATGCCCATAAGAGCAAAACTACTGGTGATACTACTCAATTACCATAGTAACTCTCCCCTATGACCTCTCATTTCAGTACTTGCTTTCCAACCAGAACCAATCCAAGCAGGGCAAATCTATTTAAAACTGTGACACACACAGCACAAGGCAACTCCGAACGCCGGCTGGCTCCCTCTCTTTGTCTGGGACACCAACTTGTTTTGAAATGCTGAAAGGGAGCTTTGAAATGAACCCTTGAATTCAAGGTGTTTCAGAGGTACGAGACTCCACGCTGGGAGGCTGCCTCTGCAGCAGCCTGGATCCGGCCAGCACGGGCCAAGGGGAGGAGAAAGCAACGTGCTGACTACGGGTCTCAGTTCCCAAAGGAAAACTGAATCTGCTCTCAGGCAAGAGCCCTCTCTCAAAGCGACTTGATCAGCCAGGAAAAAAAATACATTACAAGTTACCAACTCCTTGTGCCTGGAGTTTGCATCCCCATCCCGCGGGCGCAGTGGGGCTGCGCTCATTTACAGCTGCTGACGGTACAGACAGCTGACCGAGTCGTGTCCATCCTGAGTCCAGGAGGCTCTGAGATGAAATTCGTGATTCGGTGCTGTCTGGGGATCAGCTCTGCACGCACAGTCGTCAGCTTTGCACAGTGCCCTGCGTGTCTCACAGCAGGGGCTGTTCTGGCAAAGTCTGCCCATCTAACGGAGCAGCGTGCTGCTGGGTTTGCTCGTGGCACACCCTGCACACACTCAGCCACGCTTCCACGCGCGGAGCTGCCCCCAGACCTGACATCCAGAGCCCAGGCTGCTCGACGGCAGTAGTGGAAGGACCATTCTTGTCCCTCTGGACTCGTGTGACCACCAGGGCTTTCCTCTCCACCTTCCCTCAATGGCTTGTGGCCGTTGATCCCATGCAGTCATTGCAAGTCTAAAAACTTGGTAACGACAACAAGCAAGAAGAGCAGAGACTTACGGCCAACAAAATTTCCTACTCTTTTCTTTAAAAAAACAGTGGTTCCCATCAAGCCTCAACACACACTGCAGCGCACACCATCCAGATTTGAGAGCCTCCTCTGAAAACTTGCTGAGATGCTGCAAGAGGACAAGAGTGGTGGACGGTCGAAACGCGCGCTCTGCCCTGCTCCCAGCTCTGCACTAACGAGGTCCCACAGGCACAGCCCCACCGATGCACAGGCAGCTCTGGTCCCCCCGCATTGACTCGGAGATGCGAACAGACCTGCCACGCGATGCAGGAGGGAGAGGCACATTTCTCCCCTGCAAACATATGTTTTCTGGATGGAAAGCTCAGACCTGCCCACACAGTGGTCCCCAACACACTCGTTCATAAACTTCTCTTCCCACTTCTCAGCAAAAACCATACTCTGCACTGGGCATCACTATATGCTGTTCGTGAGGGACCCCTGAGCCTGCTCCTCCGAAGAGCCACCACGAGGCAGGTCAACATTTTGGCTACAAAACCTGCTCCGGCACAGAGGACCGAACCTGCCGCGGCTCAGCCCCACAGGCACAGAGCACCCGGCCGGGTCGTGTCCTGTCCGTGGCCGAGGGCAACATCAGCAACAATCCAGTGACTGTCCTGACATCCAGCTACCGAGGATTTGGCCCGCTCCGCCACGCCTTGCAGGGCCGAGGCCCAGGGACCCTGCATGACGCCTCCGGGTGTGCCCAGGCTTCCCAGAGCAGTGACATCGGTGCAGCACTGCCGCGTTACAGGCACGAAGTTTAGCGGCCGCGGAGCTGAGAGCACACAGCTAAACAGAAAATACGCAATGAGTTAATACCACAGGCATTGATCAGCTAGTCTTACAATTAATGCTTCCAATAAAAAAAAAAAGCTCCCCTTTTTATTCAACAGAATAAGAAATTAAACACTTGTGGGCTCATTCTAAAGAATGAATGAAATTGAATAAGCTACCTAGCACTTGAGATTCCCAGCGAGTGCTTGAATAGAGCAAACCTCCTGAGTTGAATGGATTGCCTTTTGGGACCAATTTGTCTCTTTTCACTCTTTATTCCTCCTTTTTTGCTGACAGATGTACAAAGGCGGAACTGCGCTGTGCAGCTTAGCTACATGCACCCACAGCAGCTGTCACTTTTGTCGAGCAAGTTAATCAAGCAAATGCCACCATATCCCACTTTCTATAAGGAACAACATGTTATAGACAGTAGTCTTGGGAGACGGGGAGGGAGGGAGAGAGACTTTATTTTAACTTTGAGTAGCTGGTATTTTTTTCCCCCTCTGTGTGTGTAAAAAAAAAAAAAAAGGCAGCCAAACCCGGTAGCACAAGCTGACACTTTTGTTTTCCTGGAGAACAAATATTTAATATGATTTTAACTCTAATTTGTACTACAGGGAGAACTGTCCGGTTTTAATTAAATTTAAGGGACTTAGCGGACACGGTTAAAAAAGAAATGGAAGCTTTTTGTTTGTGTTAACGCTTGTTGATAATAATATATTGATTGTCAATTGCTAAGCCAAAAAGATTAGTGGAGTAAATACTATTATCTGAATGCCACAAGTGAAGTGCTAGCTTCCCTTCCCTGCTTCTCCCTTTGTGAGGCAGTTTGAATCCCTGGTTGTTATTTATACATTTTCTTTGATAAAACCAACTTGTGTGGCTGATTTTTTTAAACCCTGCCTCATTAAGTGCATAATAGCATTTACGTGTGGGGCTTTCTGCTTTTTAGCCTGTCAAGCTTAAGCTGATATTCCTCTCTCACAACCGTGTTTCAAAACTTCTGATGTTCACAAACAATTGGATACAGACCAATATTGTATATATCAGATGCTCTCTTGCTATTGCCAAAGACTATAAAATAACAAAATGTTATCTGCAAAGAGTAAATAAATAGTTACCTTCCCACTACGCTGCTGCACACCAGATAGTAACCCTGGCCTATTGTTAGGCAGCTTTTCTATTACACATAATTCTTTAAGTGCATACACTCTTTAGGCATGCGAAACTGCACCGAAAGGTATGTCTTTCAGTGTAGCTCCACAGAACACACAAAAGCAAAGCACCGAGAGGTCTATCGGCAGCCCTCTTCTTGGTATTAGAAAGGTATTTTTCCCTCAAATTCATATACTTTTCAAGGTATCTTTTCTCTCAGAAAATAAATCTAAATTTTGGTAACAAATTGCATTATGCTAATCTAACTTCTCCAGAGGATCTTTGGCGTGGTATGTTCAGAAACAGAGCACACAGGTGTGAAGAATTTTGGATACATGAATTCTCCACCAGACTCTGGACCCCACGCTTGCACCCTGCTCACACGAGCAGACCCTCTCATCAGCACTGCTCTGGCAGGGCTCGACGTATGCCGGGGCAAACGGTCCTCACGGGGGCAACATGCCTCTTGTTTTCTGAATCAAAGCTCTCTTATTAATCTCTGCATTAAATTCTAGAGATCTAGTAAAGTGCTAACGATGTAATAAAAATCTCTTGAAAACCCAGTCTTTTTTTTTTTTAATTGTTATTACTTTATTCTATTAAAACCTCATGAATGTGTCTGGAGTCCCCCAGGTCACAAGCACACTGAGCTGTTACTGAAATAAACAGCTGTACATTTTTTCTGACTTGACAGACTTCCACTTTGGCCCAGGATACTTCGTATCCCTACAATGATACCACTGCGGGTGCACACAGTGTATTCAGCGTCCGCCCAGCCCTGTGATTTCTGGATGCATTTTACTCTATAAGATATTTGTTAACTATGAAATTTCATTCACATTGACAATGTAGCTATATGAGGGAGTTACAAAGTCAAAGGGGCTCGATATTAAAATAATTTGTAGTATTATTTAATAATGTCACAGTCCCAGTGTTGCATAATAGGGTTAAGCTGCTAGCCAGAGCGACTCATCATCTGTCTAGGATGCAAATGGCTTCACCGAATTACATTATCTTTTTTTCTTTCTTCTCTTCCCAAAAATAAAACCACAAAAAAACTTTGAATCGCGTAAGAGCTCTGCCTTCAAACAGAGAAGAGAATTCAGAATGAAAGCAGACCCGGGCGCGCTGAAGTGCCGCACGCTTTTTGCAGTACATATGGTACCTGCGCTCACCCACTGCTCGGGGATGTCAGCACCAGGGTGCGCCCAGGCTGGCGCTTCACCCTCAGCTGGCTCCATGACGGATGCGAAGGGGCTCGGGCACGGCCGTGCCACGGGGCTAAGGCGGCACGCTGGGGTCCGGGTCAGCCTCCTCGTGGGTACGGTTTCTGAGACTGCACGCAACTCATCCTGCACGCTCCTCGCGGCAAATTTCTCTCCGCTCCTAACTCCAAATCATTTTATTCCTTTCTGGGGAGGAAGAAGGAGGATGGGGCAGCTATTGTGCCAGTGGAGCCAGGGTCTCCAGCAAATAAACAAGCCCAAGGATATCATCTCTCGAACTCCCTGCTTTCAGTGCTGCACAGAATCAGTTAACGCCTAGACGCGTTTTGTGCAGCTGCGACCCCCCACACCCAGGTGGCTGAGGGGTTGCTTAGTCCTAACATCACTGCTTTGCACTCTCATCACAAAAGGTCCTCCCACTGCAGCTCTGCAGCCAGACAGAGCTACGCAGGGACCGGCAGACAGCCCTGCACCCTCGCTGCTGCCGGGGATGTAACACCTTGTACTTGCTGTGCCCACCCTCGGGCACCGCACCGCACCTCTGCTTTGCACCCCTGCAGAAAGCGCTGCCTTTCAGGTACCGCCCGAAGCCTCCCTTGGCCACGCACATTGCGGAGATGGAAGAGCCTGCCTTCAGAGGCTGGCCTCTTACAGAGCAGCCCATGTGCCTGCATGCAGAGGACCGGCTCTTAACGGGGCCCCGGCTCTGCTGGCTCCAAGTGTGGGGCTGGTGCTGGGGCCCTCGCTTCCTCCTCTGCAGATGCAGCTCAGCAACGTGCACTGCACTTGCTGGGGAGCTGCCAAACAAAACCCCAAAACCTGCTGCTGTGCAGGACTTTGCAGACCTCAGTTTTCCTAAATGAAAGAGCTTCTGCATAAAAGCATCTAAAGCAATGCAGAACCACTTCTGTATGGATGCCTGTTCTCAAATACTTTTTTTAACCTATAAAATATTCTCTGCTTATTTCCATTTTTCAAAAAAGAAATGAAGTTGACATGTTAAAATCTGAGTTTCTATATAAAGAAGCTTGGTATAACACCGTATCCACACAGCGTGCTGCTTTTTTCTGTCCTGATTGCAGGGCCTTGTTAGTGCAATGCAATCCCGGTACAACTGCGCGCAAGGCCGAGCAATAAGATGCAATCTAGTAATGTATGCTATGGAATATTTTAATTACACTTGTTATTAGATTGAATTGGAAGCTATCCCAAAGTGGGACTTGGGAAACTTAAGTTGGCTCCTTTACAGCCTGCAAATTCCCCAGAGCAGCTAGAGGCTGCCAGGGCATCTCCGTCCTGTTTGTTTCGTGAGCGCGGCAAGGAGCAGCTCCCCGCACCATTCCCGGGGCTACACTGGAGAGAACCTGCTCCCTCCCCGAGGCCTGGCGAGCATTTTTGAATGCTGATATCGCAAATCCAGGCTGAGGTTGAAAGCAGCACTGGAAAAGGAAAGAGCCACAGATGAAGAGAAACGAAGTGACCTGCGACGGCTAATCCCACACGCACTGCTGCCTGGCGCGGCAACGGCAGCGATCGTGTGGGGCCGGGCCGCAGAGGGAGGCAAGGCAAAGAGGGATCGGCGGCACCGCTGGAAAGCAGACAGCTCTTGGAAGTCGGTGCACGGGGCCGTTCGCTCTCCCCTGCGCGTGCGGCTGGTTTCTTAGGGCAAAGGGACGGAGGACACCTTGCCTGCAACGCACTTCTTGCCCTGAAAACCTGCCTCGGTTACTCACTGCTATGGGGGAATAAATGATCTTGCACTCAGTGCCTGCCCCAAAACAAACGAGCAGAGCTCTCCAGCGCTCAGAAGTGCCGCGCGGATCATGTCAGCGAGCCTGTGCTGACCTTAGAGCAACAGAGCAATCAGTCTGCCTTCTTAGAATGATTAATGGAAAATCTCCTCTGGAAAAGAAATCAAATTAACTGTCTTCAACCAAATGTCCACTGGAACAGGAAAAGCTGTTCTGATAAAGACATTTAGGAGGAAAAAACCCTTATGAGCACTTAAAATCCAGTGACAGATCTAGGACTTATACTATTAAGACTCTCCCTACAATAAATTAAATGGAGCCTACTTAAACAAACACTTCAAGAAAGAAACGTTGCTGACAGGAATGTACAAGAGGCCACTCGCCAGCGTGTGCCTGCTGCTGCGCGAAGCTCACGGATGGGAACAGAATGGGACGAGGGCTGATGCCGTTGGTGATGGCCATGCTCAGCTCCTCTCCACCAGGGATGGGGGAAGAAAAAGAGGCTGCCAAAGCAAAAGGTGCTTGCTGTGCCTGCTCACAGCAAAGGGAATTTGTCCCCCCCCCAGACAATACACAGACAATTGCCACCACAACTTGAGACCCTTTTCCTTCCAGCAGCACAGGTGCAGGTCCCTGCCGAGGCAGCGTCCTCGGTGAAAGCAGCACCGTGCCGGCTCTGCCACAGATACACGGGGAGACAAAAAGCAAGCTGCACTTCCTCGAGATCAGTCTGCCTAATTGTCTTCATTTCACAACTCACTCAGTGGAAAAAAAAAAAGGCAAAAAAAACAACGAAGAAGAAATAGCTCAGTGGAGGCCATATCAGGATGGGAGTGGGAGAGAGTTAGTGCCCTAATGAGCAGTCGAGCTGCGTAGGAGGGAAACGGGTTGTTGTCTGTCTCAGAGAAAGCGGTGAGCGCGGCTGCAAGCAGATATTAGATGAGAGCCGAGCCCAGCGTGCAGTCTGATATCCGTTCTTCCCCTGATCCTGCAACCCATCCTCCTATGAGTAATTCTAACTCACAGTGAGTAGCTCCACTGACTCATGACCAGGCTTTTGGGCTTGAGGATGGGAAGGAGAAGGGGGGGGTGAGAAGGGCTCTGTTCTGGCATTTGGTTGTGCAGTGCAAGGTCGACACTCTGGGAATAAATGCCATGGTCCTGCAAGCACTCCTCCAGGAGCTGCCAACATTCAAGTGGTAGCCCCACTGAAGTCAGAAGCTTTGGTTTTAAGAATATGTCTAGCTGTCTGCACAGGGCTTGCTGAATTAACTGATAGAGCTGTCACTCTGTGCTTTGTAATTTTCCCGGATACTCAGGTGTGATATCAGGCTCCAGATCAGCGGGTACTGAAACATATGCTGAGCTGCTGTGAATCCTCCAGTAAACCAGTGAGAAGCGCCCAGCCAGGTTCCTAGAAATTTTTGTAAGGATTCTCTTGAAGACCAAGACTCACACGGTTCCCTGCATCCTTACTGCTTACGACCTCTGATATTCTGAAGTCAGTTACCAGTGGACAGTCCTAGGCTGTGACTTCGGGACCAGCGCTCCTGCTGGGCTCTTGGCTGGGTAAAAGCAACTGAAAACCCACCAGACGTGACACTGAGATATCACTGCTACCTCCTGAACAACCTAGCTGAGCAAAGCACCTGCCCGAGCCTGAGTTTGAGCCCTAGGGATGCGACCTGGCCTGAGAACCCCAGCTGAGTCCGAGGGAGGTGAGAAGCAGGTCTGTCTCCCCTAATGATCCAGCCTAGTCTCTCCTTCGCTGCTGGACAGGACTTTGGGTGACTGCTCCTTCTGCACTGAGATGAGCACAGGGCAGAGCACGCCTCGGTCTCTCCCAGTGCCTGTATCCCACTGATGCCACCCCGACGTCAAGATAAAAAACCGCCTTCATCTTGCAGACACAGAGGGGCTTGCTTGCTTGTTTCATGAGAAATGCTCCGTCTGGTATCCCGGCTGTGACACAGACCTTCGAGGAAGCAGAACATACACAGTGACAGTGAAGTGGTAAAACTGCCTTCTGCAAAACGCAGAGCGCGCTCAGCCCTGCAACTACTGCCACCTCCCCGGGCGGTATCACTGAGTGATTAAGTTCTTACCAGACTTTTTGGTAAAGGCAACCTTCCTGATCTGATAACTGCCAAGGACAAGCCAAATACACAGGGTCAATCTATGCACATTTAATCCCCAGAAGGCAGATTAAGTGTATAATTGACCCATATAATCCATGTATCATCTCCAGTGAAATGTTTTCTATGTCCGGTTTAGGCAGACGTGAGGCCCGTAAGAAAGCTATCAGAGACACAGAATTACCATGGCAGTGGATTTCATCAAAGTTAGAGATGGCTTTTTAATCACTGATCTCAGAGACTGCTAGATTTAAGCAGATGAACTGGCACTAAGCACGTCTGTTTTAATCCTTATCTTCTACTCAGGCTGGTGTCTTCAAGAAGTACAAGGAGGAAAAAAATAAATTAATTTTTTTTAGGTCCTTGCAATCTTAGGAGCTTCTCTTGGTGTTTTGTCCTCTCACATCAAAAGCACGTTTTCTTTTTTTTTTTTTTTGGGTAAGATATTGAATTAATCATCAGAGAGAAAAATGCCATCTGCGCTATTTAGGGACTGCCTCGGGATGCTGGAATTCGCAGGATCTCGGGTATCTTGCTCAACGTGCAGTAGCCTTTTGTGTACATGATACTCGCCTGCAACTGGCTAGGAAATATTCTCGCTACGTTTTACATTAGTGTTTACCAATTTATGAGGAAGAAAGGTTGGCATTCACACTAACTACTAGTCAGTCATTCACTCTCTGGATCACATACGTTCTGGCAGGTTGAAATCCATCCTATGTGTACCTAAGAGCATGTGTAAAGATACACACACATACACACATATAAATAACTTCCACTAAAGCACAACCTTTACAAATAAAACTCTCGCTGCCTTCAGAGAAAATTATAGATGTATAGACTCTGACCCTACCAACCATGAGTGCCTGGGGCCAAAGCAGAGATGAATTTTGCAGGACTGGTCTGAAGACTCAAAATCACTTTGAAGGCATTTTTCCATGTTTAAAATGCACCTGCCTGCACCTTTCTAATCATTACTCTGAACAGTCACATTCTGCATGTCAGCCCTCATCCTTCTGGGGAAAAAGGGATAAAATTTTGCTCTCCATCAGGCACTAAACAGAGTTTGAGATCCTTCTGTGCTGCATGCAAAGCATCGCAGCAGTTCAAATCACAAAGCACACAGACATGCACAGAACCACGGGGAAGGGATGCATGCTATGATGCTATTCTTAAACTCTTCTGTTACCAGTGCTCTGTACCAACGGGCCTTATTACAGTGTTTTAGCTTTAAATGTTATCAAATTAGTGAGCCAGGCCAAGTAAATAAGTCATGTTACTCTGCAGTAAACAGCACTGCCAAAAAGCTAGTTAGGTTTTGATTACCAGCAGAACTCCACGATCAATCTGTTCGTTCAAAGATCCCAAGAATACAGATTTTTAAAATTAAGATGATGACTCTATTTTGGGGGGAAAAAAAAAACAACCCTGACTAATTTGCAGAATTAAGAGGATTAACACACAGACCACACAAAAATATTACAAAATCTTCCATGAACACTGGTATCCTCCAAAGAGCACAGTCCTGCATTGCAGGTGGAAAAAGGCGAAAGGGTGTGGGGAAAGGGACATAAGTTTCTGAGCTAAGAAATCCTACTGAATGCCAAAAAATATGCATCAACACAGCTTCTGCTGGGAAATGGCCTGACAAGCACTCTGCAGCCTCTGCTATGGGGATGAAACAAAGAGAGGAAATGAATGGAAATGCTGGGCAGGGCTGCAGAGGGATGTGGGGGATTAGGAATAACCCAGGAGCTGCAAACCCCACCGAGCATGCAAGAGGCAACCTCACCCTGTGCAACGCTGCTCTTCCACTACTCAAAGCAAAAAAACCAGAAGTCTTTTCCAGACGGCACAGAAAGGTGATTTAGCCCTATACGGCGATCAGAGGAGCTGCCTGCCGCTGTTTACCTGCCGCTGGCACACACATTGCCACACACCATCCCAAACAGGACTAACCTTCTGGCTGGGGTAAGCCAGCACCGCTGCACTCAGCCAGCTGAGGAGATGACCTCAGAAGCGATAATAATCTCATTGCCTGGAGAAACTCCTCAGCTAGGAGGACTGCTCTGCAGCTATGCTGGAGGGAGCGAGAACAAAACCAGACCCAACTCCAATTCAGCATCACGAACACCATTTTTGGCTATTCCTCTTCTCTTTCCTATTAGAAAGACAGATAGCAGCTAAAACTACCTTGGGAAATGTGACCAAGAGAGCTTGAGGACTCCTTGGCCGTGCTGGGCACTGGGCTGGCTGCGTCCCTCTCCCTCCTCGCAAACCAAGGGCCCCCAGCCCGCCCCGCTCGAGGGAGCACACTCGCGCAGCTAAAACACGTGCAAAGAGGCCGGCAGCATCGCGTCCCAGCCTGTGCTTGTTTCACTCCAAACGGACCAGGGAGACGTGTGGAAAGCAGGGAGGGAAAGAAAGATTTTGCACTTTTTGCTTTCCACCAAGGTAGCTGCTCATTTTTTGTCATCAACTGCTAATTTGTTTAAAATACAGCTTGATAAAACTAAGTATGAATGGATCAAACTGAAATCAATATTTGTGCTAATTACAGCTTTTGGAAAATCGGAAATAATGGCCCAAAGGGTATAAACACACCAACTGTGAATCATAGGAAAACGATGAGGGAAAAGGCAGTGTGGGCATTGAAAAGAACAGTCCAGATGAGCTCTGGAAATCTAACTGCTCGTGGAATAAATTTCCCCACAAACGAGCAGTGCACTCGCAGGCCTGCTGCAGATGGAAGTGACAGTCTTTTGTTTTGTGTTTTGTTTTTTTTCCTCCCCGTGCCCGCTCGATGGGTGATGCGCGGCTGGTGCTCTGCGCTGCAAACTCTCCCGAGAGCGCGCGCGTGGGGCCCGGGGAGGCAGCGGCGTGCTCTGTGCATGAATGAGGCGTTCTCAGTGGATATGGGTCATGCTAGTAGATGTACACAGTAAGATTATTTGACTCTAATTCATGCCACTTGATATAATGTGATAAAACATTTGACATGAGAGATAAGTTCCATTTTAATCCGATAGGGTACGGGTGAAAGAAAGAGTGGGAATTAAAAAGGAGGAAGAGGTTTCCAAGGGAAAGAGAATGCGCAGAAAGAGAGATATTGAGTAAAGGAGGAGGTTGATTGGAAGAAAAGCAGCTTTCCCTACACACTGAGGAAGCAAACGAGCGAGTAGAGAAAGCGAGTCAGATTGTTACAGTGCCAGAGCCGGGAGCTGGAGATGGCACTGCTGAGAGATGAAGGGAAGGAGAGTGGGAACAGAAGCTGCTTGGAACAGAAATCAATATATGGACAAATACCCTAAAAGAGACTGAGACACTAATGCTACAGGCTGGCCATTAGCAGAAAACCTTTGCTATAGAACAGCTACAAGGACAGAAAGGCTGTAACACAACAAGAGCAGCAGAAACAGATATACTGGTTAACATGCATCCAAATCCAAAACAAATGGGCATCACAGGTCACTGTTCTCTTAGAGTCCAATGAATTTATCTCATGCAACAAAAATAACTCTGACCATCTGGGTCAGCCTCCTGCCATGCCATTCTCACCAAGGAGACCATGTTTGAACTCGACCTTTGGTGTCACGCACCACTGCATGGACCTCTGGAAATGTGAAAGTCCATTCCTAACCAGCTCTGTTTTGGTCAGTTTTTTAAATTAAAATTTAGTACGCTTAATTTGCTGTCAATTTTGGAGCACTTGTCAGTGACAAACATTGCGAAACATGCAGAGATGGTCCTCAGCAAACGCGCCTGCCAGAAAACAGGCTCAAATTTGAACAGTGAGAACAATGACCAAGATGTTTCATTACAGAGAGATTTTCCACAAGCTTAAACATAGTAAGGGCTCTCTTAGAAGATGCTGTTCCCTTCAAATCCACGCACAGACAGACCAAGACACAGTACACTAGAGTAGAGATTTAAAG
Organism: Chauna torquata; assembly: GCA_013399475.1. NCBI lineage: Eukaryota > Metazoa > Chordata > Aves > Anseriformes > Anhimidae > Chauna > Chauna torquata. The sequence continues at coordinate 168,486 of VXAL01006601.1, read as the reverse complement.
CAGGCAGAGAGCAGATACGAGCCTTAGTCAGAAAGAAAGGAAAGATTTATTTATTTTTTAAGGCTATAACCAATAAGTTTTCTCAAAATGTGACTTATCCTCCTGTCTTATTTTGTCACATTTTGGGTCTCTCCTGCTTGGTGTCCAAGGAGGAGAAGGCATTTACTTACATCAAATAACCTTTCTATATACATCTCCTCATTGACCTTATCACGCAGGACATCCTGAGAGTGGCGGACAAATGTCACATAGGCATCAGCAACATCCATCCCCGGCTTCTGCATGGGGAGAGAAGAAGAGAGAGAGAGAGAGACATGAACACGTCGCAGGGGTAGCTCCTCCGTGTACACTCAGCGCTGCATCTCCTTTTCCTCCGTCTCTCTCCTGCTGTCCTCGTGCAATTTGCTCCTTCCTTACCTGCCATGACGGGGACGGACATGGTGCGCCCCGTGCCCAGCACAGCCCTGTGCGCAGCACAGGACCATGCAGAGACACCGGCTCTGTCTCTTCTTTTGCCTAAAGCGAAGCCGCTCGGAGGAATAAAGCTCTCCCTCACCACACTGATGCCAAGAAGTTCTCCTGCTACGTTCGGTGCTGTTGACCTAATTAGTGAAACAGCAAGCTGGGCTGGGGATCTGCTGTTTGCTTGTGGCATCTTCTACAAGCAAGCCCTCTGGTTTCTGAAGTCAGAAAGCCCAGAGCAGGTCTCTCGTTTCTTCTGCTGAGGTGTGGGGATGTGTGCAGCAAGCAGCTCGCGCTGCAGGAGGCATGCCAAAATCCCACTGCTTTGTCCGCTTGGACCCCTGGCTTTAGCTTTCGTTTACTGCTGCTCTTAAGGATAAATAGGGTAAACGGTAAGTTGGGGAATTTATGTCTACATGAGTGGTCAAGGCACTGCTAAATGCCAGGAAGCCTCCCTGTGCTGTCACACCGCTACAGCTTGCCCCAGAAATTAACTTACATTAAACAGTAACTAACAGGCAAGCAAAATTTGGGGGATAACAGCATTTCTTTAAGGAAAATGGGAACTGAGGTAGCTGGAAGGGAAAATACTTTAAAAAAATTCCTATTTGAGTTCATGTTACTTGATATATTGAAATCCAACTTACCTCAAAGGAAACCCATTAAAATACTGTAACACGAATCATTACAAGAGCTGCCACAAAATCTTAAATTTCCATAGCACATTGTAAGTTTCTTAATAACTAGTGTCATTAGTTTTCATTACTGTGATTTACCTCAGATCACAGAGTATCGTTTCTCTGCAAGATACGATTGTCAGCCGCTGCAAATTGAAGTTAGTTAACACATCTGTGTAATTTCCAGGGTGAAAATGAGGACAGTTTGGAAAGCAGTAGGAAGGGAGTTTTTTAATACAAAGCAAACAATTATCAAGCAAAGGGCCAGTGCTTGGCCCTTGGGAAGCTAGTAACATTTCTTAACACCTACTGAAACAATGACAAGGTATTAATTTGAAAAACAATGAGGACAACACAAATGTGGCAGTAGTCAAGTGTTACACTTTCAAGCAATTTTCAGCACGCTGATCGTGCCCGTTGCGAGGTGGCATTGAAGGGATTGCTTTGTGTCAGGCAGTCGCTACAGTGCCTGTGGAATTAGATTTAGCCGGTGGGTATCTGCTCAACCACACCGTTTCCCCTCTTCCCTCTAAAACAGGAACCTAAAGCAGCATTACAGAGCCTGCTGGCCATGGGGTGGCCTCCTGCAAAAGCCTGGGAGCTGTGCGAGGCTGGCTGCTGATTTCATCTAAACCAGGATAAAAATTCAAGTGAGTGAGCGGCAGAAAACCGCTGTCGGTGCAGGAGAAGCCACGTGGATTTGACATCGCCTCCTGTGCTAGATGCCTCAGAGGAGGCCATGCTTTACTCCAAAGGTTACTTGAAATAACTGTTCTGTGCTCAGATTCCTAGTGACTAAATATTTAAAATTCACTTGAATGAGCAGGAATTTCAACTAAAAGATCTCCACTTCTTCTAGGGTGAAAAATGAATTCTGAACCTCTCTCTCTAATGCTTTCAATAACTTGTTTCTATTGCTCAAAGGCAACAGGATGCTGATCTCTGCACGGGGATATTTCAAAGCAAACCAGAACTCTCACTGTTCAAGAGTTTGTCTTCCCCATTCTGGACTAAAGGTACAGTCATTTTGTAGGAAAAGTCTATCTTAGGATAAAGGGATAGAAACACTGAGTGCAGATGACGCAGTCCAAGATGTCCGATAAATTCGTCACATTGTCATGTGAGCACATGCAGACCAGTTGCATCCGCATTAAATGCTTATACCTTACACATACAAGTCATCAAACTCAACTGAGTTATTCCTGATTTGCACAACCCAGACTAACTGAATGCAGGATTTGGTGTGGTATATTAAGGACTACTCTTTTCTATTCATAATTTATTTGTAATTGCCTCTCTGCCTGTAAATGTAATAGTAACCCCTTATTCCATCCAACATTCACGTATTACATTTCAACTCCATTTAACTGTAAATTTCTGGCAAGTTAAGTGCTCTGTCTTTAAGGGCTCTTTTCCCTGTGAATCAAGGTCTAATTAGAGGAGACGATGTACAATTTTCCTATACCAATTAGAGAAAAAAAGGAAAAAATTTTCATTAACAATTTCCCAAACACATGTTGCTAGCTCATCACCATTTCCCGAAAGTAATAAAAAAGTCATTTTTCTGAAAGAGTAAAATAAACCAACAATTAGAAGAACAAAAATAAAATAGATTAGCTAATGTGTTAGATGTGTGTTGGCTCAGTTCTAACATGTCTGGACCTTTTTGTTTGGAAATTATTCTGTATTTGTACAAGTCCAAATGAAGAATTAACAGAATGAACTGCTCCCTTTTTTTTTTGTGTGTGTGTGTGTGTGTTTAATGTGATTCAAGCCAATTGCATAAATGTGGTACCTTTTTGACATCATCTGCAAATTATTGCCTAAAGAGCCTTGTAGGTCTCCATAAGAGGGTAAGTGCCCATTATTAGCATCATGGAGATATTCTTTCCAGTTCAAATGTTAGAAGTGTGAGGGCCCATGGCTCAGTCTTGGCTGTTAATGCATAATGTGGGTTGCTACACATGCCATAAAACAAAGCACAAAGCAAATTACTATGACAGAAGTTGTTTAAATTGCGCTTACGGGTACATCCACGTATTTGGAAGCAGCCTTCACCTGTAAAAGGAACAAGAACAGAGTTTCCACCATCAGTACACTTTCAGGCTTTTTCTTTAAACATCTGCAATAGCTGCTACAGCCAGACTCAGGACAACATAATGCTGAGCGGGGGGAAAAGGGTGACAAAAAGTACGTTTCCTATCTAAAAGAATAGGCAAGGGTGGTGTTTTTGTTGTTGTTGTTTTGGAGAGGTAACTTCACTGCTGCTCAGGCTCTAATAGCAACAGATGATAGTGTGGGAGTTGTGCTTCTCCCTCTTCTCCTTAAGCGAGCGGGGGAAGACGGAGTTCGTCAGTAGACATCGTTATTTTCTTTGGAGGCCTCGTTCTCTGCCTAACACCATGTGTGGACCCAGGCAGCGCATGTCTGTCCCCTTGGGAGCCGCAAACCAAGGACCGCAGGGACGGCCCCGCCAAGCGCCCCGAGGACCATGAAGTAGCAAGCGCTTTTCTTTGAGGGGTGGCACTGGCAATGGGCTCAGGCATGAGCAGCAGCACCTGTGCTCACCCCTTGCAGCCCTAGGATTTTCATCCTTCACTGTGCTTTTAAAACCTCTTGGCAGAGCAAGCCTCGGGGCCCCTGCCTGTAGGTGCACGCGCGGCACGCTTCCCTGGGCTCGCAGGAGCGCGCAGACGGCCCTGGGCAGCGTGCTCATGCCATGCACCAGAGAAACATCCCAAAGCTTCTCTGCCTCCCACACCACGACCAGCTCCATTACAATATCCTACGATTTTTTTCTCCCCTTTTTAAAGATGTTATTTTCGGGAGGGGACCAGAGGGCAGATGCTGCACATCGTGGTGTCCTCGCAAGCCTGTCAGACCCTGAACTTACTTGGTCTCTGGTTTGCCACACAGCAGAGCGCCCGCTGCCTGGCACGGGAAGCAGGGTGGTCCTGAATGCCAGGTCCAACTTCTCAAACTGAGCAGCTCCCAGCTGGCCAGAGAGACCCTTTTACCACTGCAGCATAAGGCACCGTGTCTAGAAAGTGTATAGCTGGGATTTTCCACAACGCTTTTGCTTTTAATTAGGGTAAGCGTTGCCGGCCATCTTTGTTTGGGTGTAAAAGCTCACCTGCTTTTAAATATTTCTAAAGCTACCATTAAAACAGCCTAAATATAACACGCACACAGTTGCATCTTGGGATGAATAAATTATGTGTCCCGAATGAGAGAATGAATGTATGTGTGAGACAGAATGTGAGAGTGGGTGGAAGTACTCATATGGTGTGTGTGGGGGGTGCATAATTAAGCACAATGAGGCGATACAAAAGACCAGACTGGTGGTAATTGCCGAGGTGAACACTGCGAGCATTCGCAGCGCCCCGGCTGCAGGAACAGAGGGGAGGGCAGGAGGGCAGCACGATGCTGCCCGCGGCACTGGCTCTCTGAGGGCAGAAGGGGCCAGAGGGGGACGGGGCAGGTCCCCAGACACACGTTTACAAAGCAAATGGCAAAATCGGTGCCAAGCCCCGGCTCCCCATGAAGAACCAGCGCTCGTCTTGCTTCCAGGTATCCCCGTCCCCAGCTGGCTGTCTGGACACCTCGCCCCGGTGCTGCGTTTATCTTCACAACTTCCTCGCGGGGTAGCCAAGTGCTGTCCCTTGCAAAGCGGGAGCGGAGCAGCCCCGTCCTCCCTCCGTGAAGGCAGCTGGAGCCCTGCCAGCGGTGCCAGCTCCGCAGGAGCAGGCAGCCTCGGCGCGCCCGGGCCCGCGCTGTCTCCCAACGAGCTCCTTCCCGCCTGGAGAGCCGAACCACCCCAAGGGCGGCACTGGAAGCGATGCGGCTCTGCAGCCTGCGCAACTCAAGTCAGGGGCCACGATTGAGGCTGCTCCGTGCCACGCACCTGGCAAGCCACGCAGCCCCCAGCAGGCACCCTCAGACATCGGTGCACGAAATAACGCAGCTGGACCCCCACTTCCCCGGGTCGTGCAGCGGAAACCAGGAATCTGAAGGCGCTTGGGTCCAGCTCAGTGCCACTGCCTCTTCTTCCCCCAAGCCAACCGGCAATAAGAATAACTCAGGCAACTTCCTGACATCTCCCCCCCGTCCACCCACAAAAAAACTAAGCTTCTTCTCCTGCCCACTCCCCTTTAATCAGAATAATTACTTGTTTTTCTTTAAACTCAGATTTGGCTACATTCAGTGAAATTTCCAAACTGCCGGATGTTGTGTGATTTTTGCTAGGCTGCCGTTTTTCACAAATTATGTGACTTTGCCATGAAACGTCTCAGTTTACCATACAAATTTTGTGCAGAACAAAAATAAGATCTTTTACTTCTGTCTCCCTCGGGTAATATGCAGTCTTTAGTTTTAATTACCGTAGGTGTAATTCTCCACCTACAGAGGCCATCCAGATTAAAGGGAATTTTAGCAGCTGTCATTCCTGTGACTCAGTGGAGCTTCACATGCAGACACCCATCCAGGGCTTGGGCTGCTGCTGCTGAGATGCACTTAAATGTAGCAACAAACAGAAAAAAAAGTCTGGCCAAATTTAGAAGGGTATTTTCCTCTCAAAGTGCTCTGCAAGTAGAAGTGGCTAGTGAGAATTTATTAGGACAACAGATGCATTAATTTTATCTTGAATTTCGAGGCAAGAATTGGAAATGAGGATAGCCTACTAGGTGATAAAACTGTCTGTCACAAGACCCCCGATTACATGTCACTTGCCGAGAGCCTGGAAAACATGCGATGAAAGAAGTCGGTAGAAGGGGGTGGGAGACTAATGCTTTCTAGATCTCAGAGGCTTGGACCATAACACTTTGTTGTATTTGTTCAGACAGGGAAAACGTGGGAGGTGGTGCAAGCACGCTGTAACAAGAGAGAATTTCTCTATTTATCGCTGCAAAGACTAAACACAGCGAGTCGCATTACTCCCGTGGGGAACGGTGCTGCTCAGCAGAGGCTTTCTAAGCTCAGCACCGAAGAGGTCGGGGCTGTCCCTCACCCTCCTCTTGCCCAGCGCGTGCCAGCTACCCGCGCTGGCCTCCCAGCAAACACTGGGACCAAGCAGGAGATGTCCATTGCCCCGCTGGGGTGGGGGCTCGGCACTGTGCAGAGAGGGCAGGGTGCTCCAAAGCCCACCCAGGCAGGCAAATGTGGTAAGTACCGTCCCAGTAGAGCGAGGATGTGTGACGCCCACACACCCACGCACTGCCTCCTCACGGGTGCTCACAGCCCGAGCATGGACACGAGCTCGGCAATCGAAGGGAGCAGCTCTCGGCAGTGTAAATAGTAGGATGTGGTGGGAGCAGCGCAGCAGCAACCGAGGAACAGCTTGGCTTCACTGAGAAGGAAGGGCTGCACATTACTGTCTACCCAGGCTGATGCTGATACTTCCGATGCCTAAAAAGCTGCCGCCTCCACATCCTCTGCTGCTGGCACTTGAGCACCTCCTAACCCTTTGTGGCACTGAAGTGAGGGAAGGCAGCCACCCCAAGCCCTGCCCTGCACCCCCTGAGCAGGACGCAGGCGGCAATGCTGGGGGTTATCCTGCAGAAGAGCTGTGCTGCAGTGCTGTGTGTGGGACCCCCTCCCTTGCCCTCCCGCTCCAGAGAACAAAGTGCCTCCAGCACACTCGCGCAGTCGAGGTGCTTAGTTTGAACCCAGCATCTGTTGCAGAGCAGATAAGCAGCCAGAGCCTGTGTGCACACAGCTGTCTGTGAGCAAAGTTTCTTGTCTTGGCTGAAAAGTCTTCCTACATCCATCCTCACCACCCCTGTTTCCAAATGGATGCTACAAAACTGCCTCAAACCCATCAGAAAGGGGCCAACAGTAGCAAACAACAGACAACTGCAAGGAGCTAAGAGAACTCCTGAAAAAGATTTTGGAAAGCCTTTAGAGCTTGCAGAGCAGTGTCTTCTGCCTCCTGCCTGGTCTCTGTGAACGAGTGAGCACACGACAAGGCTGCACATGTACAGCAGGGCCAGTCAATGCGAATTTTAATGCAACCTCCAAAGGAACCCCAGACACATCCATTTGGGTGCACACCTCTTTGTGAGCCCAGATGAGAGAAGTCAGGCTTGCAAACAGGTGCTCTTGTAAATTCTGTGGCATACATTTTCAGAAGACCTTTGGAAATCAGCTGTTATGTGTTTGTCCTAAGAAGCTGTCAGAAATCTTTCTGGGAATGCAGCTCAGATTGCTAAACCCTTGAGAACACTGAGGCCAGTTTTGCATGGATATTGGTCTTGTCCAGTACCTTTCTAGCAAATATGTAAGGTGATACCTGTGGATTGGTTCGGCAATGTCAGGGAGAAATGTGGCATCAGAGGCACCTTATGGCATTTTCTCCTATCCTCCTCTCTTTTAGAAACAAGATGGCACTCCTTAGATCTCCTTTATTTTGTTTCTTAAAATGGTCACTGTTATGGCCAGAAGAATGAAAGGAACACACTTGTCATGCAAGGTGGCAGTGAAGCAACTTCTTTAACTAGGGAAATTGGATTTACAGTGCAGTGATTTTTTTCAGCCTCATATGCTTCCTCAACAGAATAAACTCCACCAACCTGAATGATGACTGATCATAGCTTTATACTGTGCTACAATACGATGGCCTATGCTTCTTGGGTGTTTAAGTACAGTCTATTTGTAAGCACGATGCTTGCCTATTCATGTGGGGGTTACAGTGTCCAAATATCACAGAACAGCACATTATTATGCAGCTTATCTAGTCCTAGGAGAGCAGGAGATTACAACTCAGGAAAAACACAAAGAAAAGAAGATATCGTCTGTACTTACAGTAAATGACAGGAAAGAAGAAAACAAAGTTCCTTCATCGTATCTAGACAGTTTGGCCAAGACTCCTTCCAAAATGGTGACAAACTACGAACACAAAAAATACTGCAATTATTTTTAATAATTGAACAAGGGTGTAAAAATCAGGCTTGGTTTCAAAGAAGCCAGTGGAGCTCTCAGCATTGCCAAAGGAACGGACAACGTGCCCCTGTGCACAGCAGGCTGGGGAGCAGGGAGAAAGGAGCATTGCCTTTTGGGTGCTATGTGGTCCAGCGCTCGCTGGGTGGGAGTCACCCCTTGGCGTCAGGGGTGATGCTGGGGACGGGAGGTGGTGGCAGTGTGTGTGTAGCGTGTGTGGAAGCCAGCACAGCCTCTCTGGTGGTGGAAGCCGGTGGTCCTTGCTCCAGTACGCAGTGTCAAGCATGCAGCTAGCTGGGTATTCCTGTAGAAGAACTGAACTGGCATATGTTGGCAGATTATGTTTAAAGGTCTCGACTGTATAATAGGGATGACTTGTTCTCAGAAAGTTTGAAACTACAGGAAAAAAACACCCCACCATGTTTCTCCCTACCTCCCAGTTCCCCGTGTGTTAGCAGAGCACACCAGACCTACACAACACCCCTTGGGAAATGCTGGCAGCTGAACAAGAGGAGCTGAGTCTGATAAAAAACAATTTCCAAACAATTAAACCTGACATTTGGGAATGTACTTCCCACTACCGTCGCCTCTAAATTAATTTCTTAGATGAGTATATGGCGATCTTGAGCAAGACAAGTTATTTTGTCCGCACAACCTTAGGCGTAGGAGTGGTGACCACCTCTGAGCAACACCCCAATGTCTAGGCAGCAGCGCTCGACAGTGCCACCCTGACTGCAGCGGGGTGACACTGACCATGGGGTGGTACTCCACAAATAGAAAACCCATTCCTTAGAACCACTTCTGGCCCAGTATGTCAATCCTGCTAACACTGTATTGCATCTCATGCAGTTCCTAATCATCAAAGAGTCATCATGAAAGGACTGGGAGATGTATGATCTTTCCTGTGAGAAACAAGAAGCCAATTCAACATCTTAATGTGTCACATTTTAATGGAAACGCACATATTAAAAAAGCAATGTTAACAGTGAATCACTTCACCTGAAGCTGAAGGTTACCTTTGCCACTAGGAGTGTTATCATTTCTTTGACGGTTTCCTCAATTAGTTCATCTATTTTTGAATGGTACTGGTGCTAAAGAAAAATAAAAGAAGAGGCGGAGGAAGATATTAGCATTGATCACAGGCAAGAACTCTACGGTTGTCAGCCTCTTCCCTTGGCAAACTACAATATGCAGTGCTATTAATCTGAAGAATTACGCAGCTTATTTCCGTGTGCTCCACTACAGTGGCTGGTGATTACTTACACTTGTAGAAGAGACCTTGAATTCAGGACAACCCTCTATCAGTCTGTGGAGCATGGGCAAACCCTGCTCTCTTCTTCATGCCCACAGCTCCGGGAGCCGCAACCACACATTGGAGGGGAGGCTTTGCCATGCCTGAGAGCAAGCCCCAGTGCTCCTGAAGATCCTCAAGTCCTTTTGCTTCATCATCCCTTGCCTAGGGCACCGCAAAACACACAGCCCTGGGAAAGGGAGCAGAGAGTACTTTCTGCACCAGGGGAGTTTGCAATGGGCTGAACCACTGGGGATAATGCTCTGCACTTCCAGTCTACTTCAGCAAAGCACTCAAAGGTGTGTTACGTGTTGAGTTCAGCAGGCACATCATTAAGTATTTGTACAAATGCTTTGAGCAATGACTATAAAATAGATTTTAAAGAAAGCCGGCAAACCAAGATCTGTCTTTCTTCTCATGCAGAAGAGGCCAGCCAGCGCAGCCCCGAGCCCTGCATGTTAGCAGGCACCACGGCACCAGCTCGGCGCTGCTAACCGCAGCCGCTGCCTGCAGCAGCACCGCTTCTGTCTTCAACCCAATTTCTGCACATGCCAAACCTTCCTTAGCTTGGGAGCTCTGATGCAATCAGCTGCAATATGTCTAGAATAGGTACTAAAATACAGTCTTCTACTAATTTAGAAAAGACCTGTTTCCAATACAAGATTTAATTAGTGAAAACATACAGTATATTCTTATTTTCAATGGACTGAGAAAATACTGATTATGACTGCTTTCCAACACAAAACATTTGATTTTTCAGTCAAACATTTCAAGCACTGGTGCTAGTCACTATATTCATTACCACTTGGCATTAATATTGTTTTAAAATGTTAACATCAAATCACATTGAAAGAGACAAATCTGCTTTAAATACTAATCAGACTTTGGGAATGAAGACTGAGAGGGCTTTACAAATGCTAGATGTTGGTCTCAGTGTCTGATCAGTAGTCTGAATTGCTACGGTTTCTTTTTTTTCCTATGACAACAACGTATTAACACAGGAATTTGGAACAAAGTAAAAAAAAGTCGGAGACACTTACCCACTCTTTAGCAAACTTTTCAGATGATTGGGAACAGAAATAAAGAGGAATGTGCAAAAGACAGGAAAAAGAAAATATGAAGATAAACAACAGATAAAGCAAAATCTTAAAAAAATGGGGACCTTTTAAATGCGGCTATGATAACAACAGCATCATGCATAGAAACAATGAGCAGGGGAAAACAAAATGTGATCAAAACCTCCTTTCACTGAAACGTCAGAGATCACTGTCTGCAGTATTTGCAGCAAGTACAACGGGGGAAGGGGCAGGACGTTAAGTAACTGCTGGCAGTCTCCTGTGGCTTTCTCTTACTCCGAAGGGGAAGGAGTCAGGCTGTACACAGGCAGGGTCCCGCAGCAGGGCAGGGGCATGCAGTGCTGCCCACATGTCCCCACAGGGCAGGACAGGAGCCCCACCGGGCGGGCATGCAAACCAACTGGCAATAATTGCATTTGGAAATCTCATTTCAGTGTCCTGCTCTGCAGGTCAAGACATATATTTGTCTGTTGTAGCAATTGCAGTTACTTATGATTAACCTGTTTAACATAGTTAGGCCTTATCAGCTTCCAGGATTGAGCTGGCACAGCTGGAGACGTGGCTCCAGGGTGAAAGGGACCGGTAACAGCTGGATATGGGTGGGAGCTGCTGACATCCTCAGCACACACAGCCAGGACCTCCTAAGGAAGTTGCGCATGCATTGGGGTTGTCTTCCCCACAATGTTTTCCTTCTGCAGCTGCATTTTCTGTGTGTGTGGAAGACCTTAGATTTCACTAATTCCCTTCCCTGGGAAGGAGACAGTGGGCAAGCAGACTGGGAAGGCAAGGGGGAGATGAAGAAAAGAGCAAGGGTAGCTGAGGGGCTGCAGAAGAGAAATGCAGGGGGTGTGGGAAGGGGCTGCAAGGCGGCTGGCACAACCAGGGATGCCTGACAGCGCAAGTGCTTTTGGAGATGTCTGCACATTGTAAATGATGATTTATGGAATTCAAACCAAAGTTCCCCCAACTCAACACTAAGTTTCATATTTTAGTTCAAAAGACGTGCTTAATTCATTAAGGTTATTGCTAACTGTTTGTTTTCCTTGGATAAATCATGAGTTTTAACTCAAAAATGGCTAGGTACATGCAAAACAACATAGAGTGAAACGTCTTCACCGATGCATTTTCAATTAAAAGCTTGTTTAAGAAGCAAATAGCAGCACTGATGGAATACAAATGTGTCTCTGAGAGCAGGAGAGGGCCCTGTGCAAGCACCAAGGTGGTGCCTGTAGGGCTCTGACAGCCCCTTCCCATCAGGGTGCAAACCCCGGGGCAGACCCTGGGCTAGCAACCATGCGGGGTATGGCCCGGGTGGCTGCGGTCCTGCCCCGGGCAGCCCCAGCTCTGTGCAGGCTGTACCGCTGCCTGCGGCATCTCACCCTCGGGAAAACCACTCCCTGCCGGGATGGGGCTGGAGGGGCAGAGGGACGAAAAATGATGCCTGGAGTGGTGTTCAGAGATGGCTGGCTCCTAACCTAGCATTTCCAACAGCTCCCTCTGCATCGCCTAGGAAAACGCCTGAGGTTAAAGATCGTATAACTGGTTTGCTTTGCTCGGTGCAGCCACTACTGCTGATGGAGTTCACTGCAGCTTTCTATTAGCTCAATTATTACAATCCATAATCAGTGCACTACAATGATTCAACTTGACTTTATGTGATGAGTATCTTGCCTTGTCATGTAACAGATTGTGTGTACGTTGTATTTCTCTAAGGACCATCTGACCTTAGATATTAAATAGAAACATACTAGACCAACTGAGAAACATTTAATACATACATTTATCCCCTTAGATGTATTAAAAATTCAGAGGAAAAATAAATATTTAAGATGGTAAAGTATGTTTACCAAATGTTTTAACAGCTGCCTTTAGAGACAAGGAAATGGAAATGAAATGATGGGTGTTTGTTTCACAGGGTAATGCTCTCAAAATACATTCAAGTATCTGTTAAAGTGAGTATACCCAAAGGTAGGCTTCAAAGAAAGGCCACGGGGTGGGAGGGAACCCCCAGGAGCAAGGTCAGATAACGCGCCCAGTCTGTCTCTGCCCACGTACAGCACTGACAGTGAGAAAAATCAGGGGTTTGTTTCCCATCAAAATGTCGTCCTTGGCGCAGCCTGGGCAAACTGCGATGTGTGAACGGTGCTGTGGACAATTTTAGCCTTTTTTGCTGCTTTTGAGCTCTCTGCAAAGGGATCTTGCCTTGCAGGAGCACGGCCGTGGCGGGTGCTGGGCGAAGGGGCGCGAGGTGCGTGGCAGCCCCAGGGATGCGGCAGCTGCGGCACTGATGGGCGCTCCTGGCGGCAAGGAGCATCCCTGCCTTCCCTCCCTCGAAACCCTGTTTCTCCTCTGTCCCATCGTTTCCACCGGGACTGGAAGAGGTGGGGTGGTATTCCATCCTCTTGTCTGGAAGGAGAGCTCTATTCCCTAACCTTGGCTCCCCAGCATGAGCATCCCAACGCACAGGTTTATGCAGCTTCAAGAAGGGGAGGCAGGGGTAGCTGAGACACGGAGTGGCACGAGCGAACGGAGGGGGAGGTAGGAACACTCATTAAAAGGAAGAAAAGAAAAAGGGAGGGTGTATAAAATACTGCAGCCCTAAATGGTAACTTATGCACTGATAATTTACATCTGCTTTGCAGGTCTGTTAGTTCAGCTATCTGTTAAAAACCTCATACCCCAGCAACTGCTGCTTGCCACAGGAGCTGCGCTCGCTCAGGGCTGCGGTACCAAACACCTCCTTGAAGCAGCCCAGGCAGATTTGCAGACACGAGCACTCAGCCCCAGCACAGCTGAGCAGAGCGGAGACACACCCGCGCTGCTGCCCGCTCCCCTCGTGCTCGCCATCCCACTATGGCCCAATAAGCAAGGTGACCGATGCTCAAAATTCGGAGGAAGCTGTGACAACCACTGAGCACCACACGTTAGCATGAGAAGATGCCGCGAGTGCCTGGTCACGCTATATACAGATGCAGCTAACAGTATCAGTTTCGTGCCATCCAAATACTTAACCTGACAATTTTATGAATGCAATAAGCTTGCTCTGTCATGATATTGGAGTTGATTTGATCTCCAAAATGTCCCCATAAATAACTGAAAAGAACAAGCAACTTGTAAGGGCTTACTGTAAAATCTGACCACGCGAAGTTGCATGAGAGGGCTTACCTAGGAAATGCTGACAAGCAGCAGGATAGGAGAGCCAGACAGTATTTGTGAATTTATTCTAGACTGGTATACGAATATTTAATTTGGCTTCAAGCCACCGCAGCAAAACAATCATTACGATGCATTTAATCTAGTCCAATTTAGCATGTCTTTCTAATTCACAGAAACTTCAACCTGCAGCTACGGCTTCAGAAGAAAAACTATATCAATGATTAATCAAAACAGGTTTGTTGTTTGGAAATTTGAGTCATTAAGAACCTGGAAATCCAGGATCGTCAAGCTTGCTGATTATAGCCCATATTCAAGGAAGTTACATCCACTGGAATTTGGATCTACTTTTGTTATCTTTTTTTTTTCCTAACAAGAATCTCAGCAACAACTTGGCACTTATGTTTTCCATGTGTTTGTCTTCAGAAAATAGTCATATATACGAGAAGTCTGTTGCCAACACCTGGCTCCAAAATGCGGTTAATGACTTAATATATGTGGTCATAACACATCAAGCAAGCTTTAGAGGTACCTTATGCACACCACAGTCCTTGCAAAAAATCACTCCTAAGTGATTCTGAATGTTTATATTCATCAGATTTACGTGAGAGCAATGCCCTGCATATTCATCTGCACACTCTATACGGAAGGCTAAATCCACAAGTGATAACACGCCTCTTAACCTAGCACAACAGGAGACAGGAAACGTCATTACTTTGCCTTTAAAAGCTGTGAAAAGAAGAACCTGCATTTTTACCTCTTGGCCCATTTCCATGCTGCAAAGCTTTGTTGACTGAGCTTTGGCATCCACCATGACATTAAACATGGTGCATATTGATTGAGGGACTCGGAAATCTGTTGATCGGCTGGTTTTTTGCAGTTTTACTTCAAACGCAATCCTGGTTCTGTTAAGGAAAGTAAAAAAGATGCTTCAGTTACTTTTAAAATACTGAAGCTAATAATAATTTGAAACACAAGGCTTAGAAGAGTTCAACAAAACAGAAAGCTGAGTGCTACTGGGAGCGTTCCAGTACAATTGTTACAAATGTGCTTTCACTAAAAATGATTTTCCAGTTTAGAAAGAAACACACTCCCCAGAATACACACTATTTATAAAGTGTGCAACGGTTTCAGAGAAACTATGACTTTCTCATGCTTGATAAACAGTGTGATGATGTTACAAACAGCAGCGTCAACATACACCTATAATTTGGTTGCATTAGCTGATTTATAACCACAGACAAATAGCAAGCCTGGTGCATTAAAGGAAGCTCCTATTGCTCCATAATATCCGCTACAAAAAACAGGAACTCCTTCATTGCTTGACTGAAAGGACACTGCCAGATCATTGTGGTTTTAGGTCTGCATGACTTTCTTTGCTTGCCAAAACTTTCTAATTGTCTCCTAAGTTCCTAGAAGTGATTTCTCCAAAGCACTCACTGGAATACATCCACACAACGTGCACATGCACAGTCATGCACGGATGGACACACACGTGTCACATGAGCCCACACAGAGCTTTTTTGGAGCAAAGACTACAGAATTTGATCCTGTGCTGTATTTTAAAATGCCAAGACGTTTGTGACCCCAGCATCGTGAAGCCTTGCAGTACAGTGGGCATTGCCTCGCCTTTCTCTTGAGCCCCTCTGCAGAATCCTGAGGTACTTCACTAATCTAACCTAGCACAGAACAATTATCACATCAGACAGAATCTGCCAACAAATTAACATAGGAGCTTCAACATAGAAATAACAAATAATATTAGCTACAGCTCAGGAATAACTCTGATCTTGAAAGATCCCCCAAGGGTTATGCAAATGAAAACTAATTTACAAATGTGAAACTCCTGCTCTTGGGATCAGATCTGAGCTGGTACAGAGGTCCTCCTGCCTGGATGTATTAGCAGAACAGGCCTGCCTTGCAAGGGCTGCTTTCCTGACAGCCCCGAAATACAACCAAGTGTGGAAGGCGGGGTGGCTCCTCCATGGCATTCAACAGTTCAGAGACAGACGCGAAGAAAAATGTTGTGTCAAACTGAAATTGCTAAAGAAACCTTAGCCAGGCCCTGTTTGCAGGTGATATAAATAGGGAAAGCAGCATATTGGTTTACATCAGCAGTGGCATTTGAACTGATTTAATTACCAGTGCCAGATTTAGCCTGGACTCGGGGACTAGAATCTTGATAATTACTGAAAGGACCAAAAGTGACTGGGATTTTCCATCTCCTAGCAGAGATGAGCATGTTCCTACTTACTTATGCTCAGAACCATTATATATAGTCACACCATTACAAGCTGGGCCAGGTTTATGCAGAGGGGCAATATACTTGTAAAAGGGTTGGAGCAGTTGGGAAAAAAAGCCAGTTTTCAGGCACAAAAACCCTTCTTCAGATATACCTGGAAACTTGCTTATTTTTCCCAGTTATCTCAGCCAACCTAAACTGGTCTTATTTCTGTAGATCATCGTGGCTACAACTGCACTGCAAGTGCAGCATAAGTGTCCAGTTTCAAGTGTTTAAAAAAACAGAGAAAATCAGTGTTTTGCTGGTGGTGCTGGGGGCACAGTAGGCAGCAGAGCTCCAGCCTGAGCATGCTGATGGCCTTCAGTGAGGCTGCCGGAGGCAAAGCACAGAGGAGCTGAGCCCAAGAACTACACTGATTGCTTCAGATTGCAAACCAGCACCTACGCTGCTGCAGAAAGAACCTTGCCCTCTCAGCCAGATCATTTGCTGCTTAAAGGACAGCGAATAAACAGCACTGCGTTTGCTCTTAAAGAACAGTCTGACAGCTGAAGCTCAGCTTCCGCACCAGCCAAAGGACTGAAAACCAGCTGCTGCAATGCAGGGCGGCTTGCTCAATGCAGAAGACATCATGGCCATCTCATTGCACTTCCAATGAACAGGGTTTTATCTCAGAAGGGTGAGAGAGCAAGCCTTGAGCTGCCTGCTGTCAGCAGGCGAGCCTAGTGCCTACATCTCAGGGACCGAACGTGCCTTCTCGTGCAGTGACGTTGCATATCCAGACTGCGAGAACGTGCAAACAACAAATCCCAAGCTCGCGCTTGCAGAGTGGCCAGGCAACTGCAGTACAGAACAGCCACATCACACATTGCCGCTATTATTAGCATGTACCAGCTGTATTTGGCACTCATTTTTCCTTTGGTCTGTCTCTTTGTCTATTAATTTTTGCATGATGGAATGCAAAGTTCATTTCTTCTTCCTGCCTAATCAGCTCTGACACCAAATGAACACAAATTACTGTGGGAAGTTTGACAATTTAACCGTAACATTTTGTTTTCAAAATGACAGCTGACTGTATGTTTGAAAGTTTTTACAGAAACCTCCCTCTTTCAGAAGATCTGCAGGTGAGTATCCTACAACGTGCTGATGGTACAGTGGCTTTTCTCTTTCACCAGCAGATGTGAAGCCTGTGTGCCAAGCTACACCATCCCCTTTTTTGGAATTACTTTTTTGCTTTTTTTTTTTTCTTGGATCTGTGTTTTCTAGGTGGTTGCTGGGATCTGACTTGGGGCTATGCCTTCAGCACTCAACCCTGCTCACAGCAAATTGCATTTACAAAGACTCAACCTCATGTGAGACACCAACAATAAGTTAACAGCCCCTAAAGCTTGAAATAGTGGGTGATTTATTGCCCTGTTGTGAATATGCACTCTCCAGAGTCTCCACAGACAAACACCTGCTTGGGGAGCCCACAGTTCACAGTAGCGGAGTGGCTTTCCACCCAGCCTGTGCTGGGCGGGGGTGAGCTGGGGCCATGAATAAATCATGGTTGAAGCGATGCTGAAAGGCAAAGCGCAGCACTGATAATAAGACAGAAACAAATGTTGCCCCCTGTGAGCTCCTGCCTAGCTCGGGTGTGTGCACGTACCTCTTCACGCAGGACTCGATCATGTCACTTGCCATAAGCTTCAAGCGCTGCTCCAAGTGTTTCCCAAACTCCTCCTCGGGCCAGTGCAAATCCCGAATGAAGGTCTGTAGGGCATCCAGTTTCCAGAACAGATCTTCCGAGGTGCCTGATCCATTGCTGGCAGGGTAAAATGAGAACAAAAGTCATAAGTGGCATCAGACTCTTTTCAACCTGATGTGGAGACCAATCCTGCAACAAGTGTGGAGCGGACAGTAGTTTCATACACAGGACAACGCTGGCAATCTCCACCATCAGGATTTTGAGTTTTACCATACAGTTGCCTAATCTACCTTGCTGTCATAACCCACAAAACTCTCCGGACCAGATGAGTAAGACAACATTATGAGTCACACATATTAACAGGAAGAATGTGTGTATGGTAAAAATCAGCCTTAGTTAATAACCACATTAATGTATGTGATTATTAAAAACTAAGGCCAGAAATTGTGGTACAAAATCCACGATCAATAATAACTACCATACTAGAATGTATGCAGTTATTAAGATTTCGGGTTTCATGCAATTCTGCCCCCTCCTAATCGTATCTTTAGGTGGCCTTGTCCCACCCTCCGAGGCCCCGATTCTGGGAAAGGGACAGTGCTAACAAGTGGTGAGCGAGGACACACGTTAGCTCTTGAATAGCTGGAAAAAAATGGGAGTAAGTCAATTGAGCTAAGGGCACTGGGCATCTCACATCCAGAACTTTTGGCTGGATTGCCTGCTGCACCTTTCCACAGATCTGCCTCTTGCAAAGGCATCTATAGGATGACAGATTTCCATTTTTTTTTAAATTTATTTTGCAACATCTTTGGTCTGTCACAAAACTCTGTATTTCTCTCCAAAGCTTGTATTCTCGAACCCACACCCTTGCCCAGATGGAAGTCTTTGGTCCTGCAGTGTGTAGCTACACCGGCTCTTTTCACAGTATAATTATATCCCAAACCTCCACTGACAGAATAAAAATACAGAACTTGATTGTGCTCTGTTTGTGTAGAGAAATTTATGCATCCATAACCCTTTTCTCTCCCTCTCTCCTTCTCCCTCACTTTTTTCAGAACAATTACCAAGGGAGCTTCAAGAGTTTCAACCCCCTCCTCGCATACCACTAATGCTAACACAGTAATTTAAAAGATATTTAACACACCATGCATTACCGCTTGTGCTGACATCATCTATAGAAACAGATGAGGGAGGGTGTTTCTATTGTGACAGATGCCAGCTGCATTGAGTTAATGCTAGAGGAGATCGGAGCTAATGCATACATGGCTATCGCAAGGTGAAAACCATGTTCCCAACATGCCAGGGGCCCTGCAGGTCCTCTGCTAACGGGGAGAACGATATAAAGAATGAGTCATCTCCATTGCAAGAGAAACGCATCTGACACTAAGCGACAGGTAACACGTCCTTGATGGAGGGGAAGGGTGAGTAAAAGGAAACCAGGAAAGTGAAAAGATAAAGAATCAGGCATTTCCTTTAACCAGGGGACAAGTTTGCAGAAGTCTCCAGTGCTGATCTAGCCACCAGTTTTTAGTTTCTCCTGGTTCAAACCTGTGCTAGGGTACAAGTAAGCTTTAACAGTCTACACCCAGTTTTGGAAATGCATGAATTTATGTCTGAAATAATTAAATACATACAAATACAATAATTGGTATTTACTACAGCAACATTATGACACCCATTTGGTTTCAAAATTTTAGAATTATTATTTTTGGTCTTTTTCTCACTTTTGATTAGGGCTCCTTGCGAGTAAACAATATATTAGATTTATTTCCAAGTTGCACTGTTAATATTTTGCTTGTGAGCACTGCACTTAACTCTAATCACACAGGCAGCTTCCAATATACCCTTTGTGTTCCACGTTTTCAGAGCGATTATCCAATTTCTGTCATGACATGATTCTTATCTTTTCAAGGGCAATACCACAAAGCATGCACAGAGAAAAAGATTAAAACTTTCAAGTACTCTTTACAGGCAACTGCCTAATCTAGCCTTTAATATAGCTATCTTAGCATGAATATGAGTTGTATAGCTTTGAAACATAAATGACCGTGATCATATTTAAAAAGTTTTAAAAATCTAATAAAAAATTAAACACCAGTGTTTGCTTTACTTCTGGTTCATTACCACTGCTCTGCAATAAAGCCTACACATGGCAGAGGCATTTTGGTGGACCCCAGGTGTAGATGTAATCGAAGGTGTTTCAGTAACAGTGGTGGGGAATTTGGGAGGCTTCTTTAGCTTTAAGAGAGAGGAGATGGTAGGGAAAAAATAACACATCCGTGCAGAGCTGGCTGAGACCATCCCATGTCAGTGTAAGCCTAAATGGCCCAGGAGAACTGGGAAGATCTCAGGTCCTGCACTAGGACATCTCGGGAGACCAGCTGCCTCCAACGCAGAGATTTGGCTTTAACCCGCTTGTACCACTCTCCGCATTGCTTAGTGGCTGGGACTTGCAGGGGAAATTTGCTGTAAGAGCAGAAGTTGCCTGATGTGTGCTCAGCCAGGGATGTGCTGTTCCACCCTCCTGAGTGCACACCCTGGTCTTGCACAGGGACCCAGAGATAAGAGCCCGAGGCTCCTACAGAGCGACTGCGTTGATACAGTGCATGATTTCTCCATCCTTAATCAAAAGCTCACATTGAAAACATCTTTCTTTAGTTGGACACGGAACTACCCAGGCTGTAATGATGGATGTGGAGTTTCAATTGCTGTCTGGGGCCTCCCACAACCCGAATAAGAATTGGTACAAGGTGTTCCTCTGTATTAAACTGTTTCATCAAAATGGAGACAAAAGTTATTATCTGGGGAATGAGGAGCTTGCATTAAATAAAATTCACTTTTAGATCTACATCTGGTCCACAGAAATTGGTTGACTCGCATTGAAATTGGTTAATCTTCTCTTTTGGACAAAACTCTTTGCTGAGACACATCATCTCACATTATACACTCTGTGGTTCGTACGTTGGCCAGACCGTGTCCCATTGGCGACTGCTATTTTGTAAAGCAAGATATTTGCTCAAACTCTCAGTGGGAGTAAGACAAATTTTCAAGATTCATACAAAAAAACCCTCAAAATACACATGCCAGAAATTCACTAGCTTCTCATTCAGAAAATGTCTAATTAACTGTATCACTCTTTAAAGTTTTATATAATGCACAGAAACAAACAATACATATCCATGCCAAGATGACTTTAAATTTAAATGAGATCTAATTTGAACTGAATACACACTCAGAATCATAAATAGCAGCCATCCATGACGGTGCAGAAAAGCTAGGCATTTGTGGGATGCCTAGCGGGATGTTAACTGGTAGATTTGGTACTTTAGGGAGATTCACATTTGGTAGATTCACATTGGGCAGATTACTTGTTAAACTCCTGTGGAAGAAACAGACAGAAAGAAAAAATACCATAACAGTGACAATGCAGATGTAGCAGAAGCACATGACACTCATAAACAAATCTGCAGAGTTCACAGCACAACGACAGTTAAAAAACTAAAGCAAAACATTTCAGAAAGAAGCATGTGTATGGAAGCTTAAGTGTACTGTTTTTGCAGCCTGCAATAGAAAGCAAGTAACTTAAAAAAAAAAAAAAAAGAATGAAAGAAGAAGAATCACAAAGTAGCAAATTAGCAGAGTACTCACACCCACACAAAATAATTTAACCTTCAAGTCCTGATACCATTTCAAAGCGCAGAGAGCAGCCGTAATTGGAAAAATCTACCTCATAAGGAAGTGAGTCTCAGTTCAACACACTCAGGTTGGATGGATACATGAAATAGCTAAACTAAGACAGCTCCTAGAAAAGTCAGGGTGCTTTTCTTGGAATCAGGACTCAAAATAATAAACATGGCTTGAAATTCTAGCTCTGCTGAAGTCCTTAAGAGTTTTTTTGCCACCAAATTCAATGGAGTCAGGATTTTACTCCAAAAACTCTGTTTATATTGTGCTCTACAAATAACAAGTATGTGCTAATCTGGATCAACCACTGGGTTCTTCCTAAATGAAGACTTGTGCCCTGAGTCTACCCTTGCATTTCTGTATGAAGAGAAAAGGTGTCCCACAGGTTGCCCAGGTCTACATATGTGCACTGTGAATGAGTTGCACTTAATAAATCCAGGACTGGTATATGAAATGTTTCTTGGCTGAAAATGTGCCATGGAGTGATTAAGACATTAAAAGGTTAATTTATGAAGCAAGTGTACTTGGGCTTGATGACTTTAATAAACATTTTTAGATATGCAGCTGTTAAGCAAAGAGAGATCTTTTAAAGAATGGGCTAATGTATTAATTTAACCTGAAACATTGTTTCTCCTGAAACAATGTGTAGTGTAGCAACACCGCATGCCTGAAGTTTGCAAAACATCATCTTTACTAGATCACTATTTGGGCTCAGTAAAAACGGAATCAGGACTTCAGGACTTCAGTTTCATCCTGTACTGCTGAGGTTACTGGAAGCTTCTCTGTTGATGTGCATGGACCCAGTTTCAGCATTCGAATTTCCCTGGTCCTGGTGACAGTACCAGAAGATGCCACCTTAAAAGGTCTCCCGTTCCCCTGCATGAAATTAGAAGTTGCTGTACAGGCATCTTATCTGGAGTCTTGTATTATCCAAAGTAATGGAATTGAGCTGGCTATACTGAATAAGTTTCCTAATGCAACAGAAGACTTGAACTCCATCTCTGCAAGAGGTGTTTGTCCCTGGTGGCAAGTCTTAGGGAATAGACTGGGACTTGGATCCTCATTCTCCCTTCGTGAATAAAATCCCTTGTCTTGGGAAAAAAAAAAGAAACCATATCATTTTTCTAGTGAAAGTATGTTCTTGTTTTCTTTTGTTTCTATGCCTCTTAGTAGATTTGACTTCACTTTATCTGCTTGTTCTCTTTGTTAGACAGTAAGCAGATAGGAGAATTTAGTACAGATAGGGGAATTTACTGCAAAAGCATCCATTGTTTCCATTCATACTGTATCTGCCTATTAAGATGATAGATCACTGAATGAGACACAGACTCCACAGTGATTGAGAGAGTGTTAAATCTTCAGAAATGGCAGTGCATGTGGTTAAATACAGATATGGACTAAATAAAGAAATAGCAAGAGGTGGACAACATATAAATGTATAAGGAAAAGCAACTTAAATAACTTAGCCAGATGGTAAATACATAAATCAGAGGACCTTTGGTTTTAATATTAAAATTCAAGAAGTGACAGTGTTATATTAATAAAAACACTGTATTAATAAAATATGACTTCTAGAGTAAACAGTATACTATATTCACACGGAAACATATTTCTTTTATACAACACATTATTTTGCTGATGTAAGGATATGTTGCAAGAATAAGCTAGTACTCTTAAAAGAAAACAAAACAGCAAAATAATGGAGTATATTATGTTAACATACAGTAACTAATTTTAAAAATATTCTCCTGAATTGACATGCACAGTTTTGCAGGTTCAACTGATCTAATTATCTGACTAACAGTTGCAGTGAGACCTGTAAAAAATGATTAATATTACCAACAAATGTTCCAGCCTGCAGTTGCTCAGACCATAAAAACTACAGGTCTAAGATGAGAAACTGTTTCTAAAAGCCAGCCATGCCTATTTAATATAGATGGCTAAATATAACCTCAGCCATCAGGCAGGGAATGTGGGCATTTGGATCAACAAGATGAGGGCTGTCTGATTTAAGAAGCTTTGGGACTGGATCCTGATACTTTTGATAAAAGACGCACACTCCGGAGCCGTACTGCTTGTTTTCTTGGTTTCTTTTGATTCACCCCCATTTGTGTCTGTTGGTGATATAAATGGCTTTCACCTGTGCTGCCAGCTAGGAAATTCTCAGTGCAAACAGACTGGCAACATCCCAGCGCTCATGCTGTACCGTGGTACTGATCACAGGAAACACGTCCAATTGCACAGGGGCCAGTCCCGCAGAGCTGCCCCAGTACTGGAAGGAGGGCAGAAAAATCACTGTGTTTTTACTGAGGAGTCTCTGGGTTTCAGAACAGAGCTGAATGAGAGCCTTGTCTATACTGAAATGCTTGGTTCCCATGTGATCCCTGAGATGATTTACTGATCGAAGAGGCAGATGCCTGTCTCTTCCATCACTAGAAATGCTTGCTACCTTACTGCCTAGGCTGAACAAATGCTTGAGAGCAAATCTTTTCACAAAAGCCTTGATGTGAAGCAGAGAGCTTGATAGTGAAGTAGGCAGTCAAATCTGTGTTCTTCCTCTGATTGACACCCAGGATAGTAACAAAAATACTCATTTTCACTACAGCAGTGCTTCTTTTAAGGGGAAACATTTTTCACTAGCATTTTATAGCAGTACAACCTCTTCAAATGATTAATACAATCATACTGTTCAATTTCTTACATTTTATATGAATGATACATTTATAAATAGTCTGCAAAGGGTTAGTGAGCAACTGATACATGTTAAAGCCAGGACTACAGTGTGGTAAAGACAGCCATAGGTCAGTGAATAACTTCCCAGTCAAGCAATTGAAACTGGTTGTCGCTGTACCGGCTTTAGCATTTGCTCAAAAAGATCTTTCAACACAGACACACACAGAGAGACGCACACACACACGTACGTGTCTGCTGGCTGCAAGATAAATCGGCGTTCCCTGAGAAGCTAGCATGAAAAAAAACCATTGCACAACCCTACTTTTCCAAGACCTCTCAACTCACCAGAGAACAGACCTACTCTGTATCCTCTGTATTTGGATGACTGTGCGAGGGACAAGTGTTCCACGTTTCTCTGCGTGGATTCATACGAGCACACCAGCTGCTCTAGCTATAGGGCAAGGACCCCCTGCAAATTCAGCAGCTCTGCAGAGGCAGCTTACATAGCCCTCATGAGCACATTACATCAGTGCTTTTTCCCCCATGTTTTCAATACTTAACAGTATCTCCCTCACTGTTTGTGATTTCTATACCTAACTCCTAGTAGCATAAGGTGCAGAGTATTCAGCAATGAAAATAGAAGAAATACATGCTTGCAAACTGCCATCTGGTCAGGTTATGGAGGGCTACATATTTCAGCCTTCATTGCAAGCATGAGTATAGAGATACCCTTTCAAAAGACTCTGTGCTGTGGAATAATTTCCTGGCTTAGAGGAGATAATGAGACCTTCTTCTTGCAATTGACTGCAATGATCCAAAGTGGGACAGCAGTAGGCTCAGTGGAACGGACATCCACGATGATCTACCTTTTCAGGCCAACCTGAAGGCCTTTCTTCAAAGCAGAGGAAAGCCGTGGAGCCATATGCTGCACAGTGTGCTCAGTTCCAGAAAAGCTCTGCTGGAAAGTCTGCAGTAGAAGGCCATGACTTGGATGGGAGTTGGCTGGTCCAAAATGTGTGAGGATCAGCAGCCTAAAAAGTCATCTGTGCTGCAGTTGGACATGTAAGGGAAGAAGGAAGTTGATACAGGAGGGCAAATCAAACCAAATATGTCTCTGACCTGAGTTTTTCTGCAAGTTCACTGTAGATCAGCCAAAGAAGAGCAGGTGGTGGTCTGCCCAGGAGGCAAAAGATGAAGATGCCTTAACATTTAGTTCTGAACAGTGCATCAAAACTGTCATAAGGTCTTACAAATGACACCCCTCTTTTCCTTCACACAGCATGTACCACCCTCTGTGCATTCGCCGGTACCTCCCTTTGCTGGGTCTGATTGAGTGAAGCCAGCATTTCCAACTCGCACTTCTGTGTGCAAGACACAAGAACAAAATACCAACTAGTGAAAAAAAACCCAGAGTGCATCTTTTCACCAGATGGACACAAGCTTCTTGTGAAAAGCACCCACTTTCCTGCTGGAACAAATCTTTTAAATACTCAAGTCTGTACGACATCTAGATAATCCATCCTGGGCTTTCGCTTGAAACTGTGATGCTCAAAGTGTTCTGCAACTGAAGCTCCTCAAAGGGCAAAGCCGCTACAAGATAACTAAGAAAAGACCTTTTAAAAAGTATCAAAGATAACTTAAAAATGATAGATATTGGCATACCCAGGGACAAAGCATTTTGACAGGCAAGTACCACAGCCAAGTACTTCTGTACTTCTACAGTTATGCCACGAAAGTCACTGAATGCCAAAATAATATCATCTTCTGAAAAAAGAAAAAGCAGAATGAATTGCTTATTGATTGCCTGACCGAGGTGGACAGTAACACTGAGTTAACTGCCTCTGCTTCATAACAGACATGGAAATACAAACAGATTCATTGCTAAAACAGAGCTCTGAAACTGAAGTTAATGCTAACTTCGAAGTGTAATTCTGCCTGAAAGAGTGGCTGTAAAAATGGCATTCTCCTACTCGAAAGATCTATTTCTTCTATGTTTTCTGGGTCACATCTGCTTATTTGAAACAAGATTTTTTAGGATTTTTAATCCTGTTAGCCTGCAGACCAAAGACAGCAAATGGAAAGTGAGAGAGACTCCTGAACGCCAGCCACTTAACCCCACTCAAAACAGAGGGGATGATCAGGTGTCAAGAAAAGGCCTGTGATTTGGCAGGCAGAATCCTTATGGATGCTGAAGATGCACAAGAAAGAAAGGAAAAAACCTGGGTAATCAGATTCCAGGTTGCATATGGGAGGCTGGCTGCTGAACAAAATCTCTTTTCCTTGTAAATTGAACATATTTGGTGTGAAAAACCCTGAAAGACCACACGTTCTTTTATACAGCAACCTCTGAGAGTGCTGTGCCACTTAACTTCACCTAGAGAATCACAAAAAACAGGGAAAATGGTCTCTGCAGAAGTCATCTGGTCTGAATCCCCGGTCTGAGGCACTGTCAGACTCACAGTGCTTGCATAGAGTCAATCTTTCTCTTTTAAGTCCTTCATTAGAAGAAAAAGTCGTTTTTCAGAAGAAGCACAGCAAGGTTCAGCAATACTTCAAAACCTGTCAAATAACAACAGCAATCTAAAGCAAACAACACATTTTTGTCATTCACCAGCTCTTGAGTTCAATTTGGGTTTCTCTCAGGCTACTTGTTTCTTGCTGGCCAGCCCCTAGTCCTCCACATCTAATAACTGATTCTGCTTCAATCACCTCGCCTAGGTTTCACTCTAGTTTCTGCATGCCGGTGGCTTGCTGGCTCACCACGTCCCCTCTGGGCTGGTCCCTTCTGCACCTCCTCAAGCCAGTTGGGGCTGGGACCCGGCCGAGCTGCCTGGGGACACAGCCTGCAGCCACCAGCCATGGGGCTGATGTGCTATTCCTCCACAGGGTGGGTGGAAAAAACGAGTATTGGGAAGAATAAATACAGCAATGACTCACTCAGGTTATAGGGCTGGACTGAACACAGTAAAGCAAGGTTTTTGTTCTGAAAAGGAGCTATTTGAGTTCAAAAGCAGCACTGGGAAAGGTCATTTAGGATGGGATCCAAAAAGCCATGCCAGCTAAGAAGGTTTTCACATTTTCATGCTTCCATGTCCAAAGGCACACAGTTTGAACTGAGGTAGCAATGCATTTCAAAAACCAAATACCATTTCCTTCATTAACTTGAAAACCCTGAAGAGATCAGGCCTTCTATTTTTAGCATTCAACTAGAAAATATAAAGCACTTTCTGCATGTCCAGTCTAATGCTTGCTAATTCATCTCTGTATGAATCTCCATCCATTTGCACCCAAATTCCGATTGTATCAAAGGAGGTTTCCTTACTTTACTGGCTCCCATGACTCCCGCTCAAAGCCCCTGTGAATTGACTGTGCAATTGAGGACTCCATCAGATCGACATATCTAACAACAAGTGGAGCAAACAGGTCTTGGAGGTGTTTGTGGAATTTTCCATTGCACAAATTATCTAGAATAGATAAATAAAAGTATAGTAAGAAATTACTGTTACTAAAAGCTCTGTAACAAACCACAGTGTGGCACTTCGTTACACAATGAATTTGTCAGTGAACAGAAAGAAACTCTGAGAACAAAACAGGAGCTGGCGTTAGGCACCAATGTTCACGACAAAGACAGCAGGAATGGCTTCTTAATCAAAACAAATAAACAGACAATGAATCTTCTTTTCCATTAATGTCAAACTTACAGGTTACAAATAAATTATTACTTCCTGTGAATAAAATGGGTGCAAGAAATACAGCATGGCAAACATTATGGCTTTTGCAGGTAGAAGGATTGTTTCTTATTCAGTTACTCACTACCATGACACTGGAAATTGCTCTCGGAGGATGAGTCCCTGGCTTTCTTATGTGGTGTCAGAAAGCTGGCTGGGGTCCCTGGCCGAGGACTCCAGTGAAGGCAGAGCCAGCTAGCCACCAGCTCCCCGGCAGCGGTCACGCCAACCCAGGGAGTGCCAAGTCCCCAAGGGTTTTGAAGGCGTGAGCCCGCGTGCTCTGGAGAAGTGCCTTATTTCACAAAGCACTGTGCTTCTGAATTACTCTTGCTCTCATTTACTTCAATTTAAATCTTTTCCTCCCTTCAATAAAGTCATTTAAAGCAGGGACTGGTTTGCTCCATGCTAAATAAAACACATATAAAACAACACACACATTTAATGACAGTGAGATAGAGCACCAAATTCCCTGCTTGTCAGGCAGCCATTACCAAGAGACTTGAGAAGATGAAGCAAAATAAAAGTTCAACTTCTCACCTTCAACTGAGGCATTTGATTTACGGGGTGTCTGTGTGTGCATCGGAAAATTGCTTTTTTTCTAGTGGAAATGGAACAAAATCAAGCCGATGCTAAAAGAATCTGAACTGTACATCTCTACCCATCTCAGTTCTCAGTGCAGTATGGAGAGGCTGAAAGTATTAGCAGTAACCTGAGCCGCCCACTAAAAAGAAATGATCAAAATACAATACATACAGTCACTACGGAGGAAATCGTTTAGAAGCTGAAAGAGCGGAAAGCTGTCCCATGTGTCTGGGGGTTGCACCTCTAACGCAGCATCCATATCCACTGCAAACAGTGACAGGAAGGTCTCCGCATGCTCAACCATTAAGTCTGACCACCAAGCAAAGGCCTTCAGGGTTGGTAGAAAAAAATAATAAAGCAGCATGTTAGTTCTAATAAAGCACAGTCAAAGATGCTAGGTCACACATCTCCAAAAATGTGCATCCCATGGAATCTACCTTTATTGTAAAGAGAACAGTGCTTTCAAGTGCTAGCCTGCACATACCGTGCTAATGACAGGAATTAGGCACTGCTGTTTTCATACAAAGGTTTCTCGTAGAGGATCTATTCAGAGCTCCACCGTAAAGGCAGGCAGTTGTAACATGGCAGAGAAGGTTTTGTCTGTTCAATTTACAATAAATGACTTAATTCATCTTTAGTTATGCTAATTATCAGAAAAATCAACTAATTCTTACTCTAAAGTATAGAAATCGGGGAGTTTATTCACTGTTTGTGGGTTTTCTGCTGTGTTTTTCAACAGTTTAAATTTTATTTGGTTTCCCTACTTCTATTTGTCTTGAAAAACTAGAAGCCTAAGAATTAAAATCTGTCCTAAATCTCTCAGGTTCTTATTTGGAAATCTTTCAAGCATCACCTGTAAAAGCTATTATAGCACTGTTCATTTTACATGGTCAGCTGTACGCATCCATCTAAACACTACCACCTTCATTAATGCTACTTATCAGGAAACAAAGCTCTATCATCAACATGCCAAGATAAAAAAAAAATCTACGACAAGCCTATATTTCCACAGAGGCAGGAAAAAAACATATCTAATCTTGAAAACCAAAAAACATCAGTGAAGTAACTCATTCTCATGCACATGGGTCCTTAAAATTCACTGGACGGGCCCTCTGACGTGACATTCACATCATACATGGCTCAGATGTGAATGTTCCAGACGCATGCATGCGTGTTTAGTAATCACTTCTGGCTGGGCACATGCAATATGAGAAGTGCTGTCGTTAGGACCATGTGCTGTAATTTGTAAGTGACAGGAGATTACTCAGTGACTTAAAGGATCTGAGAAACATCTTTCCAGCACTTTGCAAGAGAAAGAAACCTCTAGCATAGGCGCAAGACTAGAGATGGAACAGGAAAGACCGGGAATAAAGAAATCGGTTCAAAGAGGAATTGCCATTTAGGGAGGGGTATTTTTTGCCTCCTGGAAGGAAGCTTTTGGCAGACATGAATAAGCAGAATGGACTTTAACTTTCTTAGTGTTCGGTTTTGGCTCATTGATGCTTTCCCGCTGACACTGATGACAGCAGCAGAATTCCTTTGATTAATCCTAATCTAGATGGCTGCAGAGAACAACTCCAGCTGTTGGTTCTCCTGGCCGTGGAGAGGGACCCGTACTCTAAAACCAGGTCAGTGCCATGGACCCCTATAATACTTCCTATTTTGGCCTGACATCTCAGCTGGCAGAGAAGCTGGCAGGAGGCCTTTGGGACTATTTCCACTCCTTTGCTCCCCTAAAATACAAAGTAGACTGATATTACCCTGCTATTATTCCATGAGTTGATATAAACTGGTGTTAAGACATGCATATGTTGGACGTGACACGGGGCATTATGCATCCAGAGCACATCCAAGATGTAAAATAACCAAAATAACCAAACAAACCCCAAGCTAATCTTGGTATTGGGCTTGCCCCCTCATGGGGCTGTGGAAGAGATGAGCTTTGCCATGAAGGCACATCTTCGGTGTGCTCAGCCATGGAAGTGCAGGTGTGCCACGGCAGACTGGGCAATGCTCTGCCCAGAGTGGCAATGCCACCAGGTTACAGCGTCCCCGTGGTCATGGCATGTGGACAAGGTGGGTACGCTGAGCTCCTTTGCAAACTGTCCCCGGCCCAAGCACATGGAGGAAACCACCGGGCATCACTGCAGCAATGTCTCTCCTGGGATGCCTGGACAGCCCAGGGTCAGCTATGATGGAGAGCTTGAGTTGTTATTTGGAAAAAGCCAAAATTCAAGTGAGGGAGTCTGACAGGGCTGAAGGCATGGCAATGCTCTTCAGTGCCTCCTTCCGTCCAGTGCCTGTGTCCAACCTAGCCCACGGACACCCGTGAGTGCTGCAATGAGAGGTGTGGTGCCTCCATGAAATCACGCAGGAACTGAAAACATCAAGAATCAGGTCTGCTTCCAATGCCTGCTCAAGCCTCCTCCCAAAAACACTGGTGGGAAACAAACAGATGCTGAGAAACATGGCTGTTGAGGGTCCTCTTAAAACTAGCAGCACTTGTCTGTGGTTTTCAAGGAGGGTGACAGGGCTGTCCTTGCACAGACGTGGTTCTCTGGCTGCTCCTCTGCCTGCCAAGAGCCTGCCACGCTGCCTGCCCACCAGTCACTGCCGCACACATCTGTGCCCAAAGAGAGATCGTTACAAGGGGCCAGCGGTAACCAGCATTTTGAGGGACGCAAAAGAGGGGAGGCCAAAGAGTATCTTCTGCAACAAATCCAACATAATGACTGCAGAGTCCTGCAACAAAAACCTGCTTCCATGAAAAAGGAAAAAATGCTATTTTAAAAGAATGAGGAAGAAAAGCATGTGATCATTTGTGGAAAAAAAAAAAATGCCCAAACCAGTCACAGTTTCCCTTTTGCTGGAAAAGTAAAATTTTAGCTCCACTAGTCTGTAACTTATGTCAGGCTTCTCAACCTTCTCCTCCCTATTCTCAGTGAACAGGACCTTCCTGCAGTGGGAGCGATAACACCACACTTTGAAGAGCTCCTTCAAAATGGCAACACTTCCTTTATTTACCATCTACTTACCTGCTTTACTTAAAACACAATGTAAAGGCAAAAAAAGTGTTCTTTCTAGCCAAACACACCTATTATTGTATGTTTTACACATGGATACACATGTATATATGTATGACCTCAAGGAGTTAAAATACATATATACATATACACATATGTATACATAGAGAGAGAACACAAGTTCAAAAATACGCGAAGGCCATGGTCTCTTGCATGTGTCATCAGTCATCCAGGGGAATGAGAACAGAGCTGGAAGACGTGATGAGAGCGGTGACGCGATGGCAGAGACCTCCTGCTTGTACATAGTACGTACCAAGGCACCACTGTTTCTTCTGCATTTTTGTCTGTGCTGTTTTGCTTCTTTCTGATGGGTAAGACAAACTGACACGACACGATGCTTCTGTTCTAATGTTTTTGAACATATTCCATGCTCTGAGTTTTGGTTTCTGGGTTCTCATTAGTGTGTCTGCCCGGATGTCCATGTTGGAAAAAAGGGGTGTATTTTAATTGTGAAAACTGTTGATTTTCAGAAAATAAGGCATTCCTTCAGTTACTGATGCCATTTAATTCTGCTGAACATCCAAAGCAGACCAAAGAGTCACACCTTGCAGGTTGAACTTTCTCACCTCCAGGTGAATATATTCTAATAATATAATACAATATAATAATAATAATATTCTCTATATTCTAATGATAAATGAAAAGGATTCTTGTTCTATGAATGGACAAGAAGTCAAAAAATCTTGCCTGGAATAATTTGAAAAAAAGTGCAATACCTCAGCGATTCTCATTGCACAGGAACAGAATAATGTGGCTATAACGCATAATAAAAATTGTGTGATAAATCAGCCAGCCTCTTGCCTCTCTGTTCCTTTGGGTGCAATTCCAAGTGTGCAGAGAGCTGGCTAACTGCCTGAACACTACTGAAATGCCACAGAAACCCTCGGGACAGGAATTCAGTAATGTACCGACAGTATGCTGGGCTTCTGGACAGAGATGAATTTCACCCTTCCAGGTCACCATTCAGAACAAGGGGCCGGGATGCCTCCTATCCATGTTGGCATTAACCTTCTGTCTCTAATCAAAGCCTTGTGACACAGAAGATGCTGAAGAACAGTTTTGAATATTCCTGCTTGTGAGGATCAGAGCAGCGTAGCTGGCTGAACACCATGGGCCCTGTAACTGCCTGCTTCAGAAGTCTACTACTGTCAAAAGAACTTGTACTTTAAAATCAGCTCTTTCCAGGCTAGTTGCACAAACAGCCTGTGCTGGTGATGAGTGGAATAAAATACTCGTTATCCTTGGGCAAGTTATCACAGCTCATGTGTAAGTGCAGTGCTCTCGGGCACCCCCTCAGTTTTGCAAAAATGAAGTTTATTTCACTCTTCACCATGTATATTCTCTCTCTACATATAAATACTGTATATCCAGTACAAGGCACATACAGACAAAACCATAGGAAGAACACTACCATTCTAGCCACTTGTGTAGAACTCAGTCCATCTCCACCACAGTGTACTATAGATCGGGTGAATGCAAAACAACAGAGGTAACAACAGGCTGAGGAGAGATTCCAGGCAGGTAGGGTTGTGTTGGGATGTAACTGCAGCGCTCGTAAAATATACCCATTGCTACATGCATGGACTGGACTGCTACGCCACATTGACCCTCCTGTGTAAGGCTACCAGCTCCACAAGCAGCTGACTAGGAGTTGCTGTTACATTCCTCGGTCAAAGTTACGGAAGCGAGGGCAACCCAGGTAAAATCCCAGTAGGAAACATGGCACTGAGAGGGCATGCACGAAATATGACAGGAGTGACTCGTTTCATTCAGTTTAGTCACATACCTCTTTCCCCTGCCAGGATCATCCAAGATTGAATGAACAGTAGAAAAACAGGGAGGAAATTTAAATATGCAAGCAGGCATTAGTTGGGTGCTGTGGATTGCTGTGTATTATCAATAAGTTATACTGCAAATTTAACATACACTGGAATGATTTTTAGGTGATTGTGAAATTATTTATCAAATGCTTTTAATGCAAAATATAGTGAGTATATATAAAAATGGGAAGAAAAAGAGAAAAGAGTGAATGAGTGTTACAATACCTACAGTCATAAACAATAACTGTTCACTCTGATCTTTAAAATGATTCACTTTCCAACACTTAGCCAAGAGCACCAGATTTACAGAGAACACAGGGCTCAATCCTGCAAATACTTACATGGGTGGGCAATTTGCTTGCTTGGGCAGTCCCTACGGGGCAGTACTGTCCTGGCGTGCTGACAGTGGGGCTACACACAGCACTGCCAGCTGCCTTGGGGCTCAAATGTTTCCAGGATCAAGCCTCAGGATTTTCTGCTGTATATTTGACTCTGACATGGTTTCAGTGTTTTTAAAACATGAATCTTTCCGTTAAAGTGCTTTGAAGAGTTAAGAGTAGTTTATTAGGTATTAGATAACTCAAATAATTGGTAACAGAGAATAATTCATTCTAATCTCCACGGCTAGTAATTGAAGTATTCCCAATAAACCAAGACAGAAGATGTCAACAGAAAACCAAGTGAGCTAAAACAGAAGTTTGTCATGTACCACAGGGGCTAAGGGAAACACCTAGAAACAACCTGAACGCTCAGGAAGGGACAAAAAAATCATTGTTTTGTTCTGTGATGGTTTTACTTGCCACAGCTCTCAACAGCAGGAGCGGTCTGCTGCTGACACTGACCCCCGCTAATGTTGTCTGGAGGTAGAAACACATGACATTTTTGGAAATACGACCTTTCTCAAAAGTGGACGGGCTTGCTCCTGCACGTAGCTGGTGGTGAATATATTTGGCTCTTGCTGGCACTGCATGAAAGGCTTCAGACTGACGTAGATGACAGCAGGATTTAACTAATTCCTCCTTTAGCCCTCCCTCCCCTCTGAAAAGCAGTCTTCCTGACCTGTCCTGTGCCTTCACCACACTTTATCACCATTATTGCCTTCGAAAAAAGATAACCCAGCACCTGTTCAGAAGACATTCCATAAGTATACAAAGCCACCAGCAACCGACCAGACCCTGCTCAAGACCTGCGGGACACAAGCTCGCAGGGTGCCGCTGCTCACCTCTGCATGGTGTTCTTCGTTTTGTTGGAGGACTTCAATTACCAATTCTGCCAGACGTATTGTATCTTCTAACTTTTTAGCTGGTGTGACTAACCGGCCTACATTTTCTGTAGTACAAGAACTCGAGTTAAAAGGCAGGCAGAGTGAAACGCTAGATGTACAGTAAGTAATTTTAGAGGTTTAAAAAATCCCATAATATTCTACAGCTTTAAAGATCTTTTCATGCATATGCTAAATGCTTATATAATTAGTACTAAGCAAACCAGAAAGCCACATTCGTTATTATACTATGAAAATACAGTGCTCCAGCTCCAAATTTCACAATACCATCAGAGTTGTTTTGCTTTATGGTGAGGTGGCTGCACTTTATTAGCTCAAATAAGAACATTACATTCCCTAAAGACAGCATCTGGCCACTAATATATGAACAATATGGATCCTTCAACATAGATGATGCATTACAAATCATGTCTGTATGATTTTAACATTCTTTTAAGATCAATTTAAAGAAATCTTTCTGTATTTTTAATAAATTGTCAAACTCGAGCAATTTAAACGTCACCTGCTACTGAAAGCAAAAACTGCAGGTCTGACTTGCTCCAGGATTTAACTCCACAAAGGTCAAGGAGTTACGCATGCTGGAGGGAGTGGAAAGTGGTAAATCCCACTAGGTGTTCATACGTAAGATTTATATGGGAAAAGAGATGCAACTTTACAGCAAAAACCCTGCAAACAAACCAAAGAGTTTAAATCCTGGAGCTTGCTGTTTAGCTATTTTGAGTTATTCTGCAGCATTTTCTAAAGATATTTAAAAATAATCAAATCATATTCTTCCAGGTGACTTATATTACTTAATACTTAATTTAATATCAACATATTAAACATCTGAGGTGCTAACAATCTGGAACATTTAGAGTATTTCAATAGGACTAATATAGAAAAAAATAGAATAGTCCCATTTTCATTGAAAGACAGCTTCCGCAGAGCTGGCTAGGCGCAACCAAGGAGGCTTCTGTGACCTGACATCGTGGCTCACCTGCGCTGGTAACCCCGAGGAGAAGCAGAGCAGCAGCCCTGCTCCCTGGGGATCCACTTATGTTGCAGTGTGTCACCACAAGGAACTACAGATGTGTCTCTCCAGTTAACGACTGGGTGCCAAACCTGGCTCTAGCATAGCTATGAATGGGCGATGAACGGGATCACACTTTGGTAGCTACATCAGCTGATTCATACCTCTCCACCTACATATATTTTGGTCTCTCTGTGATATTAAAGCTGGAGACTTCATACATAGGTGACGTACCAAAAACCACAAAAGAATAGGCAAATCAGTCTGCTGCAATTAGCAAAATGCTAGATGTGTATGAATTAAAGCTCCTTTACTAGCAAGGTATTCACCTTGGGATGTCCAAAGCTAAGCCAGCAGCTTGGGTTGTGCTGAAATGCAAGGCAGCTGGGCATCTTGCTCCAGGCTCCTGCACGCATTAGCTTTTTGCTAGTGTTTAGGTTTTCTTTACTGACAGAGCAGAAACTTGTGGTTGCACACAGATGCCACCGCTTCGCTCTGCTGGGTCCCACACTGAGTCCCCAGGCAGAAATCCCTGACTTGCTGAAGGCCTGGTGAACTTTGAGGACTCAATTCTCCACCTCAACATCTTGCCTGCTCCTATTGAATGTATTTTTACAGGCAACAATTTCCCATGAAAAGGAAAGGCACATTTTTCAGAATGGCCACATTTGGGCGGCTGTGTGAGGGGTACATGGTGCTGTTTTCGGAGGAGCTGAGCAGCCAGGCCAGCTGAAATCTGGCATTGCAGGCGCTCGGCTCAGCTGGAGATGCAACATGGCAAATTAATTCTACATTTTTGCTGATTGATACCATGGATAGGGGTCTTGGGTTTTCTTTGCTGGTCTCCCTTTCATCTCTTGCATCACTAGAAACAAAAAGAAATCCAGGTTCCCCTTAACATACTTTATTGGGCAAATACTGAAACTGGAGAACTACTGGTTAACTCGTCGTTCCTTATCCTACTCAATTCAGCACAAGAAGAAGAAACTTCTTCCTTTTATGCAAAGTGAGCCCAAAGGAATGTCCCTCAGGAAGCTCTGGTTGCTTCTGCACCTCTGAAGCCAGGGGGAAGCTTTTCCATTGATCAGAGCAGCATCAGGCCCATTCTCATTTGCAACACTGATCTGCTCTCAAATACAACTAAAAGACAAAAGTGTTAATAAGAACAACTGCTCAGAGATGCTGTCTTTAAAGAAAATATTGATGCTTATACAACTTTGGCAGCCAGCAGATGTCAATCTTAATTTTTTTTCTTCTTATTTTAAATATTTCCCTGGTTAAGTTACTATACATCAGAATATTCTGCTAAGATAGCTGGAGCACTGACAGTTACATGAAACATATACGATATACTTATCAAACATTTCATCCAACATCATGTAAAGCTCATACATATTTATAGTTTTCATGCAAAATGTTATGCAACAACAATGTTATTTTGTGCTGACGTTGATATCTGAAAATGTTGCATATGTCAGACATTGCTAGACAAAAAAATGTGGACATTTTGAAATCAACGCTACCTCTAAATCTCTAAAAACCTACCACATCGCGCTAGGTATTTTACAAAGCTGCACATGAGAACTAGCTTTCTAATACTAAACAAGCAACTGCTTAATACTAAACAAGCAACTGCTAGACTAGAAAACCACTGAATAAAAGGAAGGAAGACTATTACAGTACTTGGCGTCTGTTTGGCCATGCCTTTGAGCATATGATTTATCATGTTAGTCTGCGTTTGAGGAGATGATGGTGGCCCAGCCGGTGGCTTAGGCTTGGATGGACGGGCTGCGTGTGCGTGACGGAGAGAGACGCCAAAAGTAAAGAGACAAATGACGTCATGAACAGTGACAAAAAGATGAAAACTTTGAAAGGAACATAAGCAGAAATGATCAAATACAAATGGAATAAGCTGCTGGTTTTTGCTTATTGGTACTTGAAGTATTACACAGCAATGACACCGTTTGACAACAAATATTCTAGAAGTCAGCAGATTCTAACATCCTATGGCACTGTGCAATCAGAAAACTAAAAATTCAACAGAAGTATGGAACTGCATTTCATGCAGCCACGTGAGAAACTTGAATTTGGGTAATACAGCTAAAACTCAGGAATTCAGAGAAGGTGACTAAAAACAACCACTTTAAGTCAGTGCCCCACTGCTTAGGTACATTTAGCAATAGAATAATGAGCCACATGAATTAATTGCTTTGCAAATATCAATTACACATTTTAGAATTAAACGTCACTGTTGGTTAAAGGGAGCTATAAAATATTCTTGTGCAATTTAAACATGTAAAAAAATCTGTCACTTAAAAATGTGTGGTTCCTGATCGTTTCCAGCTCATTTAATTATTTTCAACTTGGAATTCTAGTGGCTTTTATATTCTGGGTTGAATCATATATAAAAACTTGCCAGCTCTATCAAATATGTTACTTGCTATTCCAAATGTTAGAATACTGCAATCAGGACTTGACCCATCTGTCATATAGTTTACAATATCAGCATAGGAAAAATTCAAAGAAAATAGCCTTTCCTTTTACGTATACTCAGAGAATAAATTATATACTGTGAGTATATTAACACAGTAGTTTCTATTACATTTAATAACAGTTTTAGCAGCATTGTGACTATTTTTAATAATTGCATTTCCAAGGATTCTGGCATATTTATCTGGACATTCTATTGCCAAAAGTCCTTGCCATTTTGATTGCATTTTCCAGTGGAAAAAAAAATTGGTTGGCTTGTGCAAAGTAGATTTCTGATTGCTTTTAATTCTCACAGAATTACAACACTTATCAGAGTATAATAAAGAATATTCGAGTAAACCATTAGTTAAAGAGTATGAGCTACTTCTGCTCCCTTTCTCCGTACATAGAGGTACATACATACATGAACACACATACAATGCACACATGTGCACACACATATTTTCAGTCTTTTAAGCTGTGTAATGATTTAACTCAGACTCTTAGATTTGAGCTACTGGCTTCTGGCTTTTTTTTGTTGTTGTTTTCTGATAAAAAAAGCAAATCTATTTGCTCATCTCTGAAGTCACCCTGATCCTTGTTCAAGTGTTTACCCAGGGTGGCTTTGTCCACAGAAATAACACCTCTCAGCCTCAAGCGACAAAAATAACTGCTTTTTGGGCATTGGCCTAATGACTTTCAGTCTAATTTAAAACATAAGCAAGAATTCAATTTGGCTACTCACTGATGGCTCCTGAGCTGAACATGTTCAGGAAGGATATTTTACTGCTCACCACTACAAGAAGCAGTTTGTGCCAAGGTCCTGGTGTGGGAAGAGGTTGTGGTGCATCTCCTCCCACCTGTGTTTGGCAGCCAAGTGACGCGAACGCCTTGCCAGCCAGGTAAGTCCGTCTGGCTCCAAAGGCGGGGAGTCTGAGAGAGAGAGCTCCTCCTAGCAGTGTCAAAGCCAGAGGAAATCTGCACCCCATCGCCTCTGTGCACCGCGACCTAAATCACCCTTAAATGTGAGCCCAGCCTCTGTCACCAACCACTGAAATACTCGTGCTAAAGAGGGAGGTGCCCATGCGGACTCCGGCAGAAAACAGATTCCAGACCTCACTGACATCCAGATCCTGCAGTGGCCTGACTTGTGCAAGTGTATTCTGCCGTAGGGAAAAGTCATGAGCAGAGAAGGACGAGGAGGAAGCAGCAAGAGATGCAGCAGCGCCGGGACTTCACCAATCGCTAGTGCAGTGTGTACAAAGCAGCCTGGAGAGGTTCCTGCTGTGCAGTTGCCAGCGCAGGGCCCGGGGGTGGCTGTCACCCCCCTGGGAGGCCAGCAAGAGACCACCCAACAGTGCTACCCCGGTCCTGGCATCGCCCTGCTGCTGCTGCCTCTTGAAAACAAGCTTCCGCTGGGGACTACAGTAGGTTGAGCAATACATTCTTGATGGATCTGGCCCAATCTGCACAAATGCTCAGCTCTTTTGTTCATTTGATTTTTGCTGACCCGAATCCAGGGCTCTTGCACGACGGCTGCAAAACCATCGGCAGCCGAAGGACAGGAGCGCTCCTCGCAGTGGGAGGAAGAGCTCTTTCCCTCTCCTGGGGGCACCGAATGCCGTGTGAGCCCGGACCGATAGACTGAGCTTCTCAATCTGTTAATTTTTCTTACAATAAACAAAGAGTTCCGGCTATGGAAAGCGATTCATTTCCTCCTTAACTTCAAAAATCATGTGGGGATGGGGCGCTGGGGCAGAGGCGCTCCTCTGGGTGCGATGCGGTATCACCCGTCCTGCCCGGGTGCTGCGGTTCCTGCTCGCAGCGGGCAAGACTGACGTGTGTCTGAAAGGGATTTCCGTGATGATAACGCCTTTTCTCCCCGAACAAGAAGCATTGTCTCTAAAGAAAGAAAAATTCACGGAAATCTTTTTTCAACTCAGAAGGAGACTCAACTTCAGCTCTCAGAAATTTAACATTCTGAAAAGAAAACTGATCTCCTGACTTTCTGGTGATTATTCAGCCTAGTGAAGAATTTTTGCACATCTGAATTGCATCTCATGCCTCAGGCAGCAAGTTGCTCTGCAGTTGGTAAGAGCCTTGCAGAAAGATAATGCCACAGTGCAGATCATTGTGTAACAACTTCGATACTGCTCTAAACACTGCCTTTTAAAGGGCAAGAGGAAATCTAGGAAGCTGCGTAACGACTCTTTGTTAAACACAACTGAATGCCACTTCAAGGAATGAAACAAATCAAGCAGCAGTTCAGCAAGCAGACAAATACAGGTTGCATTCATGTCTGAGTTACAGTCTTAGTGAAGTATATGATTTATTAATGACTTCAGTCTCCATTCCTGCCTCAAAGACTGATGTTTTCATATATTGTGCATCTATATTTATTTGGGGAATGTCACTTGATTTTCTTGAGCTTTGTGCTTTATCACAGATGCTGGGGGTGACTGCCTAGTGGTGTCTGGGCTGATAAATCCGACAGGAGCTCTTGTCTCAGGTTAGGTTAATAAACAGGCAGCTGAGCCCCTACAGTTTCAGCGCACTTGCTAAAGATTATGGATACGTGCACAGAGCTTCCAAGGCTGGGATCCAGAAATAGGAAACGCGAGTGACGTAAAGTGAGCACAGGGACTGTGACAAGGGCCAGTATGAGCGCCTTGACAAGTACCACTGCTTGTCAGCAACCTGCTGCATCGCTCCAGTCAAACACCGACCTCTTCTGCACCCGCTTCCTCAGCCCAGCACGCTTTCCACGCCCGCCGGGGCAAGCGCATTGCGCAAGATGCTCCGCGGCCGGTGCCAGCTGAGGATGACGCAGCCGAGGCCATCGTGCTCAGTGCCTCTCCCGCCGGTGTGCCCAGGTCCCCGGCCTGATGTGGGCACCGAGAGGCACCAGGGCTTCGGTGCCGCACCCGCCCTGGCTGGGACGGGCAGCCTGGGGCTGGATGGTGCACCCAGCAATGCTGCTGCTCCAGAGCCTCACCTCCTTGGACAGGGACTGGGAAGGTTGGGGGACAAGCGAAAAAAGTGCAGTTTTGGCCCCAAAATGGCCCAAGACAAGCTGATTGCCCCTGGGGACAGGGGATGCCATCAGGCCTATCTGCTCTCAAGCTCCCTTCTGCCTGCAGAGCCGTGCTGCTGGTGGTCCTTGCCCCGTGCACCGAGGCGCCAGCTGTCCCCAGCCCCACATCTCCTTTGCTCCTCATCTCCGTGCATCAGCTCAGGGGAAGCCTCTTTTTTACAGAGGCCCAAACCAAGTCACTAAATGAGAAATAGTCTAAAACCTAAAAAACCAGAAGTCTTATGCTAAACACAATGAATGACCGAACTGACAACCATCCCTGTGGCTGGCACCAGCTCTAAAGCTGTCTGTACTCAACTCCAGCAGAGCGAAGTGGCATTAGTGTTCACGGAAACAGGATCCCTTAATGCCACCGCACTCCAACACAGTGCAGTGTATTTCTCAAACCCTGTGCTTAAGGGATGGAGAAGTTACCCTTTTCCAAAGAAAGAAAGGATTCCCAACTTATAACAATATGCAGACAAACACTTATTAAAAGACTGCACTTATTAATGTGCGTGTTAGCAGTTTTGTCTGATTAATAATTAAAACAAGCCATTAATCTTTAATTATTGTAGGGTAATGTTCTGTTTAGCGTTCTATATTAAATCCATATTTTTAAGTGAGGCGAGAGACTACAAGCTTTACAGGAGAAAGGAGAATGAAGGGTGACATTTGTGTATTTAAGAAGAAGTTGTTTTCAATATCTTATTTTTATTCTTGCTTTTGGCAAAACAAATAAAATGTCAGGCCAAAACCCAGTCACTTTTGACTCCACTTAAGCTGAGGAACTGATTTTAAGTTGAGTCCTGCTGACCTTGCCTGAAAACTTTTCATTTAAGACTATGGGAGAGTTGTGGGCACGAAGCAGGGCAGTCACAACTCACTGTATCCTTTCACTTGCTCGAAGCATCAAGAAGCAGTTTTATTTTTAAACGAGCTGGGCCAAAGAAACGTTCTTCTGAATTCCTAAACTTGCAACACGTGACAAGCCTTCGCCAGCAAGAGCAATGCCCTGAGCATGTACTATGCTTAACACACAACAGCCCACTGTGGCCATTGGAAATAGCTGTGCTTGCGATAGTTATATCTGCAATTTGTGTACCTGCACCTCTCGTAGCTGTAAGGAAGAATTGATTTCCATTTCCTAAATATTTTTTGCTAGCCAAAATTGGTTATAGTGCCATGCTGTAGATCCTGGGCCAAATTTGAGCTGTGGGGGCCTGGGGAAGCCAGGGCAGAACAAGCCCAGCCCCTTGTACTGCTTTTAAAAAGCAATTTCCCTTTGCAAACAGCTGAAATCAACCGTATCCTTTTTTTCCACAAAACATAACAATCTACTCACAAAAAGAGATGAACAGTTCAGGTTTCAAGGACTTTCAAACCAGGACTCTGGTGTACAACAGAAACGAGAACAGGGGGCTGCAGACCTCCAAAATCCCTTCTGAAGAGACAGGCACTTGGGGCATTTTGGTCTGCGCTGAACCTTTGCCTCATCACATGTCACCACAGGTTATAAACAAGAGACAAACACGACTTCTGTCTGACTGGATCGTTTGTTACACATTAACAAAAAAATTGAAAATAAAAAAAAATTAAAAAACCAGTCCTCCCAATAGGATATAAAACAGAAGATATGAAAAACAAAAATGAACATTAGTTTAGTCATAAATGTGCTTGTTAGGTGTGTTAAATTAATGGCCAGATCACCAACATTTTTGCACCAAAAATGAGCTGCAGTTCTTTTGGAAAACAAGATACTTTCCCTTTACAAAGGCTAGGTTCTCCATTAAAACCATCTCTTAAGAAGACACTATTTCTATAAGGTATTTCTAGTCTACACTCTATTCTAAAGAAGGAAGCAAAAGAGGTTACGTAGACAGCACAAATTAACTCCTTAAGTATTAATGCATCTCCATTTTCAGCCTGAAGGAGTACACATCTTAAGGAGCTATGAAAAAAAAAACAAAATAAATATAACTCAACAGTCCTAGCAATTTATAATGCATATACAATTGTTCACCTGCATCCTTTTGATTCTCTATATGAAAGAGAGAAAGCAACAAGGAGAGAAAAGAGAGAAACAAGAACAGATAGGCAGGATTAATGAGCAAGTGGACCGCACAGCCCCCCAGTTATGCGTGATATATGACATTTGAAAAGAAGAAAAGTTGCCCCATCTCACCCCCCGCCCAGCAGCGTAGTATTACCAAAAGAAGTTCCTTTCACAGAGGTGAAAGAAAATGCTGCACAAATAGAAAATCAGAGAGCACAAGGTCTGCGAACATACAGGGGCTCTCCAAGTGGCACCTGGGCTCCTGTGTCCCCTCCAGAGCTTGGCAGAGAGGAGTATACCAAAAAATCCAGGAGGAGAGCAAGTACAGCGCTTCCGCTCGAGAGAACGGACAGGAGACATGTAAGATCTGATGTACAGAGGAAGGACAGCCTCACATGATCTTATACACAGGATTGGTTACAGATCGTGTACGCAGGAGAAGGGATGGCTTTTCCCCACGTCCTTTATCTGACCGCTAGCTCGTTTCTCCCCGGTGTAGCTGCTGCCCTTTGATTGTGTACCAGTGACAAGCACTTTACAAATTGGGGTTACACGGAAGCAAAGTAAAAATGCATTCAGGTCACAGACATAAAGAGTAACTGAAAAAACTTACAGACAGTCTGAGTTTATCACAAACAAATGGCTAAATTGTCTAACCTGTTTTAGGCTGATAAAAAGTGACTGGACTTCTCACACTGGGTTTCACAGACAG
The DNA here is from genome assembly GCA_013399475.1 of Chauna torquata. Taxonomy (NCBI): domain Eukaryota; kingdom Metazoa; phylum Chordata; class Aves; order Anseriformes; family Anhimidae; genus Chauna; species Chauna torquata. The sequence continues at coordinate 124,797 of VXAL01006601.1, read as the reverse complement.
AAGCAACAGACAAGCCAATGCTAAAAGACTTGAAGCAAGGAGAGTGAGTTGGTTTGGATCTGGACTTTCTTGAGGTAATGAGAACAGAAAGAGTGAGGACAGCATGGAGAGGAGGGTGGTAGGTACTCACGAATGGTTAAATCCATCACTTGAGAGGCCAAGCAGAAGACAGGATGCTCATACATTTCTCTCTTTTTCCCTATAAAAGAGGATTTGGGCATGCAAGAGGCTTAGGTCAGAGGTAAAGAGGTTATAGGTCAGAGGAAAACTTTATATTAGGTTAAAAGGAAAATAGCCGTAGAGTATTTTGGGATACACACAGAATAAAAGGAAAAAAAAAAGGGGGTGGGTGGGAAGGAGGGTTAAAATTGGAGATCTGCTGGATTAACCATTCAGCATGCCCATGAGTCACAAGAGAGGTTGTGACCATGACTCTAGAGGTTTGTTCAGAACTGTTTGCAAGAATATGGTCAAAACGTCATGAATAGAGGAAAATAGATTTTCATCAGTTTAAGGCTCCAAGATACTAAGGATTTCAGCCTTCAGTATCTAAGGCTCTCACAGGTGTTTCTTCATAAACATAGCCTCAAGCACTGCTGCCACTGATTTTTTTGCATCTCTGCTAAACTCTTTTAAACATGTGGCTATTCAAGTGTCAGCGTTTGAAAGCAAGATTTCAAAACCATGCATGGCATACAGAGATGCACCTCACCGAGGCAAATTTGTTCTTTGCTCTTCTAAGGAACTATTTGAACACGTGGTGGACTATGCTCATGAGAGAAAACCTGATGCATGCAGCTGGCGGATGTTGGGTTGTTTGAACTAACAAGCCCAGCATGCTTTGAAATTGGTGTTACAACCACTTTTACATAGATAGGATAAAAAAGTGGCTGTGGCCAATCACGGATAAAGGAGGAGAAAAGCAGAAGAGAGCAGGTAGTGTGGAATGAACTATTTCTCTGAAAAGGTAGCTGGAAAAAAAGTTTGTTGCTTCAAAGTATTCCCAGACCTAAAAGTCACAGTGCAAAAAAGAGGGCAGATAATTAACACAACCAAGAAGAATTGAGGCACAAAAGGAAAAGTACACGCTAGCTGTTCTACTTTGGAAATGAATGCATTTTTACTTACAGATCATAAAGTTTGTTTTTGCATAGATTTATCTGAAAGAAGAGAGCAAATCTTACCAACGAGTTAGTGATATTTACAGAGAGAACCTAAGGGAGCCAGCACTGGGTAGAAGCATCCATCAACAGAAAAGCTGCTTTTGATTCTCAGTCCTTCTCCAGCCTCGTCAAGTATATTTAAACATTGCATTTTACAGAATACACCAATTAAAATATCCTGTGAAGTTGAGTACTTCGATAAATTGCCTGATAATACAGTGCTTATGAAACCTTCGTTCCTTCTCTATTTTTGTCACTTATTACCAAGTCAAGAGTTGATAAACATCCTTTTAGTGCCCAATTCTTAAGTGTTTCTCACTGGATGCATAACAATGAATTCATTACCACTGGTACACAATTTGCATCGTTAGACAGAAAAAAAATGGAAAAAGAGAGGACATGTCATGTACAGAACCTGGGCAATTTGTCGAATAACAGCCCAATTTTTCGTGTAAACAAGAACTAAGAAAAGATCAGAGGGAGCTGGTTTTTTTCTCCTCTCAATATTGTCCTAGAGGCGTACAATGATAATCTCAGCTGTAGGAAAGCTTCACATCACACATGACAGAAACCCAAAGTCTAGAGCAGAACATACCATTCATCTGGAACATACGGGTTTAAGCAATTGCAAACTTGGATACAGTTGGGTAGGAGTTTCAAGTTGGCAACAGCAGCCCACAAGGTAGCAACATAAACTGATCGACATGTAAAGAACTAATGGATCAGAGAGCTTCAGCTAACACGTATCCTCCAGCAAGCTTTAAAATGTCTTTTTGATGGCTACATGTGTCTCTGGTCACTGGTTATTATTCTCTCATAACTTAAAAGGTCAATAATATCAGCTGTGCTTGGATTTAGAGTGACAACAAAGAAATCTGATGCAAGTATGGGACCGACTGATCAATGACTGCTATGCAAAGTGCAAAGACAATGAAACACTCCCAGAAAAAGACATTTTAAATTGGCTACAAATGATTAAGCATAGAATAAACAGTTTTTCAGCTTCTTATTTTTCATTTGTTTCCGGAACTCCACTGTCACAAGCAATTAGCTGCACTATACCTTCAGCTGCAAAGACGACATCCCAAGTATTTCTCAATTTGTTTTTTAAAACCACGACATGAATCTGACTACTACACCACTGGCCAAATGCACTAATGATCAAAAAAAAAAAAAAAAAAAGCTACAGTTCCTTTTAACTGTTTCCTCTCTCTTTTCCAGAAAAAAGAAATGTTTTACATAGCTTCCACTCTTAACTGCTTCAAAAGCCGACACTACAAAAATGATTCATAATCACATCAGTTTTATTGACAAGTGAATAAATAGTAAATGAGTTTCTTTCAAATAGCTCCCAGACACAGTTGCCACCTAGAAATCTAACAAAATTGTAATTTCACAAAGAAAGAGCCTTACCTTCGATTTTGGCATACTCTGATAGTCGAGTATAATTGACTAGAGCTGCTTGCTCCAAGCATTTACGGATGACTGTTTTTACCTCCTCTTGAGGGACTGGAGTAACTATGTCTTTCATCAGAACCTTGACACAAGAAAATCTGATTTGTTGTGGCATCAGGCGCACATAACTGCTTTTCCTCCAAGCCCAGCAAACACATCCATTCCTACTCTAGCGCTGCATGGCTCTCGGGATAAGCGTACAATAGCCAGGATTCACAACAGGGTCACCTTGGCCAGCCCTAGACGTGGGACCTATCCCTTCCCTAGTATTCCCTGTCTGTATCCTTACCCTAGGGCATGCCCTGAAATCTCTGCTTCCCGTTCCTTAGAGCAAGACATTAAGATCTATCACAACTTCCCCAGGGCTGGGCAAAGTCATGCCGTTCCCAGGCTCTGCTGATGCCTTGGGTTCACGTCCGGGCTCGGCTGTGCTGCAGGTTAGCAACAAGGCATCGCTTGTAAGGGTCTGCAGCGTCGATGCTTGTCAGCGAGATAGCTGGCCCTTAGCTACCGACACAGACACAGGCTGTGCTGCTGTTAGTGGCCAGGCTGCACCTGGCCTCCAAGCTGAAGCAGGAGAAATCAACAGCCCCACCTAATTTTTCAATATTAACTACCACTTATCACATATCTTATGCAAAACAACAGTTCCTTAGGCTCTTCTGGATGGAAAGACGCATGAATGCAGGTAATTTTAACTACTCTTTGTTATTCTTATGCTTACCCTTTCCAGCAGTGACAGAGTAGCTTTTAGAGCACCTTCTGGACGGCCAAATGGAAAGCAGTACCTACAAAAAACACATCATGTTAACATCAGACCAGGTGTGTGTCAATAAGACTTTCCAGTGCCATAAAGATGCTTTCCTAAATATGGCCAAGCAATTCTCTAGTTGTTCTGTCTGGTATTAGCATTCTTTCCACCGGGCAATTTTCAGAAAGGGTTTGATGGCGTGGATGCTAAGACAGCAGAACAGAATCACCGGCAGTTGGGAAGGTCAGCCAGTTTTAGCTTATTAAATCTGGGTGTCACCTGGGGAGTTTTTAGAGTTAATCATCATCTCCTTGTAAAAATGAAACAAAGCCCCTCTGGAGAGGACAGCACCAGTTACCTCCAGCTGGGGACCGAGTGGTGCACGGGGCTGAACCAGCCACCGTCCCTGCAGAGTGCAGGTCCAAGGGGCTCTGGCATGGACCTTGCGTGCAAACCCACATCACCCACCCGAGTGCAAGCATGCATGACCCACGCAGGACCAGGCTGGTGTGCTGCGGGCAGCTTATCACTTTTTATGGGGGCAGTATCCACCATTTCTGCAATTATGACATCCCTGAAAAAAGCCCTGCCTGTCTGTATGCTAGGAAGCAGTAAAAATAAGTGGGTAATAACTGAGCAGAGAAATAAAAAGACACGGGATTTTTTTTTTTGGAGGGGGGGTTAAATTTCAGAAAAAATTCACAGCATTACCGTGCTTATGGAAGCAAGATGTTTTGAAATACCCTTTAAAGGTTATTTCTTCTAAATCATTCTCCAGCTACAAACACGCTACAGTGCAAGCTTCACTGCCCTGCTTAGGTCTGTGACACTTACGCAAGATTCCCACATGCATTCAAAACATGCCTTTTGGCTTTGCTGTTTATAGGAGGGAGTTTGGAGGAAATCAGTCCTCTCTCGTTCAGTGTAGGGTCTCTGCCTTTACCTAAAATGTGTGATCTGATTCTCCAGAAGCAAACGCAGACGCTCCTTGATCTCTTCAAATCGCTCTTTCTCGTCTACGGTTACCGTTCCTATCCCATCCGGCCTGAAGGAAAAATGCCATGAATGACTGAGGCTCCACCTCACGACCCTGGGAAATCATCTGCACAGCAAAGCACATGCTGCAGGTTGGGACACAGATGTCACCAGCCATTAGACCCAGGACAGGGCATGTGCCAAGCTGAGACACAGCGGTCACTGCAGCAATGACCATGAAGGTATCAGAAATCAAGAAAGCAAGAAATATCCCCTCTCCAAATGATAATCTGTATATGCCCCCCCCCGCCCACCTTTTCTTCTGTGACAGAAAAGCCTGAAAAAACAGAATCCTCTCTTAAATATAGGTATATAACAAGGAGCACAATGCCAGTTTTCACTGCAGGATTGGGCTCATTGCTGGCAAAATATGGACTTAATTTCTGCAGAAGAATTCAGCTCCTAATTTAACACAATTCACAGCATAAAGAATATCGACAACAAGCTTATATATGAACAGAATGTAAAATTCTGCACTCCTTCATAACCACTGAATCACCTTATTACAATAATTTCTTGAAGTGAGCCATCTCCAATATACTCTGCTGAAATGTACCTAGGGAGCAGTAAGTATTTCATACCTGAAAATGCAATGCCTTTTCATTCATTTAATCTTGAGTTATAAAAATTAACACATTTTATCCCAGAATTTCAGGGAATATTTACTACACTCTGGCATTTGCTGCATGCGCAGGACTGCATTGTAAGACCCCAGGCACCGCTGCCTCGGGTGCTCCTCATCCGTCACCGAGCACAGTGTGCAGCGGGCGCTGCCGCAGCGCTCCCGGGGCTGTGACGGGGTGTCCCGTGCTCCCGCGCCCCGTCCCTCCGCCGATGCAGACCCAGCCAGGAGCCGAAAGCAGCCATGCCCTCCTTCTGCCCCGCACCCATGCGGCAAAGCTCGCTGCAGAGTAACGCAGGAGAGGAGCGCGCCTAATCCATCCACCAAAGGAATCGGCGAGCCAGACAATCGGCAGCACCGCTTCCCATTACTGACGAGCAAAGTCTACGGATTTGTGTACTCCTGGGCAACTCTGCTGGCACAGGCTCTCTTTAGGTAATGTAAGGCATCTTAAAATTGAACAAATGTTCTTACTTAAAGGCCTCCTCCAGTGTTCAGCTTAAGCTGCATAAATCCTCAGTACTAGACTGGTTTGGCTATACAAAAGACTTGGCAAGGGATTACAAAGCTTCTAATGAACCTCCTGTCAGGGGTTAATTGGTTGGCTTTATTTTCCTCTTAAAGAATCAAAGGCCCTAAACTTAGAAAAAAAAAAACCATAAAAATGAAAAGCAATAAAATCTGTACAATCACTTCTCGTTGACCTGTATTTAGTAAGCTCTCAATATCATAAATACAAACTCTGATATTCCAGGACAGGTGAATATAAGATTAAAACATTTCAGGAGAGTAACTAGCAAACCTTACATGATATTCATTGTGTATTCTTAAAGCTAAATATACATTAAATAAAGCTTACAACACGGACACAGAAAAAGATGTGAATACCAGCGGATGTATTTAAATTTAAACAGCATTTCATCAGAAATTGTTATTTGACTATTTGCCAAATTCACTTGTGCATTAAAGAAAAAAAAAAAGGAAAAAGATTTAGGCTAAAACTTGGATAGAATGTTTCATCTGGGGAACACATTTCATAAACATTTTTGGAAGTATGGATCTGGTCTCATTAGTACCTAATTAGGACTAGTTATTTTGAAGAAATGAGCAAGCCACAAAAAAATAATAATTAGATATTGAGCAAAAATTCATGTCTGAAGATGCTTAATATATTTTTATTCCAAAATTCTATAAAATATTTAATACTCAGATAGAGATGTCCCTGCCTTTTGTTATGCTGCGCACCTCGTAGTGCCTGGTTTGCTCCCAAGCAGAACAGCAGATCATTCAGGACAGACAGCAATAAATGCTGTACATGAAGCGGCAAGGTTGAAGCCCTCATTTGACTTCTGGCATTCAGTTCCCGCGCTGTACCCGTAACAACTTGCGGTGTCACTAGGTTAATTGTGTCAGTGCTGACAAACGAGGTAGTGAAAGCCGTCTGCACTGGCGGTGATTTGCTGACGGACTGGAAATGGTCTGAAAGTTATGTTAGCCTTTGCTGGGTCAGTAACCTCCAACGGCGACATTTACTGACAGCCCAGAGGAAGCTGAGGCTACCTGCGTGGGTCTAGATGAAGTCTTCTCCCCCAGCGGACAGTAAGCATCCAAGGAAGGGCTGCTCTTAAAATCACTGTCAGCTTTAAAAAATATATTCAAGGGATTTAATTGAAAGCAGTGTACAGTGGTGTGTGAAAACCACATGCCAGCTCTGCATGCACAGATCTGGGCAACTCGCTGCGGATGCTGGTGAAGGCAGGATCAGGCCCGTGTCTGACAGTTCAGGTTGGGTCACAGCCCTTCCACACAAATCATAGTTTCTTACTGTATTTGAAGGGCTTCAATTTTGTCAGAACTGGTTATTAGCACGTAATGAGTGGTGTGGTGCACCTGACGCGTGCTGACGTACCACCATCGGTTGCATCCGGGTTGAGCAGCGTGGCTCTGGAAGCACAGGTTTTGAAGTGCTGACCCACACAGAGAGGAAGGAAGGGCTTTGGAGAATGAAGTCCGGGCCAAAACAGCTCTGGCTTCAGTCACCACGCCCCATCGGCTCCACAGGGATGCAAACCCAACCACCAAGGTGCACCCAGACCACGCAGGTGAGCAGCTTACTCCCCCCGCGCTCAGCCCGCGGCCACCAGCTCGTCGTGAGCCAGGAAGATGTCCAACCCGGTGGCTCTGGCCACCGCTCCGTCACACGCGGCCCGCCGTGTGGTGTGAGTGGCACGCCGCTCTCCTGGATCATGCTCCTGCAAACTTGAGACAATCTACAGGTCAGCTGCAGCCATTTTTGGAGCAGTGCGGATGTCTGGAAGGGCCTGCCAACCGAGAGCCATCACCACTGCAAGGACTCCCTTTCTCACCCAGCTGTGGACTATATCGCATCTGACATGATGAGCATCTCTTGAATCTACCTTTCAAATTTTCGGCAAACCATTTTCTCACTGTCCTTCACAAAGTTGACATTTTCGGCAGCATGATAGGAAAGATGTCATGTCGGCTGCTTTTCAAGTTGTTGTCACAGTGGTTAGCACCAGTTCTGTCATCTTTGCTTTCCTCACAATCCCCCATCTTGAGCCATGTCACAAATAATAATACTTCCCATGTTTTTGTCAAATTTCAGATACTATAACCCAGCTGCACATCTTCGGATTTACTAGTTATGTTAATCTTTGTTGCTCATCTTCCCAGAAGCTGAAGCATTAGGGACTCATTAATTAGTGACAAATGCAGGATATACATAGAACTGGAAAAACACCACCAAAAGCCTTGCACTTAATTTATTAGCTGGATAATTTTGAAACCTAATTAAATATGCAAGTCAAATATACTTTGAAAATGCAATCTTTTTGAGGGAACATATTTATTTTCCCTTTGCAAGAACACAAAGGGTATATAGCTTAGCATTGCGATAATTTAAGATTCACTTCTGTGCTCTAGACAATTCCAGTACATGGCTGATGGGGCTGAAAAAAATCCGCAAGAGAAGTTTAGGTCTCATCAGCTTGTTCTGATGCTACTGGTGATTTTGTTTTCGACAGAGATCTCCAGCTCAACTTTTATGTTTGATATTTGATATATGATGCTGAAGGACAGCACCACTGACTCCTCCAGCAAGCAGCATTTCTGCAGCAAGGCTAGCTAAAATGCAGCCACAGGAAACGAATGTGCTCACACACAATCCACAACCGCGTCCTCGTAACACTGGGCTAAGCAGTGACGGGCAATGAGCGAAGAGTAATATGTTGAAAAATAGTTGTGTGTGTACACGGTACGTGCAGAGGCACGAATGACAAAATGGGCCAGAGTCTATGAGTTCAGGTCCACAAACAACACAAACATCTATCTCTGTCTGAGTGGAGACACCATTTCATCTGATTCTCTACAGCCCCTGCTCACGGACGCTTGAGGTGTGCAGCATAAGTTGTGGGAACAGAGGGAAGCAGAAGGGCAAAAAAAGGCAAGAAAAACAAATAAGGAAATTTTTAATGATAAGTAAACAAGTTTCAGATCACTCCTTCTGCTGCAGATTCACTATGTTGGCTCAAAACTAGTCAATTCCCAATGTAAATATTTCATATGAAAAGTTTTAAATGCTGCTTTCCTAATCCCTCCTTGTTTTTAAGTTTTAAGCCATGAAAACAACAACATCAACAAAGCAGGTGGTGAAATTGAAAAAAGGGGTTGCAATTTAAACAGCGAAAACGATAGTCCTTGTTTAGCTTGGATGGTTTGTGCAAATTCCAGGGTTAATTATAAATTATAATTAGGACCTGTGATCCTAAGGCCACTGCTTTATTCTACAAGCCCCGCCTCCCCCCCATGCCCTTTTCTAATTATACCCAGTGCCCCCAGGGCTAGTTATGCTGCTAAAACAAATATATCAAAATGATTTTTAACAAAGACTAATATATGAAGCAATAGCATGCATTTGTATGCAATTATAAATATACAGTATAGCTCCAGTGGGTTAATCTCTTTGACATAAGCCTGTACGAAATACCATGGTGGCTTACAAATGAAAAGACAGATCATCTTTTACACCTTTTATGTTTAACTTGTCTACACTTTTTCTACTGGGGAAAATATTGCTTACACGTAGCAAACAGATCTTTGCACGCACTGTGAGCCCTGGCATTCAGAGCCAACGAAAAAAAAACAATGTCAAAAACTGATGCAAATAATTTGATTTTTTAAGTAACAACTCAAATATAAAACACGTGCTGCCTTCAGCTCCCTTGCCGCTTGCCAGGTGCAGCACATATGAGCTATACAGTAAACACGGATGATTAGTGCCTTGGACGGCGTGTGTCAGGACTGGCTGTCGGAGGCTGCCTCGCAGGAGGACTCGCCCGCGCAAGCCCCGCCAGCATCACGGGGACCGGTCCGGGGCCGGCCGCAGCGCCCACCGCAATGGGATGCGGGCAGGAGCACAGCTGCCTGTCTTGCCCTCCCTCTTCACCCCTTGCAAAGCTGACTTGAATGAATCCACCTGGTTAGACCGCTTGAAAATGCTTATTTAGCAAACATCAGTTTTGCCCGACATCCCTTTCTTCTGGGAATTCACACCGTGCGCAGAGCGCCAGTTGAGAGCCCTTTGTTTGGCTCAGCCCTCCGCCTGCTCTCCCTGGTGCTTCCCTCGATGCTGCTGAAGGTGCGAGCCGCTTCGTCCTCCCAACCCTCCCTTGGTTCTGCTCCTGCTCTCCTCCGCACCAGCGCCAAGTCACGGCTCATCGCTTCTCATGCGCGATCCACACCCCTGACGCTGAACCGAATGGCTTCTGAGCACTGCCACCGTACACCTATTGCAATGAATCACGTCAGCCCGAGCCGGTTGCCTGCCGGTCGCGGGCGATGCCGGATTGTATCCGACAGACGGCCGCAACGCATGCCGTGTCATCGCGGGTCTGGCTGCGATACGGAGCCGGCACCTAACGAGGGGTTACGGCGTTATGCCCCGCGAGGTCTGCAGTCAGGGCTGCTCATCTGAGCGCAGGGATGTGTTGATATATTTATCACTTCTTTCTTAGGACCAAAAATGCCCTGTGTTTTTTTTTAACTAGCTGTACAGAAATCTTGCCTTTATGTGAAATAACAAGATATGTAATTAGAATATAATGGAAAAAATTATGAATATGTTATGAAGACTTTTCAATTCCTCAAGGTCTATGGCAATAATATTATTTCTAGTGGCTTACAGTTGTTAAAAACTAAGGGAAGCTAATGCTAATGCTAGCTAATGAAAGAGCTATTTCTTTAAAACAAGTTTTATGCTGTAAAATACAGCTCGCAGAGGAAAGGACAGGTCACTGACATACAGAGATACTTAACAGAAAGACTTGTAGCTGTTTGGGTAAAAGTCATTGACCAACTCACAAAGAACGATGCTATTAGACTGCAGGGGATTCAGGCCAGCATCCTGATTTTGATAAGCTCAATGCTAATACTTAGCACACACACATCCAATATTTCAGTTTTATTTTTAAAAGATTGGGATTAGCAAGGATGGAATGAGCCTTTTTTGGTGCCAACTTTAACATTTAAAGAGAAAGTTAAGACATGGCTAAATCCAAAACAGCCACGTGTGGAACCAAGGTCACCCCCAAAAGACATTCCTTCCAAAGGGAAAGAAATGACGGTTGGAAGGTTTGGCACTAACTCTGGGCCTGGGAAAGTGAAGCTCAGTTCTCTGCTCTGCAATGCCTCTCCTGTGCACAGACGGGGAGGAAATGAGGCTCCTCCAACACACCGGCTCTGTGCATGTCAGATGATGCTGGAGCACTGCCGTTCCCCTCAAAAGTCAGAGTAGAGACAAGCATGGAAACAGAAGGCAGGAAAAGACCTGAGGGTCATGTAAACCCTTTCATTATTTTAGCCAAAACTACACCTTCTTAAAACCATGCCTGTTTCTTGCCTCTGCTACTTTTTTGAGGACTGTTGATAAAGGAAAGTGACGGCCTCAATACTGTGGTAATGGTACCAAAAGCGCACAGACATCAATGAACGCACAGCCTGTGTTGTTGGGTGTCTGAATGCTACGTGTTTCTTGCCTCTCATGCAGGTACAGACATCAGAAATCATAAAATCTTGTGTAACAGCAGAACTTTAAAAAAGGCATCCAGTGATACCTAGTTGATCAAACCCTGCTGTGAAATTGCTGGTGACCACAATAGTGAAAAGCCTCCAGTTCTGCAATTTTGGTGAGTAGCAAGTAACTGGAGACCGGAAGATCCTTCAGGTATTTAGCAGTCTGGCTTGTTCACTGCTGGCCCCTGCCCTTCTGACAGCCTGTGCATAGCACATGCAGGTACCTGCAGGAGGTAAGACTCAGGACAAGCAATTTACATTTAACCACATTTTTTACTCCAAAAAGGATGAAATTAACAGAAAAATTAAGGGGACTGTCATGCAAATAGCAGTGATTTACAGCCTTCTTTTGGAGAGATTATGTTGGGCTTTCAGGGGTCTGAATAAGCTACAGGAGCCCAAAGAGAGGGAGAAAAAAGAAACCCTTATATCTAAACCAACACGGCTCCAAAACAGCCCCAAAAATCTCGTTTTGACCGTGTCACCTGCCGCGGCGGCAGGGTCAGCCCGAAGCTGGAGGTGCGTTTCCACTAGCAGCCGTCCCGCTCCTGTCCCGGGCGCCACGGTGCCGGACAGGCGAGGCAGCGTCCCCGTGCTGACGCCTGTCATCCTGTCAGCCCCGACCTCCGGGCTGTCCCCAGCATCCGAGCGCAGCCTCCCCGCACCTCCCCGCTGACTGCGAGCGACTGTTGTCTTGCTGCCTGACCTTACACAAACGCGATGCAAACAGACAGCCCACCTCAGCTCCATCACTGTCTGCTGCTAATACAGGAGATTGATAGCCACATGAAATTATCTCCCTGCTCGACCTTCGTTACTGGATGGCATATTCTGACTGACAGCCAACCTCATTCTGGAGAAAGCTAAACTACCCGACAATTTTTTTTTTTTACTGTCTCAAAGTGAAGTAACTTCCTTTTATAAAGAAAATCAAATCAACACTTCCTTGGTTTTGACAGAAGAAAGAAGCCTTTGTTAAACAGAAAGATGTCTCCTAACTTGAGTCCTTCCCCAGGCACTGCGCACGCGGAGAGCGGCGGTACCCAGCGCTGCTGCAGGCGCACACCAGGCTGCTGGAAGATGCTGCTGGACACGGTGCTGGGTGCTGTGCTGTCCCAAGTACAGGCATGCTCCCGCCTCTACAAAACATACATGGGAAGTTTTCTGCTCTGCAGTGAGCTACAGGTTTGTGGGGCAGAGTATGGCCCCAGGCTAGCCCGAAGGTGATGAGCAACGTATGGATATATATGGTGGGTGGGAGGAAGGGACGTAGCGAAAGCGACACACACCCCGCAATTGCCAGTATGCACCGCATGGATAACTATCAGCTTCCCTTCGCGCTCTGCCAGCCAGCTCTCAAACCCATGATGCAAGTGGCCTAAGCAGCTTTCCGAAAAGACATCACGACTCTTCCACTCAGCTATTCAGATTTCTATTAGTAGAAATGAAACAAACGGAGTCACATTTTCTCCCACAGACACCCTGCGGTTCTTTATGACTTCCTGATAGCAGAGGCCAGAAACCGCACCCCGCAGTCTCCGTACCAAACTCCACCATGCGCGCCCGCGGTCCCGAGGAGAAGCATGATGCTGCAGCCCCGGCAATCCCCAGGCAACAAGGAGATGGCCCTGACTGAGAGGGAACATACCCCTTCAGCCGTCTGGTTTGGAGTCGGCCATCAGCTAAAGACAGCTAAGTCAGAACGATGAACATTGTTCCTTTCTTGGAATATTTTAAACAAATTAAACAGCCCGGCCGTCGCTGAGCTGTCCGTTTGGAAGTGCCCGGCTGTGTCCCAGTGAGGCACAGCAGCCACCCGCAGCTCCAGGGACCAGCGCAGGCACGGCACTGGGGTCTGAGCATCCCACAGCCCTTATGGCACGACGTCTTTGCCAAACCCACAGCTCTCCAGCCCCAGTGGGAGGGAATGCTGGGGTGTCACCATGGCACCATCAGATATATCCTGCCACCGACCTGACGAAGAGGAGGCTGTGGCTCTGGCTGTGCTGGACCCTGTGAAGAGGTACACGGGGTAGCTGTGACCAGCAGCCACCCTCCTCTCCGTCACACAGTCCCGGCAAAATGGGCTTTGAACCAGGTCCTGTCCCCAGACCAGCCTCCCTCCTGACTATGGATTGGAGCTTTATGGGTGGCCACTTTCCTGCGTCGGGTCTGTGTGCAGTCCCCTGAACACGCCTGAAACGCACCCGTCCCTGATTCCTGCGGGATGCGGGCACCCGAACACCATCCCAGCGGAGGCCAACCCCGGCGTGCCACAGCCCCGCAGCCTGCCCAGTGTGCTCGGTGACCAAGGAGCCCGGTGCCAGCTACAACACACTGCTGTGCACTGCGCGCTTCGCTTACCTTTTCGGCTCTGGGTTCGGCTGGGATTTGGAATCTTTCCTTTTTTTGGACTCCTTTTTGGAATCCTTTTTTGTCTCCACTTCAGCGGCAGAGGCATGAGACACTTTGCCCCCCTCGCCGTCTGTGCTCGGCTGTGACCCGCCAAGCAACTCTGCCATGTGGTGGCTTTGGGGAGTGATTGGGACGCGTGGGGGGAGGTCAGCAGCAAAAGTGGAAGAAACAGAAGAAAGCATGAAATAGAAAACACAAAACAAAAAAGAAGGAAACTAAACTGAAAGCAAACAACTGAAATCAAAGAACAATTGGCAAAGAAGGAACAAATGAGCAAAAGAAAGTCATAACTAAAAAAGAAACTAAGGAAGCAAAAACTCGGTTTCCATGACAAGATGTATGAAACTAACTGCAAAGCAAGCGGCAGCCTTGCAACATGAAACCTGGGCAACGTGTGTCATAATTCAGGATGCTATTTACCAGAAGATTTATGAAAATATGTAATTATTTTATAGCACTCTTTTCTTCAGCAGCATATGCAGGATAGACAACAATATCTCCAAGTATATAACGCAACTTAACAGAAAAAAAAACAAAAACAAAAAGAAGCTGCAATACATACTACAGCTGTCAACAAAATAAATAGAAAAGGAAAGAGCATAGCTCCACTCCCTTCCATCAAAGATTTGCCACATTTGAGAGAAAGGAATGGGCTACTTCTGAAATTGAAGTTCCTTTGCAACAGCAGCAAGGTAAAATTTCCAATTATGCCTAAGCAATTCCAGGGCTGACGTCACACTGCGGGTTGACGAGACAGAGGTGCCCGAGGGCTTCGAGCACTTCTGAACACTGAAGTTTGATACTGCTGAAAATTTCACTGCTGCATCTTGTCAGATCCTCTCATGCAGCAATTAAATCAGTGCAGTATATCGCTTACTTCCATTATATTCAACCTGTGACAGTCACATGTACTTCACCTCTATCTTGTCCAGAACTGCATCTAGCAGGTGCCTGGGTAAGAAAGTTAAAAACCTTCATTTCTGGATCCTCTATGTGCATTTTTATTGCTTACATTAAACAAGCAATGAAACAAACAAACAAACCGACTATGCCACTAGAAGCGCTGCTGCCAAACATCCAATGTGAAAACAAATTGGGGACTGTTGTGCATTATCCAAGGAAACCTATATCTGACAAAGTCATCCCTTGCTGGCAGGGAGCTGCTAGCCAAGAATAATTCCTTACCTGTTGCCATGAACATGTGATGCACAAAAGGCAAAGCTGTAGTGAAGTAAGGTGGGGTCAATCATAGCTCCATTTTCTGCGCGCTCTAGCAAATCTCTGAGGTAGCAGAGATGTCTGTGACAGCCTCTCACTCCATTACGTGCACAATACTCATCTAGCACAAAGACCTGGCCAGGACTAAACCAGCCCTGTTTAGAAATAAAGAGACTTGATTTTAAATATAGGTTATTAAATACAAATGCTATCAGATTTGGAGGTGTAGTGGTCAACTGTTCTAATAAAGAAATACAAACCTAAGGCTACATTAAGAAAAAAAGGAGAGAAGTCACTCTTAAACAATACAGACTGCATATCATCACCTAATCACAGCATATACTCAGTGCAACTGTTAACAAAAATTTATCATGCTACCATTAACAGGAAATGTCATTTAAAATGCTGAAAAGTGAGGCCAGTTCATGTCAGTGCCTAGCAAAAGAAAAAAAAAAAAAAGAAAAGAAAAAAAAAGATTCACACCTTTAAAGAGATGACAAAGATTTGATTATTTAAGCAACATGAAACAGTAATCTCATTTTGGGGAAGGGACTGCACATTTGGCCAGGAACAAGAAGAGTGATCTGGAGGGGAACATGGACAACACTGAACAACGACTTCTCTTGCATCTGGCACGTAGGAATGTCCTGAAGACGGAGGAAGGGAGCTCCACAGCATCAGAAAGGGACATTTCACATCGCCCTTATTGCGTATGCTTGGTGAAGTGCTCTGAGATCGCCCACCAGCTGGTAGGTCAGCACTCCTCAGCATTGCAGCAAACATAAGCTCTGCTCACTGGCAGGGCTTCTTTAAACATCCAGAAACCTCCAACGATTGCTGTCTGTCAGTCCTAAAGGCCCAGTGACACATGGCTGGCGGTGCAATATCCATGCTCCTGAGGAGGACACCCGGCCCCGTGAGGGATGGCACAGCGCTCCGGTGAACGTCCCAGGACAGCCGGAGCGGAGCGCGCCTCTGCCTTCAGCGAAGGCGCTAGCGAGAACGAGAATATTCTTGTAGATTGCTTTTCAAAACGCTGCAAAACCGTCAATATTTACATGGAAATTTGGGTGCTAAACAATTGCTAAGACGCAGCTCTGGAATGCATCAAGCTGCAAAATCTTTCATCGTTTAATTGAAAAGTTCCTGCAGCGGGCGGGAGAGTAGTTGAGGCAGAGCACTGCCCCTATAGGCAACTTCTTTGCCACCCCATCTGTTACCCCAAATGCTACATCTTAGAAACAACACTGCTGTGAAAGATTAAAATATATTTTCTACCACTCAGATGACACCAAATCTTTTCTAGATGCCAAAATAGCTGCTTTGAAAAGAGTTGAAGAAATATCAATTAAGAGCTCAAAGACATAGAGAAGGATTTGCTCATCCTTATTGGGCCAACTCCAAAACAGATTGAGAAAAGAATTAAAATAATGAGGGGAAAATGATAGATACAGGGAGTAGCTACAGTTCTGGGATCACTGGAAGTGCACATTTCAAAATGAAGACACAGAACAATGCAGATGGGACAGCACTCTGGAAGGCTATTTTTTGGGAGGGGTGTATTTGCTTTCACTGCTTTTAGTGATATTTTTGTTTGCTTTTTGGTTAGTGGCATTGTGCTTGATTCTGGGCTTCTTTATGTTGCCTGTTTATTACATCCTTGGACCATCTCTTCACCTGGCTTTTTTCACACAAGTCTTTGGTGAGTAGGTATCGTAAAAATATAGAAATGCTGTAACTGCTCTGAAATAGAAAGATATGTGCATTTGGTTACTGGGGTAGAATTGCAGTTTAAATTGTTACATTCACTTAATATATACAAAGGACTCAGTCCTTCCTACAAGATGAAATCTTGGCACCACTGACACCAATGGGAAGGCTGGCACTAATTTCCCTGGAGTCAGGTATCAAGCCTGGAGTTTGGGGTGAAAGAAGCAGGAGGCTAGACCTGATGAGCTGTAGTGTCTCACATTGCTCCCCTGCACCAGGGTTTGAGAAGTGCTGGTCCTCGGTCAGACAGAAGGGATCAGGGCAAACACTTAAGATCGCTCTCATGGCTCAACAAAGGGAAGCCTGAGCAGCTCAGAGGTTCAGTAATGAGCCTCATACCTTGACACCTCATGAGAGCACGCCCAAGAAAACTATGGGTAGAGAGATCCAGAGCCCAGAATCCTTTTCCTGGGTTTCCTTTTACATAGCATAGGTACAAAATAAAAAACCTGAACAGAGCTACAAAGAGGCAGCAAATGCTGCTCCCCACAGCCTCAGAAAAAATCTAAGGTTTGATGAAAGGCTGTATTCAGACAAATCCCCCACATCTTTAGGAAGATCCTGGCTCTTGATTAAGATTTGCCTGGCACAACCAACTGACAACCAGCCAGTCTGGCAAACGCAACTGATAGTGACGCACGGGGTGTTTCACCCCAATGCAGCTAGGTGTAGCTCAGTTCGGTCTTCCAGATGGTCTTCAATGGCATGCAGAAATGTGGAAGGGACATCACAAGAAGGCTGCAGAGCACAGGGAGCTCAGCTGACCGTGTTCAAGAAGCTGAGCTGCACTGAGATGATGCCACATGTCCCTGGCACCAGTGGGGAGTGCAATGGGAGCTTTTGAGCTAGGTAAAGCAAGACTTGGTCAATCACTGGCAATTCTTCTAATGCTAAGTGCAGTTTCTGTGAAAACCAGGATTTTTGAGGGACAATTTTCATTTGTCAGGAGCTGTATTTTCTCATTTACCATGGGAAAAAAACAGACAAATTCATTTTGGTGGCCTGCTTTATGGGCCTTTTCATCTGACCCCTTCACACATCATCTCTGGAAGACCACATCTTGGTGAATGCACTGTGCTATGATATGAATCCCAAGAATGCTGACACATCATGGGAAATACTGCTCCAGTAGGGATCAAGCTGCATGAGCTGAATGCTGGCAGAAGGTGGGGAAGTCTTGGGAAGAGTTGAAGGGCAGTCTCAGAAACAACACAAGTATCCAGGCGGAAAGGAATGAAGATCCATGCATGTGTGGGGTTGATATTAAGATGGAAGAGCTGCATACTTCTTCCCTATCAGAAAGTCCAGGAAGAGCTGTGGAAGCAATTGTACATTCAGCTCGTGGATGATGGGCAAGAGCCTCAGTAAGCAATGCCGACAACGCTCTTCCCCTTTCCCAGCACGGTGCTCTCTGCCAGCAAACATCACTTCTGCAAAAGCTGAGATTAGTCAGACAGCCTGTTTGTTTTCATAGGGATGCCTGGCTCAGCCAGCGAGTGGGCTCACAATAACATTGTTTAACCTGGTTCCAGGGAAAAGAGGCAAAGCTGAGCTATTCTCTGCATCAGGGTAAGCCACTGTGTCCGGATAAGTCTTCCCTGGCACCTCCATGTCCACATTGGAAAACAAGATGGGCGACAAGGCAAAACTCTTCGGGACCATGCACATGAATGTCCTGTAGGAAGAATAACAATTGCCCAGCAGCACACAGAGTGGACAGAGCAGGCTCACCACAGGCTCACAGCTCCTACAGGCAAGCCAGCACAATAGTATCACCAACTTCCCACAAACACCTCAAGAGTAAAGGGAGCTCCTTGCAGTCAAACTCAAATTTTGAGGTCAGTCTGATTTAACTTCATAATCAGGACAAAACCATACTAAAATAAAGAAGCACGTGAAATCCAAGTGTAGGTGAACACAGCCCATTATTTTCTTCTTCATAACACTGTAATGGGTGATTTGAAAGAAGATGGTTAATTGGTGATGTTCTGCTCTGAAGAGGCACAACTCTTTGTGCTGAGGGGAGCTCCATCACTCCAGTAGTTTCTAGCAAGGGCCTAAACATCTTGATAACAAGCAGAAGTATGGTTGCTGGGTGTCTTGAAGAGAAACATTATTAATAATTTTCAGCGATGACCTTGTGACTCTCCTTCAGCCATGAATTTAATTCAAAGGCCACAGCTTTCTCACCAGGCCCGAGGCTGCACAGAGACAAACCAGCTGCAAGCCAACCTGAGAGACATGCATGGATGGGGATGGTCTTCCTAGTGCCAGCCATGCGTGGAGAGCAGAAGCTGCATGCCAAACCCACTGCCTGCCGGAGCAAAGACCTCAGTGGAACCAGTGAGAAACCCGCTGCAGGTCAGACAATGCTCCCACCAAGCCTACTTGTGCCATACGGGTATCTGCAGGTTAAGTGCACACTGCAGCCTTCTCCCAGCCCATCCTTACCTCGGGGATGTCCACAACCGTTCCTCCTAGCCCTGCCTCTCATTGGGAAAGGGATAACTCACTAGTGCTAACGGCATCTACCGGATCTTAGTCTTTTTGAGATCAACCCTTCTGTGTGGTGCAAGGAGCTGAGCAGATAAAAGGAGTACCATGGTGGAGGGACACTTGGAGGACAACATTTGAGCCCGACAGGCTTACTGGCAACTGCTCAGTTGTGTTCGCAGTTTGTAGCTTTTAACAGAAAGCCACTCAACAGTGCCAGCTCTAGGAACTGCACAGCTGGCAAAAGGTGGAGACTATTGGCACAGGGTGGTCCTTCTGCTGAAGAAGCCAATGATGACACCCCAAGGTGGAGGTTACTGTGCAGCATGAGAAGGGCAGCCCGTCAGGATCTGTCCCACGCCCTTCAGGACAGGACGTGTATTTCAGGCTTCATCCAACCCCTCTAGAGAGGCTTCATCCTGTTGTTTTCTCAAAAACTAAGAGCCGCTTCATCCTCCTCAACAAAACCGCTCGAAATTCATTGTTCAAGTTGTATTGGTAAAGGTTTTTTGTCATGTAAATTCTCACAGTACTTAAGAGCCCCCAAGCACTGCATCCCAGCCAACGACTACAAGCTGTCCTGGAGCACCTCAGTGCCACTGCCATATAGCTCATGTTATACAGCAGTGGCCTGAGTGCTGCAGTCTTTGCTCATGGAATAATCGGGACCGGCATGCGAATACATGAGCAAGGACTGACTGCAGGATCCCTGTAGTTATCCATCTAGTTCCACCTGTTACCTGCTTTGGATCCCTGCTCATACAGAGACACAAAGCTGGGCCACAGTTATCCCTGGTGTGACTCCATTAACATGGGAGGTGGTACCAAACCATCATCTTTCCCCTGCTCTTTCATCCATAAGACTCTGGAAGGCAGTGTGGGAAGCTAGAAAACACTGCTTCTGCTCTCTACTGCATATCCCCACACAGGAGTTTGCGGGATGAAACATTTTAAACATTGCAAACAGAAATGAAAAAGACAGTGCTACTGGAGAAGAAGAGCAGTCAGTTCACTGGAAGTAGCCTCTCAAAAGAAAATAACTCTGGCCCAAATTCAAACCTGGTGCAAACAGAAGTCAATCTTCCAGCAACAGGGGGATTAGCCCCCACTCGCACTAGCTTTGACTTTGCTGCTTGGTGTTTATATCACTAGAGACCAAAGAATATACTTGCCAGACAAGAATAGGAATCATTAAGTCTGTGGTCCAAAGTGAGGCGCTGAACCATCTCAAAGAGTGAAGCGTGGTCAAAGTTACAGGGATTGGAAGAGATAAATTCATCCATGCCATGCTTTTGAGCTCTATCTGCATCTGTTCATTTATACATATAGAGAAAGACACCATTTAGAGAGATATAACATATTTTAGTTGACAAATACTACAGAAAAATATACAGTATGAAGCATGAAAGCTGAGTATCTCCTCTTCCCTACATTGCCATTAACTCTTCTCTTTGCAGGCTACATAATACAATCTTCACCTCCCATTGTCAACTTGCATCAGTTATGGATGATCTTATTGCATGTAAGCAAAAGATTTTAGAATTAACATCTTGTCAATGGCTCATTATAGTGCATTTATTCTGTACTTAAAAGCAGAACACAAACCCAATAACTTACTCTGTATCTTACAATACACTATTAATTAACAGTTTTGGCTCACATAAGTAAATTAGCTCCTATTTAGTTAGTTGCGGTTAATTATAATAGATTCTGCCATTCTAATGAAGTTATAGCTGTAGCATTTTTCTCTAAATTTACTAGGTTTTCTAGGTATCGAAACAGTTACTTTGTTCTTTATCCAAATGTCAATGGTTGTCTCCCCACAACAATTTTTTCTAATGGCAACTTTAAATGCTACCTCAAAGAAATAAAAAGATGCTCTTTTAAGCATTGCTGGTAAGTTAAATTGATGTGTAGTTTGTTATCACTGAGAAAGTAACCTGATAGCACGCTGGAGCTGCCAGTCATCCTGACAGGGACAGAATTTCCTCTGCTTGGATTACGAGCTGCCATTTTTTTTTGTGAATTAACAGTCTCACCGTATTCACACTTTCCTGCTTTGGGTGACGTTTACGGGCACTAACTCCTAAGGGCTAATTAATTAATCTCAACATGGTTAACTAAAAATACACCAAATTCACTGGTTGAAATGAAGCCGCCGATCCAGCCTGGGTGCGGCCAGCCGGGACCCTGCTGGGAGCAGGCTTTGTTCCACCAGCGACCAGTGAATTAAAAGACACCTTTCACTCGTTTTTGTCCGTGCTCAGCTTCCTACTATATGGGTTCTTGCCAAATCCTTGACAAATAGAATGTGATTTAAATCCTTCCCCTGTTTATAGCCTCCTAGGGGAACTGGGTGGCCTTGAAACAATGTGGCTGAAAGGACGCAAAAATGCAGTTTTCTGCAATAGCACTACAAGGTAACTGTATTTGTTTTAAAACAAAATCGCTCTTTACCAGAAGAAACAGAAACCCTTAATTAAAAAGAAAAGAATAAAAGGAGCTTTAAATGATAATGAGACAGTATTCTTTTATGTATGTTTTTTTTAACTATTTATATTAATCTGTGAAGGATGGCATGGCTTCCTAAATACCTTGTTCATGTCTGTGCTCTCACATATTGCTGATCACTGAAAGCAATCTTTGCATTTTCTGTATAGTCTGTCATTAGCTATATACAAACTATATAAATAACATCACCCACTGGAAGGAAATCAGACAAATTAAAACATGTAACATTTCAATTAGCTGCTAGCAATACTTAATTCAGCAGTGGCTGGCAATTTTCCTCATTAAAACCCTGCTGAATAAATGCTGATTTTTCTTTTCTTTTTACAGCTGGTTCTACAGTTTTGGATGGTCCACTCCTCTATTTCACTTCATGTGCTGGCTCCTGCCTGTCTCCCCTCTGTCTCTCTCTCCGGTCCCAAATCCCCCCCTCTGCCTCTGCCGGCAGCTCTGCATTCAGCATGGGGACAGAAAAAGCAGCTGACAGTGCCAAGCGAGATGGCAGGGCTGGCTCTGGGGACAGGGACAACCTCCCCAGCCAGAGCATCACCTCTACGGCACGGCCAGTCTATGGCATCCTTGGGCGTAAGGCACGAAGCCCACCCAGCCCTGGGTCTCACGGCAGTGGGCCAGATCCTGTCTATTTTGACGGCTTTCTGCCCCCATCATCTCTGTCTCTTTGGGCCAAGATCAATCTGATGGAGCTTACTCCCAAAGAGTTCATCTGTGCTGCTTATGACTACATCCCTAGTGCCCACAAAATACTTTAGCAGATATTAAAAATAGTCTGATAATGGATTGTTGCTCTCCCGGGTTCCTCTGAGTTGACTGCAAGCTGACAAATTGGCTGGAGGCCTTAATTTGCCAGCTTCACTCAGAGATTTTATTACTTTTCAATTAGGAGCCCTGATACACTGTCAATCCTCTTGCTCTGCAAGCAAGGCTCTGAGATTTGAGCAAATCAGCTGGAAACATGAAGAGTCCTCTAGCCCTTTAGCTGGTGAACTTTTCTGAGCAGATGTGTGAGAAAGCATGTTGGAAATGAATTTTTTTACCCCAGACTAATCAACTTTCCCCCACTTCGTGTTCTCTGAACAAGGTGGACACGGAGCACACCTCTCGTTGGTGTGACCTGGCCAAAGCTCTGCTGGTGCTGGCAGAGCAGAGGGTTTTGCTTGTACTTGCTAAGCTCTCTCTGCCCAAGGCAGGTGCACAGAGAACTTCCTGGCAATTGCTGAGAACTGGCACAGCACTTAAATGGCCTTCATGACTGTCCATGCTCAGGGGCAATTTTATTTGTGCTCATCACAGTGTTGGGCGCCTGCTGGAAAACCCATTTCCCCAAACCTCCCCATCTCAGAACCACCACTGAAGAGGGAGAAACCGGGCATTGCATGAACTTGCATGACCAGGATGCATTTCAAGGAAGTATGAGCGTGAGTCCTGCTCAGTCGGTGATTTAAAGTGTGGTTTTCTGACACGGAAAGCAAGATGAACAGCTGCAGTTCCCTGTGCATCGTCCCAGTGCCGCAGGTCCCGCACCATCAGATCACCTGGCATTGGCAGAACTGCGGGGCTGGGTGTGTGCCCACCTCGGGGATAAAGCAGGCATAGAACTGGAGATGTCTCTGGAGGATGATCATACACACATGTATTTCTCTTAAATGTCATATCTGCACTGGTCTAGTGGTTTAAAATTCTTAAGAATAACTAGGAGCAGGTTTAAAAGGACAGTCCTACCCTAAACTTAGCTTCCCTTAATTACCAGAAGATAAACATGCAATTTGTAATTTATTTATGCTTTCTGATTTTTCTAAGGGACTCACTTTTTAAAATGAAATTGAGGAATCAAATTGTACCGAATGCATTAAACTTCCTTGAAAATACAAAAAGACAAGAATAGATCTAAATATATTGTTCCTCCACTCCAGACAACTGACCTGCAATTTAAAATAATGCTGACACCTATAATCCTCCTTTTTCTAAATGGCTTGCACAATTTGAACGAGATTTTAAACAAAATACAAAGTGAGAATGGCTAATATTCATACCCAAACTGTACAGCTAATTTGTAAGTACTTTGAATTAATTGTTTCAGTCAAATACAGCTGCTTTTTTGACCCTGTTCTGTTATTCCAGTCAAAAAGAAAGGCGAAAGCAAAGAAAGAAAGTTATATGATGCTCCAGTAACTTACAATCCCTTTCCAAGGTGCTGTGCCAAGCTAGCTAGTGCTTCTTTGTTCAAACCCCAGACAAAATGCTGCTGCAGGCCTACAGAAGTTATCTTACATATTTAGACAAGCTGCACACAAGTACAGCTGAAAGGTGTTCGATGGTGGTCTCAGAAGGGAGGCTGCGAGGAGAGGTAAATTGGCAGCACAGACTCCAAAAACCTTTCTTCTTGAAAACTACAGACTCCGGCCTTTTGTGTTACACTTGGGAGCTTACATTATCGTCTCTTCTTAAATACTGCCTTTTTCATTTTGTTCATCTTTATCCAGTTTGCATTTTACACTGACTCTATTAACTAGCCCTCTGTCAAACACACACCCTGTGCAAGTGTTTGAAATCAGAGCCTTCAAGATTTGCCAGTGTCGGGAACACAAAGATTTAAACAACAACAACAACAATGAAAAACAAAGGACTGTCCCACCATTTTGTCCTATGAGGGCTCTCTATCTCTCTAACTGCTGTTTAAAAAGGAAGAGACAAAACGATCAAATATCTTCTTTTTTTTTTAATGTCTTTCACTGCCCTCTGCATTTCTTTGGCTACAGTAATAATTTTGGCAGATTTTGCTTTGAGAGCAGTGAAGTTAATAATGGGGGACAAGCTCCATAAAAGAATTCTTGTTATAAAAGGCTGCAGGTAGCCATTTTATTCTAAGAATTTTTTACTCCAGATTTCTTTCTTTTCATTAATGAATGACTTTTAGTACCACAGGCAACTTAATCCAGTAAATTTTATGACATGCTTGTTTATTAAAAAAAACAAAAAAAACCCACCAAAACCAAAAAAAACAAACAACTGTAAATTAAAAGGTGACTTTGTATCTTACTCATCTGGAAAATGTGTGCTTGTCATATCTGCTTGACATTACAAGAATGAAGATGTGGTTTGGACAGTAACAAACAATGACACTAGTCAACCTCATCAGGAGACATGAAATAAAGGAATGACAATGATTGATGGCAGCTATTCAATTACAGATACGTCTAGAAAAGTCTTCACTGGTATGGTCGGGCAAGTGGGAGAAGTTCTCCAGTCTCAGGGGCGAGGGGCGGCAGGCGACAGCGCGCCCACCCTCGACTGGGCGCTCTAAGGAGCGGTGAGGTCCCCTCGTGCTCTGGCAGACTACGCAGGGCTAGCGGACACGCTTGAGCTGCAACTTGAGAAAGACATACCGAGGGCAAGCGCCTGGAAACCTCATTTTGTTTGGCCGTGTGGAGCGAGAAGCTTTACTAGCAAATATCGGTGTTCTGGGGGAAAAACAACATGCCGGGCTTAAAAACGCCAGAGTGCTGTTTACGAGGAAGCTGCTGGCAATGACGGCTGGTGACTTACCCATCCCCTCCTCGGGTGCACCACGGCACTGCCACCCCTGAAAGGGGACCGCGCGCGTCCCGGGCTGCGCCCCCTGCACACAGCGCAGCGTGCAGCATCCCGCTGCCACCGCCCTGCCGGCAGCCGCGGCCCTGCGGCCGACCGAGCTCGCCTCTCAGCTGGATACCTACGGCCCCCTCCTTTCATCCTATTCCGTCTTAGAAGATAGCTTTAAATTTAATCGGCTGTTTATTCCTTTGTTTTATTGCTTTTCCCCTGCTGCATACAGATTCTTTCCTGCTTGAGCTACAATTTTAAGAAACAATTAAGAATCTTCCTGTACATCACCAGACACACCATGCACTGAACTGAAATCTAAGTTATCTAATGTTTGGTAGTTAAATGAATAAGAATTTGTACTACACACATAATTCCTCGTGTGGTAAGTTAAAAACACATTTTTAGAACAGCTATTTTTAATACAAAACATTGTTTCACAGCATTTTAAAAACTATTTAAAAATATTTTGAATTGGATGACTGCGGAACCCTGTGAATTTATATTTCATAAGTTAGAGCCCCATGCTTCTTAAAGCATGTAAAAGTGATTTACAAGCTATTTTTAAATTCATGCAAGTTATGTGAGAACTGAATTAACATTTTAATTCTGCATTCCTGCAATGAAGCATCTGCAAGTTGACAATATAGAAGACACAGCAGCGTTCTCATGATATCTC
Organism: Chauna torquata; assembly: GCA_013399475.1. Lineage (NCBI taxonomy): Eukaryota > Metazoa > Chordata > Aves > Anseriformes > Anhimidae > Chauna > Chauna torquata. Next base: position 98,998 of record VXAL01006601.1, on the reverse strand, counting down.
TATCTGTCTAACAAAAATAAAGCAATTAAAGCACAAAACTAGTAAAATAATCTAATAGGACAGCAATGCATTGTAGTGCAAATACATGTAATGTTGCCAGACCCAAGTTCATTCATTCATTCACTCTTTCTTTCTTTCTTTCAAAGTGGCAAAAATCTGTATTTCCGTCAAATTAAACTTTTTGCGGTAAAGTCTGGTAAGAATCCTCTTTTGAAATCCAAACATTTAAAAAATAAAAAAAGAAAGAAAAAAGAAAGTGTCTACTGAGAAGGAATTCTGCCTGCTACCCAGGGGTGTAGTTACACACACACGCACATACACACAGAAAAAAGAAGAAAAAGAAACAAAAGGAGAAAGGAGAAAAAAGGAGTCTTGTCTGATGGCCAGGAGGGATGACACCGCCTGTTCCTTCTCATAATTGCATTCAGATACTCTGGATACATATTTGCCAGCTCTCATGACCCACTGATGCTATTCCCTCCTAAGGAAAGCAGGCACTCACCAGGTATTAGAGAAGCAAGCTTTTGGCACCAATAAAGGATTTGTACGGTGTGTATTTAAGCCTGAACAAAGACTAAGGAGAAGCTCTTTTACAGCACAAGTTCGTGCTTTTATCTTTTTCAAAGCAGGTGTTCCGGTAGGAAAAGGTGATGATAAAGGACAAAATAATAATTCCCCTAGCTTATCCTTCAGCAAGCGTTGCTTTGATTGGTGGTTGAGACCCCCACTAAAAGATTTGTTTACGGTAATTTGGGGGAACAGCAGCAGCTCCTCCGGGACTGACGTGTTTAAGTCAGAGCGGGTCAGGCTCCCCACCCGGTCCTGGCACGGGGTAACCCAGAGAGCTGCGCTTCCTGCTGAAATAATCCCCTGCTGAGTTGACGTGAGAGGAAACTACCAGCCTGGATGACTCAGTCTTGCTTTCACAAGGCATGCGTGGAGGTGAAGGGGCGTTTTTCCGGCTCCTGTGGAGTCCTGCACCTTGTCTAGACCTCTTCGGGTCTCCTGCCCTACCTTTCTAGGCTTTGAGGAGTCCATGGTTAGCCCCACACCCTGGTGCGCTGCACCAAGCTCGGCATCGGAACGGGAAGAAAGGATATTGTCAGAGTGCAAAATGATCTGTTTTCAGGCAGTAAGCAGTCAACTAGATGTAAATTCCATGAAACAAAAGAAGGTATTATTTACAGTTTTATTGTGATGTTAATTAATATTTACATCTCGGAATGAAAAATAGAAATGTTAATGATTGGCTTTACTAAGAGGATCACTTGATGCCAATGTGAAAGCCAGGGAGAGAAGGCAATTATGCAGACATCACATGCATCCTAATTTCAGTATGGAAACTTACATTTCAAACCTAAATTCAGGAAAATAACATGGAAAGTTTGTACTACAAAATCTAAACATGAAAAAGATTTAAGAGAAAAAAAGCACATTGCATATGTCAGATAATCTAGTCTGATTATCTGAGCTGTGCTAGCTACAGGGAAGCACTTACCCTTGAGTCCAGCTAGAAGTTAGCAGGGTAAGAAGGAACAAACCAGAATAACATAAAGACTAGCAACAAGGCTCAGGAAAGCAGACAGGAGCCCTAACCTAGCAGCTAAATATTTGGGTTCAAGCAAAGAATGAAAAAGAAACTTAAAGAAAACCAAACCAACCAAAAAAACACAGCTGAAAATTTCTTATGAAGCTCAATAAACCTAGCTACTTAATATGGGGGAACAAATCATTACAAATTCTCAAAACAACCAACTCTTTGTATATGGTGTGATTAACAGTCATTAAATATAAACAGACATTAAAAACGAAATATAACTACAAGTGATATGTAAGACAATTACTGACCAATCTTTCATGTTAAAAACAAAACGGTTTCAAAAAAAATGAATGTTGAGCATGTTTGGGAATTTTGTTCAATGCATCACTAACACAGAATGAACAAAGATTGGTGCTTTCAGACAAGTGACCACTTTTATGAAGCTTAAATATTGCCAAAAGGTGTAGTATGTATTGGCAGCATTACTGACTATAATACTGTGCATGATTTCAACAGTAAACAAGAACAGTTTGGTTTTTTTTCTTTTATAATGCAAATATTGGAGAAAAGCACAGCTTTGCGGTAATGGATTTTTTCTTTTAAATTGTAGCAAAATAAAAAAAGCAAAACTTCTCACTCTAACAGGGATCGTTCACCCACATAAAAGGGACTGTAGTCATACAAAAACTAATGAATAGCAGGATCTATTTTTTCAGTACTTAAAATGCAAATAAAATATATTCCACTCTTGTTTGGAGCTGTCTGTTTACTTCCAAGTCAAGTGTTGCTATTGAACGGTGGATGAGAATTTATGTAGTGCTCTAAGTTTGTATTTACTAATTCAAATGAGGAGGGAACCAAATGACTTCGCTATTGCTCCCAAGTTTCCCCAGCAGCTAAATATGTTCTTCTCAAGTTTCTGTTTAACAGACAGTTCCATTACAGGAGTGGAGGGCTGGATTTTCTCTGCATGTGCATGCATGCGCATGTGCCATCTCAGATTGCTACAACATGAATGCTATAACAACAGTTACTCATTAAACTGCTTAACATTTACTTCTTTGCAAATCCTTCATTTACTATAGCCTCTAATAAGCACAAAAAATATGACATGTAAAAAGATAAATGTACAAGAATAAAATGTCTTGCAAAAATCCTTACCTTTCTGCAGGCCAAAAAAATAAATTAAAACAAACAAACACAATAACAAACCAAGACCCTTTAAAAAAATGCAATACTTGATACAATTAAATTTAAAGACTGAAGGAGCTGAGATACGTGTTAGTATTTAAGACTCGTGATAAGCCATCATGTGTGGCATGCGTGATTCACTTCTGCTTCTTATTATTAAGCTGCTGTGCCCAATGACTTTTTCAATGAGTATTGCTGCATATAAACATTAAAATATGAAAAACGAGCAAGCCTTGCTGTTGAGATGAAAGAGTGCTATGGCATGCGTCCCTCCTCCTCCTGTAGGATGAAGACTCTGTGCACAAAGAGGTTCCAAAGAGATGCAGATCCAAGGCAGTAGGAGGAAGGAACACTGACAAGCAAATGCATTATTTGACCAGCCCAGAAGATGCTGGAGAAGCAAGTCATCACCAGGGTGAGGGGCTGACTGATTTCCATGCCTTGGCACAACACAGCTGGAAGGGTTTCCCAGTGTCTGCAGCAAAAGGGGAGCCTGAAGCCGCTCAGCTTGTGGGGAAGATACACTGCTGATGGAAAGATGGTGGTGGCATGGAAGGGGCTAAATGATCTTGATTTGGAGCTGGTATCGAGAGCAAGTGAGAGAAACTAAGGTCAGATCCTGACCCCCAGATGCTCTGCAGGCCCAGGGGTGAAATCTCCCAGGGAACCTAAGCCGGGGTTTGGCTCTCCTGATGCACACAGCACTTGGCCACGCATGGTGACAACACACCCTAAGGCTCACGGCCCTGAGCACCTCCTTTCCTTCCCCAGAATCCTGGCAGGCTTTTTGCTACAGGCGCTGTCAGGCAATTACGATGTGTCTGGAAAAGGGGCCTCCCCATGTCCCCCACAAGACCCCATGGATAGTTCTGGCAAAATGAGAACTCCATAAACATCAGGAATTTACCCAGAAGAAAATTATCTGGGCCCAATGTCTGCAGGGATGGGAGAATCCTGGTGGGAAAGGTGCTTCCCCAGATTGACGTCCTCTTGCTACCCCCCCCATCTTAATCCACAGGGATCATGCTGGGATGAACAGGAGCATATCCTCTGTGCACCAACCACGCTGTCCCTTGAGGGGTGTTAGCAGCTAAGTGTCCCTCAGCATCGCATTTCAGGGGAGGGAGCCACCAGCAGCATCCCTCTGCCTCTCTCCCATGCAGGTTTTTAGCACATAAAAGAGCAGCCGCAGCTGCACTACAAACGGATGCAGAGAGAAGAACCTGTGTCTGGTATTTCCAAGAACTTTTTGATGAAACATTCTGGGTCGAGGTAAATACAACCCACTTGTAGGAGGCCAATTCCTACTTCTCATCTTAGCTTTCTGAGAGGCATTCTTCCTTCCAGACCCCAATCCTTTGCACCTTTCACTCCTGAAATCAGTTACCTGAATGGGATGAGCAGGATGAGGGGCACTGAAATGGAAATACTGCCTATGTGTTTACCAAGCTGCATCATGCTTGTCCTCATTCACAGCAACAGCAATGCAAGGCAGAAAGGAGTCCAAAATATGCAAGCATGTGGAAGACACACACACACACACACAAACAAAAAGGGCAAACAGCGGTTTTCTGTTGTAAAACTGATCATACAGATATGTCTTGCATTGTTATTTTTTATAAACATTGACATGCGGAAGTTAAACTGTTAAAAAAGATGCTTAAATGATATTTGTAAGCAAGGGGTAGATTTTCTGAGTTCCTTATAACAAAATATTCAGAATCATAACAGCTTTAGAGACTGTTTTAACTGATAAAATCTGACTTAATTAGAAGAATTTGCTAATATTTAACACTTATCCTTATTTTACTTGTATTTTGATACTAATTCCTCAATTTTGCGGAAACAAGCAAGATCTGCTGTATGTTACACAACAAAGGGATTCAAAATGTGTTACTGAGGTACCACCAAGAAAAATGAGAGAGGAGGGATTTGTCTGGTTTATAATCAAATTACATTTACAAGACAAAAGAAATTGCTCTAAATTTCAAATTAACTGAACTGGGTATAACGGCACAGGACACGCTGCATAGTTACAACTTAAAAGATGATTGCTTTAACTTCACATCTAACTGGCCTGCAAAGCAACCTGTTAAAAATACCATATGTTTTCCTAGAGTTGAATATTCAACAGGAGACCTCTTTTTTTGTGTGCATTTCATACTTGCAAGATTTGCACCTGTAGTTCTGAGCACGTGATACATTTGATAGACAGCTAATGGCACTAATGAATTGCTCTGATCTGGGTCTGCAGTTTATTGTGTGGGGGTAAAACGGGTGTCTGCAAAAAGCAAGCTGCGTCTCAGTCTCTCAGATCTCAGTCTCTCCTCCATCAAGTATTGCACTTTCAAATACTCATAGACAATTTCCCCAAAGAATTTTGTTTCTAGGGCTTGGTTGTGTTAAACACACAGGTTAACTGGTTCTGGATCCACTGATGTAAAAAGCAGCTTAATGATAATGAAAAATAACTGTTTTGGAGTCAGAGACATGTGCGTGAATATTGATTTATAGCAGTGCAGAAAATATTTCCATCAAACACTTCCGCTCCCTAGGAGAACTTATTTACTTACAAAATTGAGAGATTGGGGCATCTAGCTGGGGAACGTTTCCTCCTTTAGCATTTAGCTTTTGCACTTGGGTAGGCGGCACAGGTTTGTGAGACTGGCCGGTGGCTCGGTACATGGCTTGGACCCACAGGATGCGGTCCTGCTCATCATCACTTGCAAAAATCACCGTGTCTCCTTCCTTCACAGCGTTGAAGAATGCTCTGCCACCTTCCAAACCTGGCAGGAGAGGAAGGCAGGCTTTGAAAGTGGCAAAGGAGTTCTGCAGACTTTGAGGCTGGTGACTGGCTCTCCCTGGCCACCCCCAGCCCCACTGCTCTGGGTGCCCCCCAGCGAACGCAGTGCTCGCCCTGCACAAGAGTTGCTTGGTTGGATGCTTGTTTCTATCTCTGCCCTGATTCAGTGCCCATCTTCCCATCTCCCCACCATCAGAATCAACCTGGAATCAAGGTCTTGAATGCAAACCTACTATGTCTTTTGTCATCTCCTCTGGGGGACACTGTTATGCAGGGCATGGCTCAATGTGTTGCCCCACGGAAATAAAAGAAACGTGGTGCTCATCCACTTGAAGGACTGTCCCAGCACCACATACACTTGCAGGCACTTCCAGGTGCCAGGGGGCTTCCTGCTCCTTCCCCTCACATTTATCTACCAGAGAGAAAAGGTGACAGGCAAAAATGCTGGGTTGGTCCCATAAATATTTTCTACTATAAATACAGGCATAGCTGCTAACCTTTTATTTAGGGAACATAATCTAGAGGCACAGGTTAGGATTCTCACTCAATTTGTGCATTCAGTTCACAGACAAATTTCACTGGGATTTAAGCACCTAATTCACTTAGGCTCCCTAGAAAAGTCTTTCCCTCCTCTTGTGCAACTCAGCTCAACTCCTTCGATCTATTTATAGTAAAGTCATGCATAGCTAATGATCAGTCTAAACACAAACATATTTACAATAGTGCTGATCGCAGTTCAGTTGCAAGCAGGGAGAGAGGACCTCAGCTGGGGAGCTGCGTTCAGCATCATGAGCACAAGCACCCGCAGCAGAAAGCAGCCGGCTCCCGTACCTGGCTGCGGGTCGGTGTAGTCCACAGTGTATCCGTCGAGCTGCAGCAGCTCTTGGGGTTCAGCTTTTTTCTCCCGGTAGCTGCACATAGCAAATGTATATTGACTAACCTGAAGAAAATCACAAAGCTAAGATGGCACCAGGTGACCACAACAAGGCAATCCAAACTGCTTACAAATGTTGCGCACTGACGGTGTGTTTATGGGGACCGGGGTGTGTGGGGGTAATTTTGATAGTCATTGCTCAAGAGACAGACTAAACTTTTACCATGCTTTCTCATAGCACTCTCTCAACACACCCTGCTCTTGCAGGCACCTAATTCTCTGCATCAGTACATACAGTGGTTTAATTTCCTCCCAACGAGGAAGCACCACGCTTTAAAAAACTCTATCACTCATCCCCAGACAAGTGCAAGAGTGACACCCTGTCACAAACAATGTGAGCTAAATTGCTAGGTGCCAGTCATATTAAAGCAATCTTAAGATCCCACTGATCTCGGCAGTTGTTGTCATCAGTGCTGTAAATGGCAGCTCTCACTCCTCTGAGGTACCATCTGCATGACACGATACATTCAATGTCAAGCTCTTGACGGAAGCCGACTCAGCTGCGGGGGCTCTGCCAGGCTCTCCCATCGCCTTTGGGAGGCCATCAGCCTGCATCAAGACCCGGCTCGTGCTCCCTGTGCCACGACCTGGATGGGTGGCGAGAAGCCCGTCCGGAGAGGAGAGGATTCTCCATGCTCCAGGCTAGGAACTCACAGGGAAATTTACTGTCAAGTGATTTCAAATGACTTTGGTAAGGTTGTGTCATATTCTGGACGCCTTACGTAATTTTATTAGTGTGGACATTTTCTTGACCTCTGGAGGAAACTTTGACTTCAGAAGGATCTTTAAAACTCTGGTGGGTGGCAATGGATGACGCTCGTCATTTTTTGGAAGTCAGGAAAGATTCTGAAAGATGGGCTTCACATGAGCGGCTGCACTCTCTGCATCAAACAAGCAGCTGGGGGATTTTTCCTCCAAACTCCAGATAAACCATTCTGCTACAAATACACAGGCAGCATATATGTTGGTGGCATCTATCATTAATAAAACGTCATTTATTTAAGTCAGGGGACCTGTCTATTGGCTTAGCATTTCCAGCCAGTGCTTGGTATCTTGCTGCCCTCTACGGGCCTCCGCTAGCTGTCAGCCTACTCTCGGCAGCCCCTGCCTACACCGAGCCTTCCTCCAGGAACAGCTCCAGAAACCACCTAAGAATAAACCCTATCATTAACACATTTGTGGGAGTAAGACTAAAAGTGATGCTTTAAGCATCTTGCATCTTCCTTAAAGCTACCAGTTCTGACAGAAGATTGACAAGTAACAGACCAATAGCAGGAGCACATCAGTGCATATTATATGCTATGAACTTTGAATGCATACCGTCGTACCGGCAACACAAAAATTAAAAAGATTAACACGAAGAAATCTAAAAATAACCTAGTGCCCCTCAGCACAATATTCAGACGACTCCTGCAGTGTTCATTCAATTAGACTTGCAGTATATTGCTGCCATCTCCTGGACAAACTCTTGAATGTGCTTTATTTATGATAAGACCCTGGTGCTTTCATCTGAATTGCAAGGATTTGCTTTTTCCTTGTTAGACAGCCTGAACTTCAGGGATTGCATGATAAATTCAACTGCTGAAATGAGTCACTGCTAATCTACACTGACATTGATTGAAAACATTGATACAAGTAACGCTTTTTAAAATCCTGTAAGCTCTAAGCAACAGGTAAAATCCTTTCAATAGTTCAGAGTTTCTTCTGCTCTGACTCTGAATGTGAGGTCTGAATGTCAGGCTCCTTCTCATATACAAATAATTCATCTCATCTTTGGACCCAGCAAATATTTTTCATCTCTGTCAATAAGGCAACCATACCAACACAACCATAACAGATGGAAACACATACAGGCATTTCAAGGCTTATACCTCTCATGTTAAAAGTTATAGAACAGAGATGTGAATGAAAGACTTTGGTGGAGCCATACTGGGATAGGTGAAAAGCAAACTGCTCTCTCTTGTTAGTAGTCACATGGTTTCCTTGGAAGAAGCCGCTCTACATCATTACTACAAGAGATCTCTAAGAGAAACCTACTGGTCAGTCTACAACATGCAACAAGCCAGGGCTGCTCTGGGATCACATCTGACTACTTCTCTACTCACGCAGCTCAAGTCCAAAGCCCAAGCCTCAGGTTGCCCAAGAAGCCGCTCAAGTGCCTGGCAGGAGGCAGGCTGGGATTGGGCTGTTGGGAGGAGACAGCTATTTGCTACTGATGTCCTCTGGAAAAGGAGCCAACTGTGCCATGCAGAGTGCCTGCACCGAAACAACTCAAGCCAGCAACTTCAAGGGCTCGCATGCCGCATCTTGCAGCCTAGAGAATTTACTGCTTGGGGTCAGAAACAAGCTGATGCCCTGGCTACCAGTGAAAAGTGGCTCCTTCCATTCATGACTGATGGTAAAGAAAAATCCTACAAAATGAGACTGTAGGAAGCTCAGTATGTCACAAGTGTGCTTTGCTGCTGAACAGCGCTGCAGGGTCAAGTGGAGATTGCAACTTGCCTCTCATCAGTCCTCTAAAATATTGTGCTTTACAGAGCCTGCTTTCTGTAGAAGCTTAGAAGTGGCCAGACAAGTGAAACAGTTAATAGCAGAAATTAATCTTACAGCCTGCTGAGTTCACACCGAACCACAGTTGAGTATGAGAGTGAGCAGATGGGATGGGTGAGATGAATGGTCTGAGTAATTGAAAAAAAACATGGGTAGAGAGGAAACCGAAGGAAGACAGAGGAGAAATCTCTGCCCAGTGAGGGACAAACTCTCAAAGCAACTGGGATTTCATCCAGGGACTAGATGAGGGCCAGGAAAGGAGCATCTACGGAAGCTGAACTAAGTGAAGCGAAAAGAAGGGAAATAATCCAAGGCTGCCCTGGCTGCTTCCCTGCAATAAAGGGAAAATGCTTTGAAAAATAATTTGAGGCAGAAGAACATAAGGAACAAACTGGGAAAAAAGAGAAAAAAGACAAAGAAATTGAGAAAAGGGGAAACAGACAGCTGGAGACAAACGCCAAAGTTCACTATTCCCAAGCTGCTAAATTAGATCTGACTTTCTTGGCACTTGACCATATTCTGTCACCAGCTATATAACCCGACTGGTTAATAAATACAGTAGATATGTATTAACCAGTACTGACTTCATCCTTGTTTTTCCACCAAATATTCCTGTTCTAGCCAGCACTGCTTGTCCGAGAATCCTGCTCAAACCTGTTAATTGTCATCCCTCGCACTCTGAGCATAACACAGCTCAGTCATTTGCTTTCCCCTTTCCCAATGTTGACATAATACCGCCCCACTTGGGTTAAATTCTTAAATGGACCTTTCCTAGATTAACAGCATGCATTTTGTCCCAAGGGAGAGAAACTGTGCTAAGATACTGCCAGTTGTAATACAGCTTTCCACTTTGATGGGAGACTCTTGTCCTCTGGTTGCAGCTGTATGTTGCCTACCAAGCCCTTTACTGACACAAATGAGCAGAGGAAATGATCTAGCTTAAAGAAACAAATGTGAAAACACCAGTTTTCACATCTCAGCACATCCATTCATCCCTAAAGAATTGCATATAGCAGTTGTCCTAGCTTCTCCCTCTAAGCAGGAGGTGTGTGTTTTCTCTTCGGGCAGGTCTGCGTGACGGGAAGCCGTGTCCGCTACAGCAGCTTGCCTGCACACAGACAGGATATGCAGGCTCTGCTTCACCCAGGTGTAACCAGCTGTGCAGCTGTTTAACCAGCAGTTCCCAAACATTTTGTATTAATCATCAACACTCAAGGGTTTCTCAAGAACCACCACCTATGCCTAGCTCTCAGCCAGGACTGAAAACACGATTTAATACGATTACAGGGACCAGCTATGGGTCATTCACCTTGATTTGAGGACCACAGTCTAGGACTGCTGGTGTAGTATACTGCAATTTTGCTGAATTATTTTCCAATTCTGTTGGTTATTCAGAGTTACTGAATACTTACTTCATTTCATTTTATCCCGAGTCAGCTGAGTTTTGCTAAAAGCAGGAGCTGTCACCATTAGTCTAAATTATAACAAGTGCAGGGAGTCTGTCACTAGAACAATAGATCCAGGCGTAGACACTGCAACTGGTTTTAATCTGCAGAGAGCTGATCTGCTTCCAACAGCATTCTGCAAACACCATCAGACACAATCAGCTGAAAACTGCTTCAAGCTACTCAGCAGACATGTCATCCAGGTACCATGGAGTGTTACTTCCCATATGCTGCCAGAGCACAGAAATGGGGTTATGACAAGAGAAAAACAGATTCAGTCTGAAGTCTCAATATAATTAACTCATTTGCCCTTAAGAATCATTATAGGAGATTTCCTATTGCAAAGCTGGCAAGCCCACCAAAACCAGCAATAGTGTTATTGCCAGTAGAGGACATTAGACCTTGCAAAGAATTACTACAAGCTCTGTCAGCTACCAGAAATCCCAGTTTTTGTGTGATCAAGGGTCCAGCTGACAAACTGGCTGAAATTTATATGCTGTGCTAATATAGCAACTTAGGAAACAATTATAACATCTGTGCTGGATGTACACTTTCTTTCTGAACCAGTCACCGAGAACGTTGCCCTAAATTGTCCCATTGCTTTCGCTTACCACAGCCACTGGCATGACTGCTGCCTTTACGAAGCATTTTCCTCACTTGTGGTGCTGCAGACCATTTCCATCCAAGCTCAGGGCCATATTCTGCCATCACTTTCACACTGCATATCTCAGGATTTAAAATTAGGCAAGTAACGAGTCTCTGCCATGTAATTTACATCTAATCAGTATGCTGCTCTTCTGCTGCTCATCTCAAAGGGTGTCTACGAGAAGGGTGGGCAGTGTGCAGAGAGGACTGCGATTCATTCGAAAGAGAAAACTATCCCCTCTATCACACGGGTGCATGCTGGAGGAGCGAATGCACCGGCTCTGCAAGCCGTGCCGTGCTGTCCACCTTCACCAGGGGCCAACGAAGCCAGCGCGTGTGCTGAAGAGGTAGGGCTCAGTTACAGAAGCAGCACAAAGGAACTGCTCTCACCCACTACACCCAAACAAACCATCTCCTGTACAGCCTTCACAGCTACACAGACACAGAAGGTGCGAGGGATTATTCCACCCAAATTACAAGTGAATTATTGCTCCTTTCCCCTTCTCTCCAGGGCTTACAGAAGCCAAGTAGCAGTGGGAATGCTCCCTGTAGAGCTCCTTTTTCTACGTATGTGTGTGCAAAGCCTCTGTTCATACCGGTGAGGCATCACTGACAGAAAAGAGCCAAACTGCCAGTAACACCTTCCTCCATGGTGCCGCCTATGCAGCTTGCACCTTTGTGCCTTGTTTAGATGGTTATGAAGAGTTTGAGTATTTATTACCATGAATTTCTTAACCTCTGGTACCAGACACCACTGCATAACATTGAAGGAACTAAGGCTGGACCAGCTGCCTCCATCTGAAATGCGGAAACGGGCAGGAGAGGACGCAGGACCTGGAGGAAGAGGTTACTCTGCAAGGGAGGGGAGATGGAGCTGCAGCAGAAGATGCTATAGGTAAGAGACAGAGACAAGAGATGAGAAAGGAAACATTTATTCATCCAAATCTACATCCTTCCCCTCTTGGCAGTGTCATGCACTGACCAGACCATAATATCCCAAAGGGACTTCAAGCTTTGGACTCCAACTCTTGGCTCCAGTGCCAGCAGGAGCCTGGTGTGGACGACCAGGATCCTGAAACATGGGCTGCTCCTTGTCCATTCTTTCTGTAATGGAGCCAGCTCACCTTCCTGCCAAGGTTATTCCCTGTCTGTGCTTCAGCAGGGTTCAGAGCATTCTGGACATCAACACCTTTGCTGCCAATCCCTGTTCATAATCAGCACCCATCCTTTGCATTGCATGAAAAGCAAACGACAAACATACGGACAGCAAAGTATTTTTATTCCATCTTTATTGCCTGCTGACATATTCAATATGCTCAAACTACATCTGAGGGACTGCATAGAGAGTGTTTCTTGTTTATATTTGATGTACGGCAGAACACTTTACATTGCACCAAATGTTGAGCAAACGGTAACATAACAGAGAAGCTGCAGTGGCAGCTGGAATTTCTGAGGTGGGCTACAGAGACTCTCTGGGGGCAAAAGTCTGCTCATCTTATTCAAATGAACTGCTTTTCTGGCCAAATTCTGCTCATATATGCCAACTGACGAATACAGACCTAGTAACAGGAGAAAACATGGTATAACTGAGCACTTCAATTCCACTGCAAGCCGAGAAATACATAGCAACTGAAAACGAGAGAAATAACTGCAACCCCACAGAAAGGCTTGAGGAAAGGCTCCTGTGAGGGACATGGGGATTAACGTCCAAACCCGCAAACACTCACACATAACGAGTACTGATATATTCATTTATGGGAGAAACTATTTTACGAAAGAGGAATTGTCCTGACACACACAGGCCCTCTCTGAAGAAGGGCCCTGCCTTGAAGAATCCCCGCTCACAGGCAAGAAGGCCCTGAGAACGTGGTCTAATTGAAATGAGTTAACTCCCAGGGACAAGCCACACTAGCTGCTTTACAGGTGATCACACACTGCCATGGCACTTTTAGCTTCAGCACAGACCATAACAAAGAGACAAGCAATCCCTCAACTCCTGCACAAGAACAGGGTCATTGTGCAATGCTCCCCAAAGGGTTTTCCTTAATTATGGCCTCTGCTGCCGCTTTGGGATCCCCTTCCAGCAGTCTAGCCCTGCAAGATGCTGGGTTCCCCCATAAGGTGCCAAGCATCCACCCAGGACCTAGCCGGTCCCTGCATGGAGACCATTTGCAAACCAGATGCCACTGGGAATGGATTACAAAGGCCCTAAACCCATCATTTATACCTAAATCTAAATATACTTCTTGGGCAGATACAGACATCTCCTCTGGCTGCTCTACACTAACTCCCTCACTTTTGTGGCCATTTTGACCCCACCTGGAGTACAAAATAAGCACTTAAACTGTCCCTGCTGACTGAATTTGGTTACTGGGACTAGGTGCTCCGCTTGTCTTTCCAAATGGGCTTCTGTTTACGTGGGTCATGCAGTCACGAATCCCTTTTGCCACCCCAGGATGGATTTTCTTATCTGCCACATGGATTAGTGCTATGGAAGCCAGCAGTGATGGAGAAACTGCAATTAAGCTTCCTACTGAGACAGTTGAACTTGGAGTAATAACTAACTCAAATGAAACTGACCAGTTTATACCAGGTGATTCAGGACCAGAGAAGTGAGGAGCCAGCTACGTAATGGGGAAGATGGACTATGTGGATTCCTCCCTTTACCAGCACAGGAAAATCAGCACACAAGACTGCTTTATTCAAAATGTGGATCCTGGTGCATCTGGTTTGCACCTTCTCTTTTCTTACACCTGGGGGCAATCTCGGTCCCTCTGCAGCAGACCTGTCATCTGTTTCACTGGCAGGAGGATGTCACCCTCTGACTTGATCACTATGGATCTGGCACAAGACCACAGCCGGATCCCATGTTATTCCATCAGAGCATCTCTGTGGTATTTTCATCACAGGACCCTGCTCAAAGCTTTTACTTCACATACTTGCTGACAATACACCCTGGGGAACTCTGAGAGGAGGGAGGGAAAGAAGGACCCCAGAGTACTCCGTGGCTTTATCAGCCTGGTGTAAAGATGGAGCCACACAAACTGCGGCCCCACACTTCTGTCATTTACACAGTACTTTCAGCTGCCCTTGGGAAGGAGAGGGAAGATCTAACATGCCAAGTACAGACCAGAACCTTTTAGCTCATGTAAGACATCTTCTGCCTGTTCACTTGAAATTATTAACCAGGGTCAAATATACAGGTCTACTGAAACTAGGAAGGCAGAAAGTTGAAAAAACAAACAAAAACACAAAAACAGAAAAGAGAGGAAGAAGGGAGAAAGACATTGCAAAATGATCAATGACAGCTGCATACAACGACAGGGAGCAATGAATGTGCAGACGAGATAAACATCAGGAATGAAACACTGACTTCTGACGTAGTCAATGATGAAACTTCCAGAGACTTCAATGGACTTGAAATTTTACCTGGAGGCTCAAAAGGGAGCATTTGCACCCAAGTACCTCCAGCCAAGACAGACTGAGCTTTCTTCCTCATCTCACTAAATTTCTCACTAAAATTGGTTCTCCATTTCACCAAGTGTTCAGTTGCACCAGGAAACACATAGCTATAGATTGGAACTGGGCTGTCCTTGAGAAGATGTACACATTTGAAAAAAAGATCCATGACTTAACAAGGAACCTATGCTGAACCACAGTTCTGCATCAGTTACAGATGAAAATGGTCAGAACAAATAACAAACAAATAAATACTAAATATTTCATGTTGTAATTTAACATCACTTCTAGTTAAATCTGTTACCTGGACCAGGACAAAGAATCGTTTCTTCCATCTCTTCCAAACGTTTTTACCAATGGCCCATAAATATCTAGGAGAAAAGAAAAGGTGAATTCAGTACACAAGTGACAAGATGTTTACAGTATCTTTTCTTTGTAGCTAGAAACTGAACTTAATGCAGAAGCAGGAGTAATTACAAGACTCTGAATCTTGGAAGTATTACTGAATGTGTTTACTTCTAGCTTGAACGAATAACCTGTAAAGAAAGAGACACAAAAAGCTCCCAGAGTCTTGATGTTACACAGTATTGTTTTTCTCTTCCTTTTTGTCTTTTACAACTTGCTCAGAGTTCAGAAGCCTTTTAATGCCAGTGAATAGCTACTACTTGGACAGATAGGCGAAGAATACATTAGCAATGGAAGAATTAAGGGAAAGAAGCCCATGTGCTGCTTTAAGCCTTCACAAAACCATTTGGCTGAGTGGAGGTGTCAAAGAGAGGGCACGTTACTGTATCAAAGCCAGAGCTGGGGACCCCAGCATACACCGGACAGACTAAACTGGGTCATTTCGCTGAACAGTTGAAGATGAATTCCTTGAAACCTCTTGGCTACGAGCAAACTGAATAATTTCTAAGAAGTGAATTTACTGTGTTCTACAAAGGAAGAATTAACTTTTAAAATTAATGTCAAAACTAGCATTTAATCTCTGTGATGAAGCAGCTGCTGTGACAGTGTAATACAAACAGTGGCAAAAATAGCTGCAGCACCAGACTAATAGTAATTACAAAGACATTTTTCAGCACTAATATGTTTTATGTATCATTATAATCACTTTGGTTCTGGCTCAATAAATAGAAAAACAATTCATTTTTGGTTATGCTAGTGGTTTTTCATGCCGGAAGAGATCCAACATGTGTACATAGTCTTAGTGAATGTTCAAGCCACAAAACTCCAAGTATTATGCTAATGTGGGCACTGAGTCCTTGGCTTAGAGCTCAAGAACAGGGAAATAATTGTCCTTTTTACACTGCCACTAAAACCAGCAGAAAGATAACTTCAGTTATAATAGCAAGCTAATATTATAAACCACATAGTTTTCAGCACCATCTTGTAAATTAAATGTTAGTTGAAAACAGTGTGAGAAAAGTCAGGGCTGCTCAGCCCTACTGCTATCAGATGCGGTCAAGGAAACAAGAATGACAGGTGAGCTGTTCTTTTTTGCTTTTGGTGCCTGTGTTCATGGTGGAAAAATTAAACTTCACATCTGGCTGTTGGCACTGATCTCATTAGCAGAGAAGACAGGAGGATGAGAAAAAGGAACTAAAGGAAAGATGAGTGATTTAATCCATCTAATAATGGATTGAACCTAACAAAACATTATGACAATAAAAATGAAGCAAAGTTACTTTTATAGCACCAAAAACATACTGGAGAAAGAGTTAATCAAAGCAGTGACTTTCCTAGATAGTTTCTATTTTTTATCACATCCTCAGCTCTGAAGAGTAAACAGAAGAAAGCCTTGTCAATGGTATTAGCTAGATCTTCCCAAGGATGATCTAATTTGTAATTGCATTACCAGTGAAAATTGTATATCAGCATTTGCATCTGGGCACCAGGAAAAGATAGGAACGATTCCCTTTTGGCCAACTTAGGACATGTTAAAGTACACAGGAATTACATAATCCTGAATTAAAAAAATTCCCTTCTGCCCTGCAATGTCACAACCTCTTCTGTCCCTGTGTGGGATGAAGGAGGAAGCCAGGGGAGGCAGTTTGGGACCCTCCTCCCCCCAGATCCTCTGATACTGACATATGGAGGGGAGAGGTTTCCCTTTTAACATCCCACTTCATTAGTCCTACTTACACTCTCTTGACCTGCTCCAGGCAACTGCTGTTCAGTTGTAGTGTGCATCTCTGTATAAATAATGATGATCACATGGGAGTTTATTTCATGCGGAAGGTGCACTGTTTTTTTGGTTCTGAGAAGTCAATACGGGGAAACACAGAATAACTTAGGAAATTATACCCACCTATCAATGAGAGAGTTGGGCAGTTCACTTCTTATTTTCTTACAGGAAGAAAACAACCTAGCAATTTCCTGGGGAATACTGTTTAAAATTTAAATTGTTTGGCTGATATGCATTAGATATGCATTTGACTTGCTAAGAATACGGAAAGCGCATTATAAATGACTGAACTAATGCCATTTCTATATTTATATTGCTTTTGTCCTCCTGTGAGCTTGAGAAAAAGTTTCTCTTTCAGAATCTTAGAAAAGAGAAATTTTCTAATGCACATGCAAAACAAATTGAATTCAGATCTAGACACTTACCCAGAGTGCTTCATGTTTTGAGGCTTATCCATTCGTACAGCAAGCTTGATCTTCAGATCTTGATCTGGGCAATTTTTGGAAACTGTCATTTTATGCCACTCTGATTGCTTTGGGCTGTTGGGAGTAGGGTGGAGAACAACCTGCAAGCATCAAAATTAACAATATTAAAAATTGTTCACAAAATGGGTTTTACTGGGGAACAAAAGCACAGCAGATGAGCTACCTTTCCCCTAAAAGTCAGTCTGGAAACTACTGTTCACATCACTGAGGCTAGCTTTTCTTCGTTGTTTTCAAGTTCAGCTTATTATTCTGAGATTAGTTCATATATTCTCTGGCTCCTCTATCTACTGTGTGGTTGTTCATGGGGTTGTGCAGAGCAGAACTGCATTATCGGTTCCCACCTTGTAGTCATTTAAGAAAAGAGCACAGTAAACAAGCTTGCAGCTGTGCAGGTAGATCAGTCTAGAAGTGATGGTGGACTGATGTAATTAGCAAACCAGCAACAAGTTTTTGCTGAGGTTGTCCACTACAATCCTCCACTTTCAGAGTCATACAACTCTGTCAGCCTCTAACCTTCCTGACATTTTCATGTGAGGTGCACCATTTCAAGGCTTCAGAAAGTTTTACCTAAAATGGTTCATCAGTCGTTACCATCAGGTTGTGGTGAAGCTGATCAGACTTTTTGCTTACTGGTAAGACTGTATGCAGTAGGCAACATTGCAGATAGGCCAGCGTGTCCGACTGCACTACAACAACAGATCAGATGTGCATCACGTATCATGACAGCGGTGGTTGCAGGATTCTCTGCTTCCACTTCATGCAGAGAGGAAATGATGGGGCAGTCTCCAGCTGGGGTAAATCAGTGCAACACCAGCGACTTCAGTGGAGCTGTGCAGGTGAATACCAATGGAAGTGCTTGTCTAATCAAAGAAATTGAAAGGCTCCAGTGGAAGTGCTTGTCTAATCAAAGAAACTGAAAGGCTCCAAGAGGCAAGTAATCCCTTCTGATCATAGCTGTGCTTTTCCGCTCAATCATTAGCCCCACAAAGCAGAGCATCTCCCTCAGTTAGCGAGCCACAGAATATTCTTCAACAACTACGCTTCCATATGTGTCCTCTGAGGTGGCTTAACCCTGTGACTGTAGGATGTGTATGTGTGTGAATGAAAGCACAGCAGAGCCATAACTGTCTTCACATCAGAATGATGCCCTCTCCCTCCTACGTCCATTCCTCTTCCAACACTTTCTCTCTCAGAGGTGACTTTGCCTGACGCAAATTCATTAGTCTCCACTGTCCTGCAGTGAGACGAGTCGCCTTTAAATCCATTAACCTTTATGCAAGCAAACTCTTTTACAAATGGCAGTGTTCGCCCTCATTATCTGCTGTGTTTCCATCGCTCTGTGCTCCTGCCAAACTCCAGCCAGACTATAATCTTAAATTCCACTGCTACTCAACTTCACTGCTGAGTTAACAAAGCAGAATTTTTTCCCTCCACCAAAATATCCTATTACCCTCTGATAAATGATTTTAAAAATTATTTCATTGTCTCCTCCAAAGCCTGAGGTTAACATCATTAGATTTTGGAGTTCACCCTTATTCATCAACATTATTTAACACTTCTTTTATTGAACTACATTAATGCTTTCTCTGGCAGGAACCTGTTATTAGTTACCTAGATGAACAGTAATGCTTATCTCTAATGTATCACTCTTGGAAAAAAACTGTATTTAAGCAAAACCTGAAGATGAGAAACGAGTCCTGCACATGGGATGTTAGAAATACAGATGGGCCCAAGCTCTGAGCATCATCCAAGCATCCCCACTGCAAGGCAGGCCATGCAAGCGCATAAACCACGGCCTTGCATTAAACAGCAACTCTCCATGAGGCAGCAGCCACTCAGGGTGTTTGGGATACTCTGCTTTGATTTGTAATTCTTTTTCGTCAAAAGGCGCATAAACTTTGCGCAGTGCTATTGTAATTCATGGCTCTTCCCCTCCTTGCTTTCAGTGGATGAAGCTTTGGCTTGGCTGAAGTCCACGGGCGCTTTGCCACTGGCTTCAATAGGGCCAGGATGGATTCCCATGGCTTCAGCTGCCCATCCAGCAGTTTGGGGGCTTGGGAGCGTTTTCCAGCTCTCCCTTCGATACAAGTGGTGCAATGAGGAGCGCCGGCCGGCTGCCAGCTCGACACTTGCAATAGAAAGTGAGCATTGTGCATGCCTGGCAGAGCACAAAGCTGCTTCTCAAAAGGGCGGCTAAGCATGGGTGTTTTTGTGTATAAAACTGCTCCTTGGAGACTTTGCTTCCCTCCTCTCTCGCAGACAGGTTTGTGCCCATTTGAACAGCTAAATCAGGGGCTTAGCACGCTCCCGATTTCATTATTTCGTTAAAAAGAAATCCTGATGTGGCCTGATCGGACACGCGTCATCTTGGCCGCTCCAGGCACCCTGAGTGTCCCTTTGAAGTTCGGCCGACTCAAAGCGCTGGTGGCCACCGGCCAGAAGAAATTGCCGTCCCGTGCCCGCTGCTGCTGGCCCACATTCTTGGGATTTCAGGAGCTTACAGTGGGTGATGGCTTCCCGCCGGACCAGGAATTCAAGTGCATTGGCACGGCTGGCTCTTCAGCATCTCAGGGCAACGGGGGTTGTGCTGGGGCCTGACATCTTTCTCAGAACAACGTGCAAGGCTAATTGCTTCCCGAGAGCAGCAAAGTCAGCACTGCTCATGGCTGCCAGTGGAAACAAGACCTACAAAGCAAGTGGGTCTACAGCGAGTGTAACCACTCAGGGGAAAAAGCCCTGAATGGCATTGTGGACGGCTGGGTGAAAAGCTCTGCTCAGCATGCTGCAGTGGATAAAGGGAGGTACCGGGCTGTTTGAAGAATGTGGTTTTGTAAATAATCCTGAAAATATTATGATGCTGTGTGGCAAAGCAAATGGAGGTCTTCAGCTGGAGTGCTGCAGCCTGGTGGGGTCACCCCCCTTTTGAAAAAAAGAAACAGGAGAGTGAGAAAGGAAGGATCAAGTTGTGGATGAGGAAAGTCTGGAGCAGCTGTAACTCTTTGAAGAGAAAACTGAGATGAGGAAAGGAGGGGTAACTCTGCTTTTCTCTCTCTCAAGAGCAAGAACAAAGGATGTTACGTGAATGTGAAAAGACAAACAGTCAAAGTGAACATAAATTATGAGAGACAAAATCACCTGTGGTGCTCTCACCTATAAAGATATAAATTAGATCAACAACTAACTAGGAGCTAAAAGAATGTCTGGCATTTGCATGAACAGCATGAGTAAAAAATCATGTTAATTACGACAAACTTTGTTTTACGGACACAGACTCTTCTGTGTCAAGGCCCAAACAGCTATGGACCATAAGAGGTTAGCATGAAACATCCCAACAGGAGGTTAGTCCATAATTGGAAATATCATACTTGGGCTTGCCACAGGACCAGAGGCTTCCTTGGCCGTGGCTGCAGACAAGGCAGAGAGCAAGGTGCACTGCAGAGCTGGGCAGACAGAGCCCAGGCTGCTCCTGGAGATCGCTCAGGCCATGCTGAGCTGCTACAGGGGAAGTGCCAAGCCTGTGCATACAGTGCAGCCTCTCTTCCTGTGAACTGGTCTTCACGGGGTCTTCACCATGCTATTCAGAAGAACAGATCTGCTGTCTACTCCCTTGCTGGTTAAACAACATTTGCTCTTCTTTTTGCTGGGTTCCCGTTATCTTTGATAATGTTATGAAGCCACAATGTGGCTGTGGAGCCTCCCTTGTGATGCCAGCCTAGGAAACCCAAATCAGACTCGGTGCGGTTTCTGCCAACCATGGTTTCCATCACTGCTTCCAGCTTTTCACACACAGTTTGCAGGATATCTCTGGACTGGGGCTTTTCTCCCGTGGTAGGATTGAAAGGCTGTACTCTGCATGTGTTGTACAGGCTCCTCATGTTGCTTTTTTCTGCCTGACTTTGAGTGCAGCTAAGGAGCCAGGGACACCAGCCCATGCACCCGAGGGGGCCTCCCCTGCCAAGAGAGCTGAGGAAGGGGTGGCATAGAGTTTGCTGCCACTAAGGCCTGGGGCAAAGACAAATTTACAGCTGCAGGATACGAAAGTCCATGGAGACTAACTGAAGTGTCCTAAAACCCCAGAAAACTACTGCCCACAGATACTGTGGAGCTGTGGGCTGCAGCGCTGGAGGGCCACCAGTCCCAGAGACCTGGATGAGGGACTGTAGGCAAGGGGCAGGGATGGGGCGGGAAGGTTGGCTCTGATGCTCTGTGGCCGGTCCCAGGGCAATCTGAGCTCTCTGCTATTAGCACCATTAATGGGAGTTGTGGAGCCCCCCATTCCACTCCCTAGCCCAGCCCCACTGAAGCCACCGGCCTGCCTCAGTTCCTGAGGAAGCCAGGATTTCAAGCCTTCTGCCGTGAGTACTGCCGTCAGTGCTTTCAAATGCTCAAGCCGTGCACTGGCTGTTCAGCAGATATGAGAGCAGCTTAACACACTCCTGCCAAACTTAAATCCTCTCTTTTTGCTTCAGCATAATCCCCTTTTCTGCCTCAGGAATGTCCATTTCCGTAAGCAACTTCTAAAGCTTTCCGGACTGCCAATATCGCACACAAGATCCTCTGCCTTTGCTCAGTGCAGGCACAGCCAGCTGAAATGCTGCCATTAAAAACTAACAACAAAGACAGCATGCGAGGTGCATTACTTTCCAGCAGTGGAGAGCTTGCTTTCTTTCCCTCCTGAAGCTTGGCAAAAAAGCTGAGCATGTTGTGCTCCAAAGATATTTCCGTACAGGAGAGATTTCTCTAGAAAAGCAGGGCCAGAAGGAAAAATTACTAAACTCAAAATCTCCTTACCCTCCCAAGCTCCTTGTCCTCCAGCGCCAGCACGCCCGTGCTCTCCGTGAACAGCTTCACCTTCACTGCAGGAAGCGCGTGTGTTGTCGTGAAGTCTCCTTGGGTGCCCCAGCTGCAAAAACAGAGACACGCTCAGCTCCATCTGCAGCCCAGCGGTGCTACTGCTCAGGCGGGCAATGGTTAACAGAAAATGTCGTGCCTGGCACAAGCTGAAGTAGCTGGGCTGAGTGACAAGGGCATTAATTATCTTCTTAGGGAAATGCAGGACAGATGTTTGGAAAAACCACGATGGTTCTTTGGGGAGAAAAGAGGGTATTTGGGAGCAGCATGAAACCAAATTTAAGAGAACTTATTTAGAAAGAAAGAACAATATGTCTCTGGCAGTGACAGCCTAGATAGTTAAAACAGAATCTGAAGATTGAGAACACCTGCACCTAGGACATCTGTGATCACTTGTGCCTCTGCTCTTCTCCTGGCTAATTAACCTCTCCTTCCCACATTTATAGCGAGGTTTGCTTTCTCTGAAGAAACCCCACATTTAACCTGGGTCCTCTTCTGAGTCCCAACCCAGGTTTAAGTTCAAGCCATGATGTCTGCAGTAAGCCCAGTTAGGTGGGACTGCAGAGCAGGACACATCCCCTCCTTAGGGATGGGATGGCAGTGGCAAGGAAATGGCCACCTCTCCATCCAGGCAATGAGCTGAAACCACCACCTACTATTTGTACTCCACCAGTCATCCCCCAGCCAGCACATACTATGCACAGGGGCGTCACTTGTGCCAGGACATTGTTGCTGAGCACATGGATGGTGTTGCAGATGCCCTGCACTGAGTGGTGCCATTGGAGCCAAAGCCCGGCACCTAACAGTGCCACTGTGCTGGGAAAGTCAGAGTGCAGCCAGGGCTCTCCGTGCCAGCTCGTAACCACAGCGTGTGGCAGGGAAAGGTCGCCCCTTTCCGCCCTGCCTGGATTAGCAGCTTTCCTGCTACGATTTCTAAACGGATCCCTCTAGTTCACTTACTCCCTTTTTTCAGCTAATCAGCAGTGACAACCTGCCGGTCTCTAGGGAGCCCTGCCAGTCTCTGAGACCCACTGCTAATCCTTCTCGCAACTTCTGGTGTTTCCATGTGCCCAGCAGACTCCCCCAAACCTGCAGAACACGAACAGCCGCCTGTGAGTGAACTTCAGAGGCCTCGTTATCTCCTCTCATGAAGCAATATATTAATTTAGTCTTGGGTTGCTTCTATTCGTTACCACCCCCAGTTCAGCTCTATTTCAGTTACAAGAGGTCTATTCTTTTAAAGTTACCCAGAACTTACACAACAGTCAGCTTTGATTTAGAAAGATCATAGGCAAAGGAAGTCTGTGAAACGCCGAGTCTCTTCAACATCCTAAAGGCCACAACTTTTCAAATAGGCTCAGTAGTGGTACCATTCACACCAACAAGTCAAATTATTCACCTGTACTAAGGTTTTTGAGATACATGAAAACTCCCCTCCGGCAAACAAGAACAGACTGAAGAGGGATATAGAACAAAAATTAAGTGGAACTTGAACTAATGTCTATTTGCAAGCTTTAAACAATTTTAAAAGTAGCAGAGAAAAGCAAAAAATACTTTCTATGCTAAGAGGTAAAAAACCATGGTGCTTTTATGTTTGAGGGTTTGCATCTGTGTTTCAAGATTTGTTTCTCCACCTCACTCATATATTAAAATAAAATGAGACACAAACTTCTGGACAGAGCTGAGCAAAGCACTCCTAAAATGGCACTTGCTGTCGTTAGAACAGCTCAGCTGAAGACAAAGGACATAGGGAGGACTGGGGAGGAGTGCACTACTGCATGGAGGATACTCCTGAACATCTGACCATGCAGAAGCCCAACGTGAAGCTAGCAGATAACAACTGCTTTTCTTCTTCTTTTTTTTCTTTTATTTCATTGTGAACTAGATTTCCATGTTGTTTCTGGAGAGTCTGAATATTCATCACACTTCAAAACTCATGCAAAGTGTACAAACAAGCTTGCAGGATTATCACAGAGAAGGTGCTTTTTACAAACTAAAAGAAACAAACAGCATGCCACGAGCAACACATCAGAGCGACATGATGGAATACACAAGATGTAAGTCAGATGAGAGATTATACCATATCTCACTAACCACTTCTAGTCATCCTCACTCTATAAATGACTTTCTCATTTCACACTGTCCTCAGATTAGATGCTCTGCTGAAGAAGGGCAGTTCCCTTGAAATTACTGGGGAAAGGCTCAGATTACATGTGGTCCAGAACATACATGCTCTTCAAACATAAATATCAAACAGCAGGTTTTGCATTTGGAAAGTTATTTGGAAAAATAATTTACTCCTTTTGTGCACAAGGAGTATGGTTTCATGCTTTGCTCTCTGAGCAAATCTAGTCCAACTGAGCTTAGCAGATGAGCATGTTCAGCGCAGAGCTGATTAACAAACTTGGTTTCTTCATCAGCTTTGCTGTGATGTTTTCTCTCCCAGTGTCTCTGTTCCACGTGTTTCATCTTTTATGATGATGCATCAAACTGCCACCAGTGCAGGGAGCAGAGGTTTGGCATAAATTATCTACAGCACTGCAGTTCCAGTCAGATGCCCCAACATTACATCTTTTTCATGTCTGATCCATCAGCTTCCTAATAAATGTGTTAAACATGAGAACCAAGAAACAGTCTTATTTTCTAATTGCAGATTCAGGTCACAGATTATGCTTTCTCTCTCAAAAAAACCTGCATTGTCACCAGCAGGGAAAATTAGAAAGATAATCTTGCTTTGGATAACAGGAGAAAGTAAGAAAATATCCAACCTTACGCTGTGTATTTTGACAGCATCTGCTTTATAGAACTCATATCTCTGTTTACTATTAAAAAGCTCTTATTTGCTGAAGCATTCCCAGACCATATGTTATCAACAAATGTTACTAACCAAATACAAACAGTAATTTTCATTAGGTTTCCTTCATGAGAACAACACTAACCACAAAGGGAATAAATGTTTCAAATGACAGTAAACATATATAGCAAACCCTTGACAACACTATGGTGCTTACATATTTATACCCCCAAAAGCCATGAAAAGATCCACGCCAACAAACAGAGACCCTCAGAAGTTGGGTTTTGTGCAGGTTGAAGCCTGCGGTGATGTCATTAGTTGCCATAGTGATGCTCAGCATAAGGCCATAATTCCTGTCACCGAAACATGATTTGTATTCCATCTAAGTATGCAGTTTATCTGTCCTGTGTATTAAATTATTGTTCTTAAAATTAGCTCTGGACAGTAGTCAGATACTAGGATCTTTTGAGGGAATAGCAGTGTAGTGGTTTCATTTCCACATTTAATAATCAAGCAGGTTATCATTGCAGGAGTTGATTTATTGGGAAAGTGCCTTGGGATCCATTCCAGGCAAATCCTCTCATGAACTAGCTATGCAATCTTGTCCCCATGTCACAGAGCTCATGCTTACACTAAAAAGCATTAATACATCTGCAAACCAGGAGAAACAATATCATTATGGCCAAAAGCATATATATGTGTGTATATATATATATATACACACATATACACACGCACATACATATGAAAAGAAGTATAGAAGCAGAAAAATCCTGACAATACTTTCTCAGTTAGGACCATATTAATTGTCTGAATCCCACCTGAAACTCTCAGCCCACCATTTCTTACTGCCTAACTTATCTGAAAGCCTGGAGCTACCCAGAAAATAATGCCATGTGTCAGGACTTTGCTAGAATTATAGCCCTATTTATGCCATCTCTGCTGCTCCAGTAATATAATTTGGATCTACTTGTGTCTCCAGGGTTTCTAGTTAGCCATCAAACTTAGGATCAAACTCTTCTGGCTGCAAAGATCCAGTGGATGAGATATGCCCCAGGTGCTAACCTGACAATTTGCTTTACCTTTTAGGAGCTTAACTTCACTTGCTCTACTTTTTACAAGCAAAGTAAGTAGATCATCACTGTAGACTGTATGCAAGCTTTAGGAACAGAGATTTACCAAACGGTAAATATAATTAACCAAACAGCCCAAAGCACTAAGAGTTATTTTTGTGAATGAAATGTAAGATGACACATATCCAGAAGAAGTGACTGGACTACAAGGGTGGGAGATACACCCTGGTCCCCCACTACCTCCGTGGGCTCATCTAACACGGGGCACTTGCAGGACAGATCTCTCTGATTTCAAGGAGCAGTAGGGAGCTCTCACAGGCGTTGTCCTGCCTGGCACACAAAGGGAAAGCATTGCCAATGCTGATGCAGATGCCAAGCTGCTCAGACCAAGCTGCTGTGAGATGTTTCAAGCCACATGTTGGCGATCTTCTGGCGAGCCTTCAGGGTGATGTTACCCAGTCCTTCCCAACTTAGGGACAAAATAAGTAAGACCACCTGGTGTCCTCACCTTGCCGCTGTACCAAGCTCTTTCCCCTTCCTGCCCTAAACTCACGGCAGAAACAACTGTCTCCTTCCCACGGATGTCAAGTGCTTTACATCCTGATCTTTTGCTATAGGCTCTGACTACTACCAAAATGTAAACACAGGGATAATAAAATCAAATTACTGTATAGCCAAAAAGACAAAATCATTCGAAGACCATGGCACTGCTAATCACCCGCTGCTAAGCATGTATTAGAAAACTATCTGGGGTATAAATAAAGCTGCCAAGGTCCTTGTCCTGACTGTACTCCCACATCACATGAGACCAGGCAGCAGATCTTTGAGTCCAGCTGTTTCTCTCCACGACAACCTACTTATATGGCCTAACCTAGAACTTTCTCAGCTGCCCTTGAGAGATGTTTACTTCATCATTTCTATTCACCTCCAGTGTCTAAGTTCCTCTTAGTCAGGAACTTTAGTACCAATGACCTTACAAGCACTGAACATACATATTAATACCCAGGGGAAGGCATTAAATTCTTTCATGCACGTCCTGTTGTCTCCAGCAAGTCCACTTAGCACCTGCCTGTTTTAGAACAGAGAGCCTTCTTCCATCCTTGGTCCTGTAAGTTGATCTAGCCAGAACATTGATGCCTGTGATTTCTATAAACAATGAACAAGTGCAACTGAATTATATTGCTGGGCCATGAATCAGCCCTGCTAACCTGCTTGGTCTGTCAGTAGGCTAACATGGGAGCAGCTGGAGAGTGATTTGCTTTAGACAGGGTTGACATTTAAACATGATCTATGACCAGTTTTCATGGGCTTCAAAATTGCCAGAGGACACCTCTTCTCTCTCTCCAGATATACTCATTGAAAGAAGTTTGCCTGGCAGCTTGCATGGAACAAACATGAAACAGCCAGAAAATAAAAGTAAAAACGTGTACGAGAGGAGAGCTATGCTCTTCCCTCAGTGTGTTTGCTCCGGATGCGCATTATCCTCAAAATACACAGCAGCAGCCTGGCACATGGCACCTCACTGTGGGAGATGCCACCCTTCTGCCTCCTTCCCATAAGTTTACAGCTTATGTAACGTCTTGCAGAACAAGTAGCCCTGCATATTGGCCAGATTTGCATCAGCTCATTGAACCACCTGCCCAGCATCGTTTTTCAAACGTAACTAGACCTGCACCGAATTGCACTTAGATGTGCAATGCCGCGCACAGCTGCCTCCTGCTGCACCCGGCCTCCCTCAGTGGCACTGCCACCGCCATCGCCACCAAATGCCACCCGCCTGCGTACAGGGGTGGGCAGTCCGTCTGAAAGGCCTTTAATATACATGGTCATGTCTGGGACAAAATTTGCAAGGCCGGCTGCACAGCCGGTACAGGAAGGCTGTTGTACTTCATCCACATCCCTCACCTCTTCCCTCCCGGCACCAGTACTGGTGTGTCTGTGCACCTCCTGGTGCATCCGTAGCCTGCACAACGTTGGTGGAAGAAAGCCCAAGAAACGCAGAGGGGCACAGAAAACAATGTGATAGACACTGTGGGGTTTTGGGGAAATGTGCCAACAAAGTCACCTTTTGCTGGGTCATTGCTTCACCGTGTGTGGGTGGGATGTTTTAAGCAGTTTCTCTGCTTCCTGCAGTGCCTGGCCATGGTGCTTGCCGGAGCCGATCCCGCTCTGAGGATGGAGAGGTCTGACCACGCGTCACTGAGATGCTACAGGAAGTCTTGACTTACTTCTTCCAAAAATCCTAACAAACGATGTTTTTCCTTCTTCAGCCTGTTCCCCATCTCCCAGAAGAGACCTTTCCAGGCAGCAGCCTTAACTCTGGGGCCATAAATCATGCATGTCCAAAGCTCAAGCACTGGGAAAAGCAATGTTAGAAAAGAGGCACACCATGCACAGAGCTAACCTACCTTCATGCAGCTGATGGAATACGCAACCCCCTTTTCCCCAGCTGTGATGTTAAGGTGCCTTTCATGTTTACGTATTTCTTGAGATAGCAGCAAAAAAAAGAATAAACAATTTTTAACAGTGTTTAACTGTCATGTGTATGCAAAGAAGCCTGCAGTAAAGCTTTTTGTTATATTCTCTAATGCTTCACATATCCCAGTTACTTGAAAACACAAAATAGAGGCCGATAACCAAGGTTATGGTTATCAGTGATCTTCTTGAGCTTCCCTGCCCCGTCCCTCTGAAGCAGCAGCTCATTATAGCAGAGCGAACACAGATTTACTCAGCTCAGCAGGAAAACCTGGCGCAGGGACGTCATTAATTCCACCAGGCTGAAAATACTAATTTCATTTTCAGAAATGAGTCTTTGTGAATTTCTAGGAACGACACAAATCAGCCAGCATCGCCCATGTGCCGACCCTTGCAGGAGCAGCCGCTGGGGGAGCAGACAGCTTGCTCCTCCTTGGGAGAAGTGTCAGCGAGGCAACGCAGGGCAGGGGACATGGGCAGCACAGATGTGTCTGCAACGTGTGGCAGAGACAGGCACCCACACCTTCAGCAGCTGACCCACAAAAAGGTAATAAAAAGAAGTAGGGCATACCAAAGCCTTCGGGAAAATACGCATTTTTTTTGCAACTCTCATGGGTAATGGCAATAGATAATAGGTGTTTGGTTTGTGTCTGTGGGATTTAAAAAAAAACAAACAAAAGCAACAAAAGAATTGAGGGTTTTCTAGGCTCTTGAAGAAAACACACATGCTGGGTCACATGCTGCAGTGACTCAGGAGACGTCCTTCAGCTGTGCTGCCAGCACACAAGGAGGGGTGCAGCTCCACGCATGGCTCGGTTTCTGTGGGAGAAGCCCACAAAGCACAGCCAATTGGGGGACACTGCTTTGGGGACAGTTACAAAATGATTTGACACTTTTTGCAGTAGGATTACAGACCTACATTTAGGTCAACTGAATTCATAACCCAGTTGGTGATATGCCATCTCAAGATCATCACTGAAAGAGGAAAAAAAAATATTTAGAAAAAATATTATTCAGAAACAAAATACAGTGTTGAGTAAAGACACCAAAATAAAAAAGAAAGCGTGGGCTGCCTGCTCTGCAGGTCAGCGAGGTGCATCACACTGCGGGTGAAGTACGTGAGGCGTTGATTCCTCCCATCAGAAGCAAACCACTGGCAAAATGTCAAATCATTTAACCCGTTTGGTGGTTTTTGTGGGACTGAGTTTGGATTTCACATGGCACAGAAGGCCTCAAAGGGGACTATGTCTCAGAGGAAATGATTTCATCTTTAGCTAGCAGGAAAGGATGATGAGACATGAGACTGATCACAACTGTGGAAATAAACAATGTTAGGGGACTAATCAACTCTGAAAAGGGAGCTACCTGCCTCTCGGGGTCTGCCAAGCAGACGTGCCCATGTCACCTTCCTTGGGCTCCTGCCATTGTAACTGGAGACCTAATTAACAGTCATTGGAATTAGGCCTTAATTTGCCTCATCCCAATCTAGAGGATGAAAACAGATGAAATGAACCTGTTCTCAGTGCCCGTCTGTCCACAGCTGCACAAAAAAAGATTTGAAATAAAAATCCCAATGGCTATAGTTAGATGCAGAGACTCTGCAGTTCCTGCTCATGCAAAAGTGTCCTAGACAGGGAAACCAAATTTGGGTGCTAAGACGGGCACTTTTCTACTCTGACTATAGAAATGGATTAAGAATGGTTTGCATCCGTAACACAGCTTGGTTCCCAAGGCCTGCTCAGCCTCCTCTGAGATTGCTCCCGCTGTAAGAGTTCCGTGTGGCTGCTCACCTTCAGAACAGGATAACTGAAGTGATCAGACACGGATTGACAACATCTCCTATTTTTGCTCACGTTTGTTTCCTCGCTTCCCTTTTTTGCAAATAGATCTGCCTTCCAGCCCCATTCACATGGAATAAGCTGAGCTGAAGTGGGAGTGACAGCACAAACAAATTTGGTACTTTCTAGGCTTTCCTAGACTTTATAACGATGGTAAAGCCTGCCGCCTCTGACGCAGCTACTATGCAAGAGACAGAAAAGTCAACACCCTGGCGTACACGCAGAGGCTGTGACTGTGCCTGCCTTCCCACTGAGCTACGTCAGGCTGAGCGAGGCCACGTCTCTGCACGGAGCGCTGAAACCTGCTCTGCTGGACAACTCAATGGCTCTCCGAGTGAATCCACAGCTTCCTGGGAGATCCTAATTCCTTCCTGCCAAGTGTGTAACACTCCTCTGCTAAAAAAAATAACAAGCATCATCAATAATTCTTCTGTTTATGAAAAGGGTGTTCATCTACCAAAAACACCACTACAGAAAGTACTATGGTGTTACGGAAAAGGTGAGCAGAGACAGCAAGTCCCTATGGATGGGGCTGCTCCTAGCACAGCTAAGGATTTCTTCAAACCTCCACGCTTTAGGGACTGTCCATTTTTTGTTCCCGCAGCTCTGAGACACGGTTACAGTGTCATGCACACAGGCACCATCTTGCTGAACATGCGGCAGCCAGCAGTACCAGGCAGCTGATAAAAGGTACCATCTCTCCCTCCAGGAGCTGCAGCTCCCAAATCCTTAAACTGGCTACCGCAACGCTACTGCTGCCGGCTGAGACAGAATTATGTCTACGAGAGCACCACATCTGTGTCTCAGCGTGCAAAGTGCAGAAGGAATAGGATAAAGCTGATGGAGACTGCAGCAAAGCAAAGTCTGAGAAGGTTCCTCTCGATCTGCTGTTGGTGGCTCACGAGCAGGTCCCACAGACCACATTCCCGTGCCAGCACCGTTTCAGACGGCTGCCTGGACACCGCAGCCAAGAGGAGCTGACAATGCCAATGGCACGGCTTTAGCAGCCCAAGAAAGGACGATCTTTACTATACAGAAAATAAAGAGCTTGATTTCAGCATGAAGTGCTTCCTGAGCGCAGCCAATACACACAGTTATGGGGAAGTTGTAAGATGGGATGGGAGATGGATTTAATCACATAATAGCTATTTATGGCCACGAGATGGCATTCCCGCCCCAGAGATGTCCCTCTGACATGCCTGTACACAGCACGGCATCACCCGGTGTGCCCAGGACCACACAGTCCTGCAGTCAGCTTCACCCCAGGCTCTGCTTTACTGCAGAAATGTTGTGTCTGGTTTGGATGAGAATTTATGGCAAGGCTATTCACCACAATCTTCGGGGTATTTACAGGAAAAATAAGCAGCATGATTACTTAGCATGATTTAAATGATGACTCCTTTTAAAATGCCCTGTGCTCTTGGCTTAATACTATGATTTTACAATTGGAGGCAAACAGCTCAGCAGGAGGACATGGAAATGTAAGCCCAGCAACTTTCTACTGGGAGGTCTGAATTGAAAGAATAATTGCTTTTACAAGGGTTGCCTACCTTATGTACTTTACAATACTTTATCCGTATGTCTGCTATGGATACAGGAGGAATCAAAGTTTCATTCATGAAAATGATCTGGGTGCGTTTACTACCTGTGGTGGTTAGCACTTCTTGTATAAGGCCGTTGCAACGCCACACATGCTTTCACTGCAATGCTATGCACCAGCTAACCAAAGATTCCTCTAGCCAAATCAGTGCAAAGATGCCCCACTGACCCAGCCACAAAACCATCCTTCTTACACAACAGCTATTTCATTCAGACATGGTTAATCACTTCTATCCATTCTTACCACCCTGAAAGAAAACCAAAGTGCAGAGGGGAGCCCTGTAGTTAGTCAAGGCCTGATCATGATTTACACTTGCCAGCATTGCCAGTTTTGCAGAAACTCAGCGCCTCACAAGCACAGACTATAGAAAAGGAGAGAGAAGTCCTCTGCCTGAAAATACAGGTTACTGGGTTTGTGCCAACATAGCCTAGACTCTCCCTTCAAAAATGTAGTAGAGGAAACCAGTGAAATATTTCCTAAATGTAAACTGAGCAGAAAATTGCCTGTAACCTTCCAAAATCAGCTGCAGAGTGGTACAACAGGTATGATGCTCTCTTTTTTTTGTGCCACCACTCACATTTTTGCTGTCCTTTGTTCTTCCAAGTCAGGACCCAGGACAGGAAGCCCAGACCCAGCCATGCTGGCACCTCCTGGGTCAGTGGGGATGAGTGAGAACATCGGGGAGATGAAACCCACCCAGCCACCTTGGTCATCCACCTGTGATCGGATGAACTGCCCTTGGAAGGTGAGCCCCTTTCTCTACATTGATTATAGAGGAACTTGTATAGAGGAACTTTCTTGAGCAACTGGCTTGTCCTTAAACAGCTAACTTCCAACGGATGCTGCTGGAGGTGTCTCATTACGCAAACATTACGTGAGCATTTTCTCTGCTGTGAAATACAAGTGTTGCCCTGGTTTTATGGATAGGAAACCCAAAGTAAGGACACCAAGCCACTGGGAATAGCTAGAGCAAATATGCTAACACCACATCCTTCATTTCTGTGTGAGATCTGTCCCAAGACAGGCATTTTGCTTCTCTGGTCAGACAAAGACCATAGGGCTCAGCAACACCTGGCTTGCAGGAGTTTGTCCTTCCTTCCGCAACCACCAGAAGGGGCTGTTGAGCCCTCTTCCCACCTCTAGAGGGCTCCCACAGCTGCAGTGGCTGTGTGCAGCTGCTGGGATCCTCTTCTCTAAGCCAGAGAGTGGAAGTTGCTCCAGATGTTACCAGCTGTATTCGTCTACAAGGTCTTTGGGCAAAGGTGAGAGAGACCAGTGAGCAAGGCAAGATGCTCCTGCATGCTGTGTCCTGCCTTTCATGGACTTCTTCAACCTGAAACACCTTGGAGTTGCTCTGGAAATGATTCAAGAAAATGCTGCCGCATCTTTCTGCACTCTGGCCTCATTTGCAAACTCCTCTTTCCAAGAGCATGTCTTGCAGTCTTTGCCCATGTATCAACAACAGTACATAGCTCCCTTTGAGTGCTTTCATACACAGTGCTGCTGTTTATCGGGATACCTCAGCATGTTCACAAAGAAAACGGGATCCTTTACCTTCACTTCACAGAAAAGACAACCAAAATGTTGAGAAATGACGCTCAAGGTTGACCGTCCCATTAAACCATTCCCTCGTCCAGAGCTCTGTGCAGGCAGGAGTGGGCACAGTAGCAATTCTTTAAAGAACGCTCTGTATCTCCCTGCGATGCTCTGCAACAGCAATAGCAGTATCCCTCATTAAGTAACAATGTGCTCTACTTGTACACAGCACTTCATAAATAAACCAATAACTGGGCACTTTTCACGTCTGATCCCCTGCCCTTCACTTGGCAGGTGACGTGCAGAACTTGGACTATGGCATGGCTTGATTTTTTTTTTTTAAAAACACCAACCATGGGCATTAAATAAGACCAAATGTACCCCAGGACTTTTGTTATGCAGCCGCCTTCTTAATTTAGCAACTATTTCACCTCACTGGATCACAATCTTATTTCAATGTTCTTTTGGTCTTTGCTAGCCCATCTTAAGGTTGGTTGCACACATGGGAACGATGCAGCAGATGAGTGTAGATGAAAATTGCCTTGGGCATCATCACACCTTCTGGACTACTTAAATTTGAATGTATGTGCTATCACAGGAATACATAATTCCAAAATGCATAGGAACACTCGAGAATTTAAACAGCTGGCTAGAAAAGAGAGACATTCCTCTGCAAAAGAAAAGGTGCATGAGCTTAACTCTTACTAGACACCAGAGAATCCATGCAAAAGCAATACTCTGTATGCTCCAAAGGTCACAGAAAACAGCCAGAGCTTGCATTTACCTGATACCGGAGGTAAATCCATAGAAATAACTACAAGAGGCAAGTCTATAGAAACAAGCCTTCATTATTCTTCAACACTGTTTCTAGTGTAACAGTTACTGATAGTACAGGAGAGCAGTGGTACCACACGAGCTCACTTTGCAGATAACAGCCATGGAAGAGAGATGTTCTATGGGCAGCATGCCTGGTGTGTGAATGGCCCCCCTTTATTGCCCCCAAAATAAACAAACAAAAAACAAACCAAAACTGAAATCAGGACTAAATCATGGAGGCCAACTGCACGCCTGCCACACATCCAGCTGGTGCTGAGTGAGGATGGAGAGAGACACGGGCAGGAATAAGACTTTGAACACTTCCCACGTGGCAACAAACATCCCCACGTTCCTCTCAAACAACCTCTGTAGAGGGAGGAAGTACATGAGAAGGAGCAGAGGTTAACAACACAGGGTCACAGGGAGGGGAAGGAAAGCCACCTCCACCCCATGCAGCACGTTGGTGTCCGGGCGCGCAGAAACGCAGCACCGCGGTGCGGGGGAAGCAGGATGCCTGGGACACCCATCCCCATCCCCGCAGACTGCTGTCCGGGGCTTATGCCATGCCAGTGTGTCCGTCCAAACGATGCTCGATGTAAGGGAATCGCGGCAGGGCCTTGCGTTTATTCTGGGGAAAAACCAGAATGTTTTGTTTGCTTAAACAAAACCATTTTTTTCATCCTTCTGTGAACCATATAAATACCACGGGTTCCTCAAACACTGCAAACCTACGAGAAAAAGGAATTTCTCTATCCGGAGCTTGTGGGAAGAGGTGGCTTTTCCTGTAGGAGATTCATGCAGATGGAAACAATTCCCAAGAATGACAGCTTGGGAAATTTACCTGGGTAATAACCTGTTAGTGCATTTTTTGCTGTGTTTAATTACTTGCCCACAGCCTCCTTTTGCAAAAATGGGAACGTCATAACAAATCTCGGGAGCATTATGGAAATACGATCACACACACAGGTATTTGAAGAGCAGCTCATACAGAACTAACAGCAGAATCCTATAGGAGCAAAGCCATGCACGGCCTCATTGGAAAACAGGTTCCTGGACATGCTAAATAACTGTACGTGAAGAAACCTTGTACGGGGTCTCGGACACCACTTTGTACCCTTCAGTCCTAGACAGAGGGGGCTTAAAAGCAAATGCCCTGATGATGTTTCTGTCCCTGTCACCTCTTAGCCCAGCAGCATGGGCTCAGAGCATCTGCGCTGAGCAAAGCTGAAGATCTCTCCTGGAAGACATTTCTCCTTGGGGCAGACTGACTCTGCTCAAAGCCTCACCCAAGGGGCCTGGTCTGTATCTCAGAAGTGACAGTCTGACATTAGCTGTATCCAGGGCTCCACCACCTACTTTTACACATTCATAAGGCTCCTGGAGGTTTCCTGAGAAAAAAGAGCTGTAAACATCTGCACAGCTGTAAAACAAAACCACACAAGTGGAAAAGGAAGCCAATCAGTCTGGGTAATTAAGGCAGCTTATATTTAATGCTGAAGCAAACTCAAAGAGGGAGGGGAAAAGAAAAATAAAAATGCAGCCTCCTTCTAAACTTACCTACTGCTTTGCTTTTACCCAGCATCATGAATTTGCTTACACAGGGCTTAGCTAGGAA
This sequence comes from Chauna torquata, assembly GCA_013399475.1. NCBI lineage: Eukaryota > Metazoa > Chordata > Aves > Anseriformes > Anhimidae > Chauna > Chauna torquata. The sequence goes on along the minus strand of VXAL01006601.1, from coordinate 63,163 downwards.
TGCAAACCTAAATGTGAACGATGGCTTAAACCCACATAGCCACACAGGTCTTCTCCTGCGCGTTGGTGATACCTCTACAACACTGCAAAAGATTTGAATGTAGCATGGACTTGGAGCACGCAGGTTATGCTGGTGAGCATAAGGCGGCCGATCCTCCTGCCTGCCCGCTGGAGCCCGGCCGCGCTGTCCCAGCGGCGAGGGCAGCGAAGCCGTGAGCTGTGCAGCCCCCCGGGCTGCAGGACTGCGCCCGTCTGAAAGCCACCCACCAGGCACCGTACCCACAGGCTGTACTAGGGGATACACAATGTGAACTATGGGCTACACTGCTCCCGCTCACATTAGTATAAACCCCTTTAGTTTAGCAGAGTTAAATTTGTTCTACAGCATATGGCATATTTATTTGTAACTTATACATGAGAGCTCATCTCAAAAGGACCGTTCTTATTTTACCACGGGGAAGTGCTCACAGCATCTCCCAGCGAACCATGGCGACAAAACACTGACTGCAACAAAATGCTCTTACCACGCTCCTACTCCATGCAAAGCCAGTGAGCCTCACTTCAAACCACGGGGCCCGAGGCAGGGCATTCCTGAATGAAAAGACCAGATTTTCCCTTGCTGCAAAGAGAGAGGCACCCCTGCTCTGCGGCCTCCCTTCCCACAGGATTTCTCTCTTTGCTGCCAGCGCCCATCTCCCAGAAGGAAACCATCACCTAACGCACTGCAGGAGGATGCGCTGGAGTTCCTGACCCACTCGCACTCAGACAGCAGACTCTGCCAGATGCTGCACACTGATCTGAAGCTAAGACCCTCATCAAGTGATAAGCTTGGAGAGAGGGTTTGATGTAGGGACCCAAACAAGGGCAGCTTGCTGCAGCGGAGATAAGCAGCCAGGCCATCAGAGTACCTTGAAAGCAAATCAGGGAGCATCATCAGGAGCATGGACAAAGCACCTGTCTCCTGGCACAGTGGCTAAGGGAATGGAATGGGGCAGAGATGGAGAAGTTTAAAAGCTTACTAAACACACTGCTTTATCAAGAGCGAATTTCTGGAGAGGGCATGAGGCTCAAGCCCTTGGTCGTGATGAAGAAATGTAAGCTGACGCGGAGTCAGATGAGACTGAGTGTCCTCTCTCCAGCACTGCCCCACAGCATGTGCTTAAGAAAAATGCATGAAAAAAACCACACTAGGCAATAAAGAGTGATCTTTTTTCCTTCCAAAATAATATGCTCCATGCAAAATTGTAAGCTTCTCACGCTCTGAGCACAACTCTTACACTAGTCCCAAAGAGGCCACTCTTCAAGAAGGAAGATTTAACCTCAAAATGAAACCACTTCCAGAGCCACAGGAGCAGCACACACCTCAGCTCCTTCTTGGGCATGCCAAAATGCACAGACAGGTTGGCCACATTTTATCCCAACCAGTTACTTACTGCTTTTAACCCAAATAGTTCAGCTGAATTCAATGCACGTCCACCTGACTTTCACCACTGTAAACAAGGGGAGAATGAGACTTATCTCCATGGCGAAGTATGTCCAGGTGAATATACAGCATTATTTACAAGGCACGTAGGACCTTGTTGTTGTTTTGGTCTCTTTGTTTTCTTTTGTTCTGCTCACGTCAGAGAATTGCAGTATTGTGAGAAGATGAATCACCAGTACAGCCCATGAGCACTGCTACAGGCACAGGTCAATGTTTAAATACATCCAGCTGCCTCTTTGGAGACTGCGGGACTGGGGTGCTGTCACTGGACCTTTTGTGCTATTCCCAGACCCCTCGGCCACCTTGCTCTCTAGCCACGGAAACAGCAGCATTTAGAAACGCAGCTCCTGGCAGGGCACTGTTGGAGATGTACAGAAGCTACTTTACCCTCTGGGTTTTGCAGAGGGCAGACATCAAGATACCTTGGCAGGGAAGTAAAACCCTACAAGGTCTGCAAGAATACAGTTCCAGCACAAAAAGCAACAAAATCCTGCTTGGACTGGGATTTCGGATATTATGTAGAAGCATTTGTGGGTTAGGGCATAATATAAAGGCTTTTTCTTATACAACTTATTAAAAGCACTACTAATAATATACTGCAAGCCTGATCTGAAATAACCCTTGCTATTTCAGGTCTGGCTCTCTCTAGAACTGTGCCATCCTCGGTACCCGTGCTGAGGCAGATAATCCTTACATGAAGGGATTGTGCTTAAAATGTCAGGAATCCAACATGGAGTCTAAGAAGGAAAAAAAGACAAGTATTCAATGCCGTTCCGAGAGCCAAACCCCTCACACATGACAGATCTGATTGTTCAGTACACTTCACTGCTCACCCTGCCTCTTTCAAGGCCTACAAACAGGATTCAAGCTCCAAAGTCACTAAGATGCTTTTGAACATCTTATTCTCAAAACCTGCTGTTTTTGCAGCAGGGAACACAAAAGGCAAATCTCAGATGAGAAATCACAGAACTAGATGGCAGAAGAGCCAGACTGGTGCTTCTGGAAATCTTTCCCTGGCTGGAAGATTGTCTTTTTCCATTAGTGAGGGTGCCAGCCCGAGCCATGGAGCCCAGCTTCACCCCTCTAGCATGGCAGCGAGGTAAAGAGCAGCCCCTGCCTCCGGTGTCTGTAGCCCGTGTGTCTTAGCTGAGGGCTGGCACTTCAAGGACACATGGGAATACAGTGAACAACTCCATCAGTCACTCAGGTGAAAATGAGACATCTGACATGGTTGCACAGCTCTGTGCCACTCTCCTTTCCATCTCCCCAGGACACTGTGTTGTCACAAAAAGTGGAAGTTTTCCAGCAAATCTTGCTNTTGATGCTAACTATGAGAAATTTAGTCTTCTGTAGCCCAGACAGCCACCAGAACGATGGCAAAACTGAATTTGGGGCAGTTTGAAAAGTTACAATCTAATCTGAGACAATACTGCCTGTTTTCAGAACTGTATTCAGTGCTTCTTCACTGACCACAGATACTTAAGCTGCATTTCTATTTTTTGAGCCTCTGGTATGTAGAAGTTCGGGAATGTACAGAGGTAAACCTCCCTGCTTCAGTACTCACACTTTCATAGTGCTGCGGCTCGACATACCCAAAGGTTGCTCTGCAGCACCCAGGCCACACAGCACCCAGTGCAAAAGCACACGAGAACTTCAGGTCTGGGGGACACTCGGGGAGCAAGCCCCCCATGGGCAGCTCAGCATGCTTTGCTGATCTAGTTCCTTTACCAATGAGTGTTCTTCTTGTGATAAAAAGTACACGAGCAGATATGGTGTGAATGACCTCAGTGAGAGTGACGTTGGCATCTAAGAGACACTTCAGAAGTCTGTTTTGGCTTACCATGGATCTTTTGTCTGCAACACAGCACAGCTTTAAAATGCACCAAGGAATTTTCTGAGCTGTTTCTATCACTGCCCTCACCACCGGAATACCTGAGGGCCTTCAAGTCATGTATTAAGCAACATGACAAACACGTCACATCTGGTTCATTCTGTCTCTCCTTTTTGTCTGAAGAGGAAAAGGTAAGTGCAGCAAATTGCTTTCACAGGGCTTTGGTGTTCCCTGCCTAGGCTGTTGTGTCTGGCAGAGGAAGCAAGGCGAACAATGCAGTTCTAATACAGAGAAGAAGAAAGGCTAAGTTTTCTGCTGTGGTCTCTGGTTTCTGTGGAACATTATTCTAGAGTTTTGGCTTGGGTGGCCTTTGGTTTTGGAAGTAAAAAGTCCCAGGATGCTCAAGGAATAGAACTGTCAAGCCTTTTCAAGGCTTTTTTGTATACATTAGCTCAAGTGCTGGAGCAATCTAGAAGACTTCAAACCTGACTCGCACCTCTGTGGGAAGCCAGCACAGAGAGAGGATGAGTGTGATGGACTTACGTAACTTGTATCACGCCGTAGCATTCTGTGTTGGCTGCATGTTCCTGAGGGTTGATGGCTTTCTGCCCAGACACTGTACATTTCATTATGATAAAAAGACCCATTCAATTAAAGAGCTCACTCCTGCATCCCTTATTTTCAAAACAACACTTGTATAAATGGATCTATTGCTGACAGCAAGAAGGCTTGCATAAGGAAGGACAGATCCTTTGAGCAAAAGTAGAATGAACAGATCAAGCTAAACAAGCAAACATAACCCAGCAAAAGTGTACTATTCAGTATGGGTAACAGTAATTTCCCCCAAACAGAGCCCAACTTTCTCCACTGAAACAACAAAAATACCTAAAATAGTGACAACTGCAGGTTCTTATGGAAATTTTCTTCTTCTTCCTTCTCTGAAGCAGATTTTAAAGTGTTTTGAAAAATAAGCCAGGCTGCAGCACTTCCCCTGATTGGGAATATTGTTTTTAAATCGCTTACTGCAGATTCCTATTCTTCCGGTACAATGCAGGGTGCAAGGCATCAGCATTTTCTCTGTCTCTGCAGGAAGACAGCAGCTGATAGAAGACGTTAGCTGACACCTCCTTGAGAACACTGGTCGTGAACCATTTGCCTGCAGTGCTCGTGCACTTGCACATGATGCAACCATGCAGTTTCAGCTGGTTCTCAGCTTCCCTCCCACAAGCTCGGGAAGCTCCTGGTGAAATGCCACTGGGGGCTTGTACCTTGGAGGAAATGGGACATGGGACCAGTGAGGAAACATCCCAACAGCAGCCTCTCCTGCACCACTTGTCATCTCTGGAAGAGGCTTTATTTCACCTTAGAAATTAGAAGCTGTGAGGATGCGCACTGAGAATTTCATTAGTGTGAGAAATCTTCGCAGTGAACCAGAGGAAAATGGTCTCACATCCATATGATGAGTGTTTCAAGTCACTAATGCACCAAATCAGAAAGGAAATAAACCATTCTTGATTTTCTCCTTCCAAATTAACAAAGATTAATTGCTACTAGCAGGCTAATGCAACATCTGGAGAACACAGGAAAAGCAAAGCATGGGGCCGAGGCTGGGCATTTGGGGTCTAGATCAAAGAGAACAGAACAATACTCTGCCCTTGAACTGAACCTAGGCAATGTGGCCTCAGAGAAAGCTTTAACCAAGCAACTTGAAGCCTTCCCCTACTCTTCTGTCCCACCTCTGGCTGTGGTTGCTGGAGCGTGTCTCTGCCAGCTGTTTACCTTCCTCATAGGACTGCCAAAACCCTGCCAGTGAGGACAAGATTATGTACCTACACCTGATGGCACCAGTTCAGATGGACACTCAGCCAAGTATTTACCTAAGCACCTGCTTAATTCCATCCCTATTTAGCAAAGTACTTACGTATAGGCACAAATTTATGTCTCTGTGGCTACAAGGAGACATAAGCCTGTCATTAACACTTTTTTTTTCCTCTCAGTCAGGGCTTATGTGCCATTCTTAGTCGCACAGTGATGCTCAGCATATGTGGAAGGCTGCATTTCTCCTCTGCAGAAGGAAGCTCTCGCCACAAGTTCTCACAGTCCCCTCTGGCCTCACCACACAGGAGCCAGAGTTATCTGTAGCCACTCAAAGCAGCTGCAACTTGGTGGAGAAGAGCATGGTGGAGAGAGCAAAAGGCAAAACAAGACTTACGTTGGCTTTGAAGCTTCAGCCTGGTCAGTCTGCAGTTTCTCCCCACCTTCCACTTCCATGGTGCAGTACACGATACGGTTGGGGGCCAGTGACTTCAGACCCTGCACCTCCATAATGACAACCTGCGGGGCAAAGAAAGGCAGTGTAAGAGGAGAAGCCTCCTTCAGACCCCGCTCTGGCTGCCAAACCCATGGGGTCAGCCAGCAGTGGGGTCCTCCATGTACTGCCAGATGGGCAGGAACAGTGGCACTGTCCAGGCTGAGTGGGGACCACGGCCACCAGGGAGGTTTGCGTGGAGACCGGCAGGTCTGCCTCTGCCTGCACGTGGTCTTGGTAAAGCCCTTGGGTACCCAGGGCTGTACCAAGAGACATGCCTCATAGACATGGTCCTGCCCACCTGAAAGTGCCATAATATATGAAATCCAGAAAAAAAAAACCATACAGCCACTCAGCCTGTGCCAAAAGCCTACCTTCACAATCAAAAAATCACCAAAGTTCTTGCAGGAAATTACCTTCTCCTTTACTTTAAAGGTGATTAACCCTGTTAACCATGTACCTTAAACATTTTTTTAGGAAACACCGTGGGAGTTGCTGTTCGTGTTTTATTACAGCTATCTATGAAGTATATATACAGGATTTAAAATTCTTCTCCTCAGGTCTTCTGATTTGCCCTGGCACTTAGGAGCCCTTCTCTTGCACACACAACTCCGCTAACCCTCTGATGAGCACATACTCTCTTGCAGCAAGAGTTTCGTGCACAGAGCAATGAACAGACTTGCCACCTCCTCAAGTCAGTGCTTCACAGAGCTCCTGCTTCCCCCCTTCCGAACTGGGTTTGACTGGAGTAAAGCGTTTTAGACATCCCATTGCAAGGATGAGACCCTTCACGCACGGCTATATGCATTACACAGGCTTTTCTGACAGAGAGGTCTACGGCTTTGTAATAGCTCCCTGTTCCTCCATACAGAAACACTCAGAAGTCAGGCTTTATTTGATGCTGCCATTGAAGGCACTGTCTCCAGGTTCACAGCCCTGTTTTTAAGTAAGACTGAATGGAATATTGTAGAGATGGTTTCAGACATCTGATGAGTTAAACTCTGAGATGGGACAACCAGTGTTGTAAGTTATGTGTTGGCACAATATATATAACGAGACTCCTCAGAGAGAGAAATAAACAGGAAACTACACGAAAATAGAAATTTCTGATTTTCTACATCCTACACTTTTGACCCCATTCTGATAGCTGTTTTGACAATGTAACAAACCCACTCATTGACAGTCAACAACTCTGTATCAATGTGTCTGAAACGCTGGTGACTCCATGGAGTAAATGCCTTGCCTAGACCTCAAAATACGTTTGCACAGAACAATTAACTCGGCTGAAAACAGCTGCTGCAGCAGCATTGCTTCCAGGACTGAGACAGCCTGTTTCAGATGTAATGTGGGTCCCTGCAGTACTCTGCCTTCCCCTGGGCTGTATGGACAAACAGCTCAATGCAGCACTGAGCAGAAACTCAGTGCTCAACACAAAGCAACCAGCAAAGCACAGTATTTCCACACAAACTGCACACCAATCTGTTGGGTGCATTCAAACCCCAGCAGTTTTTAACAATTCTCCAAAGATGAAGCAGAGTTTGCAGAGAAATCAAGTGACACCTCTAACTGGCAATAACTAAACACTGACATTTACAGTGTGTTTCAGCACATCGGGAACTGGAAGTGCCAACGAAGAACCTCTGTAACATTGCGCAGGCAGACTTGCCAGCCCGAAGTTCTGATTTTGTTCCCTTAGTGCTGCAAAAAACAAACTGTGAAGTAGCCAGGCAAATGTGAGCATCTCAGGGAGCACATAAAACTCAGAGGCCAGATCAATCCTTGCATTACTGTAGTGGTTTCAGAGACAATACAAGGAGATGGGTTTTGCTTATGCTTAGGGTTACCAAGGTACAGTTGGAAACAAGCCTTATGAAGAGGTCAGTTAAATACACAGATTTCCAAGCCATTTGATATACAACAATAGGAAATTCCAGATCGTTTATCTTAAAGTTTTTTCCAACAAGATGATGAGAAACCAGAAAGGACAGTGTTTGACCACAGGCAAAGCTTCTGGTAAGGGAGCTGTTCCTCATGGAGATCAGAAAATGACTTCTACTGCCCTCTCTCCACCTAACTGTTAAACTTGAACTCAGCAGAAGTTGGCTGCCGAGATTCTTATTCCCACCAACTCTGCATGCTGTCTGCTGGAACAGAGACAGCATTAAGCTTACCTCCAGGGAGAACGACAACACAACGTCTGACTTAGAAAGCTGGTTCTCGTTTTCTTCTCCCATGTCAATTATTGAGGTGTTGTGACTACGTTTCAGCTTCTGTAGCTTGAACTCGGAGCCTCCTTTAGACACAGGCATGCTCTCTAAGTTTGCCATTAGGAGATTGACAGACGACTTCAGCTCCTCGATGTACATGTTTTCCATTTCTTTGGACACAAACTTCGGAAACTTGCGCTCCTTGGATTCAAAAACAAAAGCAACAGAATTAATTGTGGTGATGATCAGCAACCACTTGCTGCACTGGGAGAATCCCCAAGGAGCATCTGCAGAGAGGTCTGCTAGCAGGGAACGCCCACAAACCGGATGATAAATTGCAGCTTCCGCCTGTGTAACATAAAACCATTATTGTCGGCTTCCCATAGAATTACTTCTTGGTACTTATCCAACTTCGTTGTTTCTTGCATGCACTTGCATTTCATTCATTTTCTGTCTGCATATGGCCTCCTTCATATAAGTTAATTCACAATTACAAAAACTCCAGGCCTGATCTCAGCTGAACTTTGTGACTGACAGCAATTTACTAATGCGTCAAAGGATGCCGACATTTTGGGACTTGTTTCCCAGTCTTTCAGATGTGCCAGCTCTTTGTAAAACATTTCTGAGCAGTTGCTCCATTAGTTTTCTAGAGGTGAGAGGAGCCCAAGAAGGCAAAATCAGCAATGTGTGGGCTGGAACGCGTGGTCCCAACTGCAAGGAGAGGTAAAACACCCTCTCTGCTACTTGCTGGGGCTGGTGTCTCCCTCCAACAAGACAAGCCTTAAGCTAGCAGTTCTTTGCCTATGTTTCTCCAGACTTCACTGTGAGACCCTCCAACACTGTCTGTTGTAAACAGGATGTTTAAACATTAGAACCAAACTGACACTGAGAGCAAAATGTGATGTTCCCCAAAACGTGTTCTCAGCTTTGAACTACTTCCCACGCTCCAGCTCCATTTGGACCACTGGTCTAAGCCCTATGTCTTCTGACAAGTCTGCCCATTCCCTGAACCTCCTCAGGCTTTGAACATCTCACAGTGGGTTAGGTGAGACTATGAGGTATAGAACAGTGAAGAAGCATCTGCAGCCAGAGAACTTGAGGCTGATGTGCAAAGTATCTTCTCAGTGGCAATTCATAATACCATAAAAAGCAATTCGTGAAGTGTATGCTAGAGAAGAAAACAAGGTCATGTTTCTTCTACAAGACTGTCATAAGGCTGCTGAAAAAAATACTCCACTGCACTAGTCTTTGCATCAGCCCTCAACAGCTTACCCATTACAGGCACAGCTCACAGCTGCACTTACACCTAGCAGTTAAAATACAGTCTTCTGTTTCAAGTCTCAATCTTGGGAAGCAATTCTCATGTAAATTAGACCTGGTGTAAGAAACTACCCAATCAGTCTGTGTTACTGTATATGCATTACAAACGTTGCGAGCCACCTCTAGGAAAAGTAAAAAAAACACAACAGTTTTAGATTTTGAGAACTACTGCTGAAGGAATGATGTTCAAACAGTATTGCTTTTTTGCCCTGCTGCTACCAATCTCCTGGGACTCAGTTTTGGCACTGCTCCCACAAACCTCTTCACAAATGCAGCAAGGACTGACATGTTTCACTGTGTGACACCAGCAGCTTCTCATACTAAGGCTAAAACCAGGTAGCTTGAAATGATGTGTAACAGTTTAACTGTGATTGGGTCTGATGATGGAAATGCAGAGATGCAGGTGTGGCACCAAGTTACCCATCTAAATGGAGGGAGAGCTGAGGGAAGCCTGGAAGAAGATACTACCAAGGGATGCAGACAACAGCAAGAAAGAATATTAGTCACCTCCACGCGTACTTGGATAAGGGAGTGGCCCAGAAATGGGGACAAGTGCGATGTGAAACAGAGTTAACAGATTGCGAGGAATAATCAGACCAGCAGGCTGGAGCAGAGCGGGTCCAGCCACAGATGGACGTATTGCTCTGGTGTCATCACAAGGTCTCATTTAGTTGCCCCAACATGTGCTCCTTCTTGCCCTTGAGGCCAGGTGGTTGGGTGGGAAAGGCACCACCAGACAGTGGAGCACTGGCTGCTGCAGAGAAAAATAAACGTCATCACCAAGCTCTCAGCTGCAAGCCTGCTTTCATTTAGCTACTGGAAAAGTACAACATGCAGAGTGAAAAGCCTGTCCAGATTCAGCTTTAAAATGTCCGCTTAGCTTCGAGCACGATCCTCAAGCTAGCAGGCTTGAGGCTACGCATGCGTGCTTTGATGAAGCCGGACTCAGAGGGGGACCCGGCTGAGTGCTGCACCGGAGCTGTGCTGAGCCGTGCTGTCCTGGGCACGAGAGAAGATCAGAGGACGTACAGCTGTGCCCTGGTACCCAGATGCAGCAACTGCTTACTGAGGAAAGCTGGCAGGCATGGTGACTTGTTTGAGGTCATAAGACTGGTCAGATGAGGGCTTGCAGAGCTGAGTCCTGCAGCACCATGATCCCAGGTCCTTTTAGACTCCACAGCCTTTGCTGTCTCTTAACTACAGATGTCCTAGCATGAATTTCTTAATGAGGAGTTAACTTGCCTTTAGTATGGAATCTCTGAGAGGGCCACCTCTGTGTTGGTTCAATGAGCACTGCAAGACTCCCTGTGCAGCAAATCTGCGTTTAAAGCTGCAAATTGGAGATAAAATTGGAAGCGCTATCCTTTCACAGAACTGAATTGTGAGCCTACCCCATGCTAGGGAGAAAGCAGCCTTGCCCAGAGAGGAGAATATAGAGAAGGACTCAAAAGGTCATTTGGATGCCTCTAAAAGGTAGCATTCATGGGTCTGCAAGAACAAGGATTCTCGTAGGCAGGTGCTGGTGGCATCTGACATTCTGGAGAAAAGGCCTGCAGCAGCAAGGTGAATGAGATTAAATATCAATACCTGCCAAATGGATAACAGGTAAATCATGTTTACTCCAAATCTCCCTCCAAGCTGCATCGCTGTATTTTGAAGGTTGACTTCTGAACTGGGAAATGTCAGGTTGTGTTTAGGACTTTCTGGTGACTGTCTCTCACAAGGCCAGCAGTGGCATGCTTTGTTTTCAGCATCCTTGGGGATAAATAGAAATGGCAAATTCTTGTTTGCAAAAATAATTCATGAAGCTGCAGCCTCTGCTGGCTGGTAGTGAACCACACATACTGTTGTCCCACATGCCATAAAGAGAAAATGAAACAACAAAATCAGGCAATCTCATTTTGGCACCCAGTGCCTGGCTACCCATCTCAGAATCACAGCAGCAGTGCACCATGCGGGGGCTTACATTTCACTGCAAATAAAGAATACTGTAGATTTTCTTGAAAATAAAATGGCAGAGGGCCAAGTGCTGAACAAAGGAAAGGAGCTGCAGTTGGTTTGCTTCTTTTGGCCATGCCATCATTTGGCTACCTTACTGTATTTATCAGTGAGGTGAGGAAAACCAGAACCTACCTCCCCAAAGACGCAATGACAGTAGCTCTTTAACAGTCTCTCTCTAAGTGTCAGTGGGGAGTGAGCAAGCAGGCGCTAAAGGCATCCTTGCTAACACCTGACCATAAATGAATGCACTATGTTTTTTATGTTCAGTGATTTCCGTGAGGTTGCAAACAGCTCTGATACTACTTTTCTCATAAAAGCCTCATCACTTGGGCACAGCTCCTTGCAGACTGTGCAGTGAGGCTGGCTGCTGGAAAGCAGGTCCCCAGCCTGAGCTAAGCCTCTGTGATTAGACCTTCTTGTTTTCTTTCTGGTAATTGTTTCCTGATTATCAAGAAGCCAGATCATTCCCAATGTCTTCAGCCCAATTAGGGCTTTATCTGTGACTCAGAACATCTGATTAGAGGGATGGATAAAATCTTGGCCATGCTGATGTCAACAGGATCCAGGATTTCTCTCCACATGTGGCCTGTTGGAGGCCACGTAAATCTGCACTGTGTGAGGGTGTGATTTGCTCCTAGTGAGAAGCCTGTTTACAAACGGGTCCCTGGGTAGTTTTACTGAGTGCTTGGTTAAAAAAACTGCTTTGAGCTCCCACATCTGCTGCTCTAGATGGCAGTGATGCCCATAGGGGTGCAATGCTGGCCTGACTGTTCTCATGCAAAATGTGAACACATCTGAGACAGCAAATCTGAAGTACCTTTACCGAGGCAGTATCTACTCACAGGCAGGAAACTGTGGCTCCCAGCAGCCCAGAGAACTGCACAAACCCCTTTAGGGCAATTCCAGGCTTCCTTGTACATGCCATCATCCACCTTATTGCCCAGCATATAAAGTCGACAAAGAGAGCTCAGATGTGCACTTGCAGATCTAGCTGCAGCAGTTAAGAAAATCTTTCCCACCACTGAGGACTCATAATGCATCTAAGCATTTTGCAAGCACCTAAACTGTCCCAGCTCATCAGGGACATTCCAGGAAAGTCACAACGGAACAGCATCTGCAATTGTTGCTTTCTTTGTAGGTAAAGAACTGCTCATTTTTAACTGGTGATTACTGGGAGAAGAAACCTGTGAGGGAAGGGCAGGACCTGGGAACAGCAACACACTACTTATATGCTTGATAATACAAATTTTTTTTTTTTTTTTTTTTTACCTTTGCAATTTGCTCTGCCATTTGAAGACGTCCATCTAACTCACGCCTGATCTGTGCTGCTTGCTCATCTGGGTTGTCCAGCTGTACAAAAACAAACAAACAAAACACAAATCAAGGTTAAAAAGTCAACCAATGCAGCACCTTCAGAAGCTGTTCAGTTTCTCCCATTACTCGTGGTGCCGTGAATGCCTTGAGGTGTTCCTTGTATTAGACTGAACTGGTTCACAAGAGCTGGTAATTAAGCGGTGGTGACTGAGGAGGAAAGCATTTCATGGCAGCTAGTGAGCAGAGCTGAAGGTGAAGCCGGCCATGTGGATGGTCAGGAGCTGTGTGGAAGCCCTCGACCATGAGATCGGCCTTGCAGCCAGGCACCCTCCAGCCTACCTGGGTGAGGCCTTGCCTTCCTTTCTTCTTCTTCAAGGGTAATTCCCCTCATTTCTTTCCTTCCTCACTAAGGATTATATGAAGCAGTTGAACAAAGCACTCTGGCTAGCAATTTGGACCGAAGAGCAGTTTTGCAGCGATTCACAATGCCCTGGCACGCAGCTATCACGACGCTGGCGCTGGGGAAGCTGCAGCCCCCTTGTGCTGGGGCAGGACACGCCACAACGCCCGATTGCCAACCAACCCTCCCACCCCTCCTTGGCATCCAGAAAAAGGCAGAAGAGGTTCAGCAGAAATGAACAACATTTGCTTCTTTTCTTTCCCTTTTCCTCCACAGTGCTACAGCCACCTGCCACTGCCCGATTCATGCGACCAGCTTTCCTGCCACCTTCAGCAGAGACCTTCGCAACACTGCCCACAACCCTGTGAGTTCAGTGTTTAGCATCCGCCTGGCCCTGAAACATCTTCTGAGGGTAAAAAGTTGTTTCCGCCAGTTATACTAACAACTACAGCACAAGGGTAAGACACAGGTGACTGCGGAGAGCAGCTTCCCAATGGTAGGACTCCGGTTAGATATGTTATTTTTAGTGGGAATACACAGACAAGTTACAGAACAACAAAAAAAGCACAAAATCAAAATCAGACCCCAAAGAAGCCGAGAGCTGCTGTAATGAAGCAGCAATTTTATAGTGGCTTTCCATTCCAATCACCCTCTAGACCCCTTCAGGGTCATTTTGGCCACATCACAGGGCTAGAAACATGCAGCAGCAGCTGGCAGCAGGGCGGTCACAGTGCTGCTCCACCCATGAGCTGCAAAACCAAGCTCAGGCTGATGCAAAACCTCACCACTTTGGTTCACCTCTTCTTGCAAACACGACTCCACGCGGGAAGGCGGGCTCCCCCATCCAAGTGATGTTTCCTGGCTCCTTCTGGAGGAGACGGATGACTCACACATCCAAGGTCAGCACGTACGAATCACTTTCTGAAAGCTCCAAGTTCATCTTTGCCCCTTTTTAAAATACTGCCTACAGACAGCGGCCTCCTGACCTGTGCCTGAACCAGCCACGGGCTTTGAGGGGAGCCCCTGTCGTCTTGAAGGGACCGACCCCTCTGACTACCAGCACGCAAGATTGCCACGAGCTGCTGTATGTTAGTTCTCCAATGACAGCTACACATAAATGAGGTTTATATGCTGGCTTGGGGTTGCGCTCAGCACCTTCCTGTGTTTTATCCTCCTCCGGAGACAAACTGCTTTACAGAACAGAGGCTGGGCTGGTGCAGTGCAGTCTGGAAAGTTACAGCCGCAGCAATAACAAAAGTTTCGATTCTCAGCCTGACGAGTTATAAGCTCTTCTGCTAGAGGTTCCTGAGTGTGTGCTGAAATACACCGCTTCCCCCAGACCTGCAGCGGTACATGGCACCTTCTCGGCCATCTGCCCATGTAACCTGTGCGTCGCCTTTCAGACACACGCATGCCAGTGTAGATCTGTGTGCAGGAGGATATTTGCATATTGCTTCACCACAGATGATTTTCCAGAGAGCTGACATTCATTATGGCTGAGACTGAGGGAAAATATATTTTTGATTAGGTTTTGAAAGCCTCCATTACAGATTTAATTAAAGCAGGAAAACTACTCAGTTTTGGACCCTCATCCAAATTTCACTGAAGCTTCAATGAGCTCTGGCCTGGCCACCTAGATTTCACTCACTCCAGCTGCACCGTATATACTTTATAACCTGCTGTCTTCATCTTTATATTCCTGATCCCAAAACCACTATGGAGCCATGAATCAGCACCTTTTGGGATCAGTTCCCCCAGTAATTCCTCCATGAGCAAAAGCACCATGCAACTGACTTCCACTGATGTGCAAGCATCTCTCACAGCTGCTTAATTAAGAGTAGGAAATGCAAAATCCCAGATTTCCATGTCTTTGCAACTCTGAAAAAGGGTGCATTATTTGAATTCCATCCTAACTACAGTAATTGAGGCTAATCACACATTACCCAAAATAACTCACAGGCTAAATTTAGAAATCAAGGATGCTGCTCTGGAGGAGAGATGTTTTTGTGGTATGATAATGAGCTAGCAAACTGTCTCACACTTTCTGCACTATCTTGATCTTGCAGATGTTTTCTAGTGATGCTACAGGTGTCAAAAACTGTGTCATGGAGAGATCTGACTGCAGAAGATTATTTTCCTTAGGAGGCAACAACCACCCTTGGACACCTCCTCAGCTGTGGTCGAGTGGGCAAAACATTCCTCTCCAGAGCTGTATGCTGCTGAGCTTCTCAATGCAGTGATGCAGCCAAGCCAGGTAACCCAGTACTTAAAAGAAACAAAGAGTATTTCCAGGCTGTGTTTTCAATGACTTTTCATAACAGCTCCTTGGCAAAAAACTCATCTTTGGGAAAGCAACCACAAAGAAGTTCAGTGACAGCCTGTCACAGACAACAGAACATCTCCTCCTTCTTATACAAGGAGCAGGACTAACAAGACAGTCCCTGCCTGCAGTCTGAATGTATGGGCCTGGCAAGTTCAAGAAGACCTCTTGTGATGAGGAGCAGCAGGGCCAGCAGCTCAGTCACTTGCTGCTCCTGCTGACATCAAAGCAGTATGTTTTACAGTCATAACACTATATATGGCCATTAAGAGAGCAGTGCTGGTACCCATAAAACATACTCTGCCTCTGAAATAAGGTAAGGGGCAAATGTAATCCATGCTATTGAAGCAATAGCAAAGATCCAAGGAAGGCAACATAGACCCTAGCATCATTAAAACTCAATCTCTTAACAAGAGAATCAGCTATTTATTTTCTGTCGTATGTATGCCCACTTTATATTCAAATACTTGACAGCCAAATACATAAATGATTTACAAAGTCAAGAAGAAATTGAATTAGTTTAGTTCTGCATTATGACTATGTTATGGGTACGCTATGAATAAAGCAAAGATATAAATCATAAGGTTGCCCCAGTCAACCAAATGTGAAAAGTATTATAAATTTCAGCATATATATGATTTGTCATGTGCACTGGGCTTTTCTTCAGCAGCATGTCACAAATACATGACGTACATAATTTGCAATTCTCAACCGATCATTACCCAACTGCCTGCTGGTAAATTAGATGTTTTCATACATTTATCCGCATACAATATTAGTTCTCTCTACTTGCCCCGCAGAGATTATCTACGTTGGTGTAACAGTTGTTAAAGTAGAACAATAAAAATAAAATAAAATTATGTAGATTAGATCCTGAACAGAGCCCAAAATCTACCACAGTCACAGCTAGTCTGCCACTGAATGCATTGCGGGGCATATGCCTAGTTTTAACCACATGGTGACTGTTCGACTGCAAGAAAAAGATCTTGCAAAAGACAATTTTTTACATACAAACTGCTAATCTGGAATAAATTTTAATGGGCACTAGTAATATGAAAAAAGAGATTGAAGATACTCATGATGCGACTTCGAATGTGCAGCAGTTTCGATCCGCAGTAGAACCAGCCGCCCGAATGCACGGGAGCCCCTTGGCTTCCTCCACTCTGAAACAAATGTGCTGCAAGACTTTTCCTCGTGGTATCCCAAAGGGATGGCAGATAATCTCTCTGCACCTTTCCAAGGTGGAGGAAAAGGTAAACAAACCAACCTAATCAAGCCAAGATCTGCAATAAGATGCAGAAACCCCTACCCGATCCCTTCCTAAACTGTTTGGTTCCTCCGTGAAACACCTCCCTGTACCGCCCAGGCTGAGCCCTGTCATTTTTAAAGCCACAACCTCGGCTCACCTCCACTCACCCCAGAAAAAGCCGCAGGCAGCTCCAGGGCATTAACAGTGTTAATGGAGACTTTAAAATCCAGTGGTTTCAGAACAAGTTGTTATATATTTAAAGCCCCAGTTAGGGCTTCAGTTTATCACTGCTTAAAGCCGAGCCATTACGAATGCAGCCCTGGCTCCGAAAGTGATGCCGGGGGCCGTGCAGGCTGCCCCGCTCCTTCCTCCGTCGTTATGCCCAGAGCCATTTTGCTTGGTTAGCCGCAGCAGATGATGCTGCGGAGGAAAGGCTGAGCCTGGGGGACCCAAAGCTGTCAGGTCCCAGATCTGCCGGTGGCATGACCAAACGCTACCCAGAGCAGCAGAACGGGTCTGCGCCACCAAACGTGCATTGATGGGGCACTCTCCCAACGCTTTTAAACACAATGCCTGTTTTTTATAAATGTTAGGGGAGCAGACCAAAACACTGCGCTCTCAGCTCCGTGAAGCTTCTGATTTTTAAGCCATCGTAGTGAACAGCACTGTTGGAGATAACTTTGTTGTAAGCTACAAGGATTTATAATGATGGGATGCAACGTACAGGCACGACTTGCAGTGATTAGCCTGGCATTTACAACACACGCCGCACAAGTGACAGGTATTGTCGGCATAATTGTCATCAGCCACAGGAGAGGAGCCAGAAACCACTGGGACCATTTAACAGTTTAATCCCTCCCTGCCAGTCACTGCTAATGCAAGACACCACTTCCCAGCATGGGGAGCAAATGCCAAAGTCCAGATTACTGGGGCTTGTTGAAAAGTATTTCCCCTCCCTTTGAGGACGGTTACGCCGTGGCTGCGAATGCAGCCGTTCCCCCCTGCAACACATGCTTCTGCGGAGCACAAACCACCTGCAGCACAGTGATGGAAAACCACATTTTAAATGCACTGACAATGCATAGGCTGAGTTATAGGGACCTGCTTTGTGCTACACGGGGAACGGAAATAAATCCACTTCGATTTTCCAGGTGCCTGACCCACCTGTGTCCTGGCCAAGCCCTGTTGGCACGCAGTGCTGCCCTGGTGCTGGGGCACGGTGCAGAGCTGTGCTTTCCCGAATAGTGTCCAGCTGAAGTAAGTGAAGGTTACTGACACACAGTAGCCAAACCTATAGCTTAAGTCCTCCTAAAACAATCAACTAAAACTGGCTCAGTGGTCGCGCTGATTTTCCAATGCATAGATTGAATAACCCCAGAAATGCTTCCCCTATGATATTGTGTGCCGAGCTCCTGGAAAGCCTTTGAAGCATCGGTCTGGTCACCCACCCACCTGAAGTGCAGCCAGATAACTGTCGTGTATGGTTACTGGTGCCAAAAGCCACCAAGAGGAAGTTTCAGGGCTCTCCTCCTTTGACACGCCAGGAGCCATGTAGCTCAGCAAATGGTAGATTAAATATTTCAAAGCAAACATGCTGGATGTGAAGGCTGAACAAGATCACTATATGGGTGACAATTTTGCAGCTTTGATGTAGGACTTTAGGAGAGATCTTTGTCTAAGGAAAGGTGATTTTGCTTTGTAATGCACAATGTGAGAAAATACTGAAAAATTCATAAGACCCCTTCAATTAATAATTAATCTATCAGTCAAGGCGCACCAGTAGCTGTGCTATCTGGCACCACGGAGTGCTCCAGTTGAAAAACACACGGCCCCCAAGGTGATTCACTGCACGGAAGCCCTCTGGTTCTTATTGGAAAACCACTACTCTAGGAGATAAAGTGACATGAGCCAGGACAAACTCGCACCTTGAACACGGTCACGACTGACCTGTAGCATCATTTTCCACAAACGATGCTGATGATTGAGGAAATATTCTTCTCTATAAGCCAGAAAGGGAAGCTGGCCCTCGAAGCCCCCAGCTTGGCTGATGTCTCTGAACCTGCCACCAGAGGAGCTGAAGGCTCCCTCCCTGCATACAGGTGGGATGCCGAACTCCCTTTTCAATCAGGAACGTGAAGGATGTTAAACTGTGTCGGTAGATTAAGTCACTAATATCCTGGGCATCATGCTAATCCTCTGTGCAGCAATTTACAACTCAAGGACCACCAGCTGTCTTGGGATTTGAAATGAGAGAGGAAAAGGAAGCAAGGACAGCATCCCAGGTGGTACCCACCTCTTGGGTCAGCAACATCAGCACTGCTCGTAAGGGGCTGGGCAGCATTGGAACAGCCTGAATGTGGATTTGAGCACGTTTTCCTTCATGCAATTTTGCTAGTTTTACAGCACCATTGGTTTCCAGCTTGTGGTGGGGCTGGGGGGTCATTACAGGTCTGTCTCCTGTTCAGAAGGGCTCCGCAATGGCCGTGTCTCGGTCTGCCCGCCTCACTGTCTGCTCTTACGGCAGAACGTGTCACTTGATGCACACAGGCAATCCCCTCTTTCAGGGACTGCAGCCAAAAAATGGATTGCCAGAAAGCAGCTGAGTCTCATCCACCCTCTCCAGTCTGATGGATTAAAATGAAGAGAGAGGCTTTTGTGGTAGGGCCTCCCTCTCTCGATGCGCCAATCTAACTGCAAAGGAGACACCTGCCTTCCCTGCAGCTCAATGGGGAAGGATGCTCGGGAAGGACTCTCGGGCAGCAGCATTTGCTCTGACCTGTCCAAGCCCTGCCCGGCCCATGGGGGCAGCTCTAGGGATGTCAAATGATCCCCATCCAGAAGGGAAGAAATCTGGGGCAGAGCCCCGCTGAGTGCTGTGCCTTGCTCCTGCAGGAGAGGGATCTCTCTAAAATCACCCTCCCCTGCAGCAAAACCCTTCACTGAAACCAGTGGCAAAGCGCAACACAAACAAGGCTGGTTACAAGAAATGCGTGATGAGGGGTTTTGCTTCGAATTGGTCCCTGTAACCCTGACTGTTAAAATGGACAGAAGGAGAAGCTGGCCATGGCTGCTGCCAAGGGGGAGAGGTTTTTAAGACAGCACCAGCCTTCTGCAAGCTGTTTTAAGAATGGTGTAGTTAAGTATCAACACACATCCCAGCAGCACAGCTCTCCAAATGCCACTGTGCGGCAAAGATGGTCAAGGCTACCTCTCCTCTGGCCAGTCAGACTTCCTAAAATCAGTCCTTTAGCCCAAGAGTCACACTGAATATTTCTAGTACAATGTAAAACTTCCATTAATTCAAGGAACTACAATCTGCACCTATTACTCACCAAAATGTTCTTCTTCTAAGACACGTCGTATTTTTGATCAGCAACAGTAGTAGAAACAAGCACAAAAGCTTCAGTTTCCAGCTCTACCACATTACAGCTCTTGGGTTGTGTGCTTTTTTTTTTTAAAAAAAAAAACAAAGGATAACAGCCTTGTTAAGAACATATATGTTTTCCTACCAGCTGGAAACAATTTTCAAAACCTTTGGGAAAGGTGAAAAAAATCTGTCAACTCAGTGAAAAATCCCAATAAACTCATCAGATATTTAAGAGTGGGAGAGGCTTAACATTGGTTTAATTCTTGGCCAGGCTGTTTGGCAATGTAACCGCCACGTGCCCAGCTGGCTTTATGCTGGGCAAAAGTCGGTCAGTGTAGAGGTTTTTTTGTTTGTAAGTGTTATAAAATTCAATAAGTAAGCCAGCATGCAGGCTCCTGCAAGGTGACAAACATCCTTGTCTTCACTGGAGAAGAGCCCTGCATCATTTTGCTCTTACGTATGCAAAACCTGACCTTCTGCAGGATGCCCATCGTTTCCAAATTTTCGGTCATTTGCTAAGCAGCTGCCGATCAGCGCCTGCTCCCTTTATCCCAGCAAGCTCCTGCGTAACCCAACGAACCACTGCTGCAGTAAGAAAGCAGTCAAAGCGTCCTGGAGGGGAGTGATTTAAAACGGCACAAAGGACTTGGACAATTTGGTTAGGGCTGGCACTTCCCTCTCTAAGAGGGATCTTATTTCACAGTTCATAAGCTTTGGGGGCTGTGCTAGATCTGTCAGCGAAAATATTCCCTGGGATGTACCAGTGGCCCCTCCCTGCCTGAGTGCTGACTCTAATAACAGAGCCATAAATTGCTGTATTTTAGCAGCTGCCTGGGCTCTCACACATCACATAAGCACACAACAGCTGGGGCCGAGTGTGCTTCACCCAGCGAGGTCAAGAGGTCTGCCCTCCAACTAACTCCAGTCTAAATGCTGCCTTGTTGATAAATGCTTACCCCACAAGCTGAGCAGGTTTCCAATATATTTCGGAGGAGCACGGCATCACTGCGGGCACACGCTGGGAGAACTGCTGGCACCTGGGCAGAGATTTCTCATGCCCTCCTTCGTGCTGGCAGTAGCACCCATGGGTGCCCGCTGCTCGCCTGCAAAGCACTGCTGAGTGAATCAGGGCTTGTGGCCTTGCAAGAGGGAGGTGACAGCCAGGCTACCCGCATGGTGGGGATTTGAAACGTGGAAATCCCCCACTGCTATCTCAGTTACCGAACCCATGTACCAGCACACCCCGGTCGCAGCTTTGCAAGGATGCGCTGCAGGGCTGGGGAAAGCTGAGGCAAGCAAATCTAGCACGCAGCTTCCCAGCAGGTTGTGCAAAGATACCTACAGATTTATGAGTGATGATAAATCAAAATAAATGAAAAACAGATGCAGCAGAACGGAGAGGGGGAGAAAAAGCATCGTCTGCCTTTGCAAATGCTTGCAGGCTATTTAAAGGATGGCAAAACACTTCCATTCAAAAGACATTCTTTCAATTTGTCTCTAGAGAACTCCTGAACCCCACAAATCCATCTGCAAGATCATCCATGAGAGGCGTAGGACACCGAAAGGGCTTAAAAACTAAGCTGTCCAGAATCTCCTGACCTCTGAGCATGCCTTTATGCTCACTGCTTATGGTATTGCATAAGGATGTTTTTAGGCGTGCGTGGGGCATGTGCTGAGCTACGGCACCATGAAAGAAAACAGAGCTCGGACTAGTTCATGAAGCCCAAGGTAGATCGCTACACTTAGTTTGCTTGTGTTTCTTTATAGCTTATCATATGCTGAACTTCCATTAATAGGAAGCAAATTACCTGATTTTCCAACACATAACAATAAAGTACTATTCAGTTCCAAATAACTTCTTTAGCTAGAATTAGCTGCAATTAACTCATCCCAAACTACATGGAAGAAAGATCTACATATCCTCAAATCACAATCCCTTGAATAAAAGCTTAATTGTAAATATAATGATCACATAACTCGAAATGGGCTTTAGTCCATATCCAATTGGAACAAGAATCTGCTCCAGCAAAGCTGCAGTATGTTGTCACTCTGTGGGATTAAAAGTGACAGAATGTGGGAACATTTCCAGGGGTGTCTATGTAACCTGCAAGGCAAGGCCAAGGGTCTTGCATAGGAATTCATGCCTCCTTCAAAAGTTTCACATTCCCCACTGGAACGTCCTCAGCGCCTGGGTCTCAATTCCCATCGATTCAAGCAGAGAACTCAGAGTTTTCCTGCTCTTTCATCATTGGCTGAGACATTTTAGACTCACCTGTGGGACTGAAGCATCTGAAGACCTTTCACACACAGGAAGAGGCAGTTCCTGACAGGCTTTCCAGAGTCACAGCACATTTACTTTATTTCAAGTCAAAACCTCTACTTGCTGACGCTTGGCAGAGGTGGGGATGTGGGGATGAAAAGGTATCCTGCCAGGATCACTGCTCCTGCGGGGAGAAGTCTTTCTGAAGTGCAGGTCTCTGGTTTCCTCACCCTGCCGTGCAGCATCTCTCCCCACAGAGATCTTTGCACTGCTGCTTCCTCCAGCTGAAAACCCTTTGTTCCCAGTTCTGGCAGGCTTCTGGGCTTTGTCATGATGGTTCACTGATCAGGCCTGAGCTATGAATCTTAAATTTGCTAGCTGGCCTCCTGTTGACATGAAATCAGAGATCCTGCAGAGGCTGGGACCAGGCCTCTCCCTGGAAAGGAGACTCAAATCTTTCTGTTGCTGTCAGCACAGTGCTTGCTGAGGATGATGATCCAGGTGAACACAAAGACAGCAGAACCAACTAACGCATCAATAGTTACAAATCACATGAATGACGATCATTTCTAGTCATTAAAAAGAATTAAGATAAAATGGAAAGAAAAACCATACTCAGAACAGACACTTGCCTGCCAGAGGAGTAGCTTGAAATTGGACAGCCATTTTTCAAAATAATGCTCGTGGTATGTGGGTACATACCTTGGAATTTGAATTATGACACTGGTTCTTGAAGTAGCATGACAATAACTGAATGCTCTTCCGCAGAAGCTCTGAGCAAAGCACAGACTTTGTCCATTGAGAGTAAGGTTTTGGCTCCCTTTCAGGGCCAAACAACTATGTATCAGCAGAAAAAGAAGGAGGGAAAGGTAAAGGGAAGGTTACATCTCCCACTTTTTCAAGGGCTAAGATTAGCAAAAATTGCAATGCTGCCCATTATAATTTGTTTTGGCATTCATGAAGTTTAGATTATTACAGTCAGAGACCATTCTCCTGAAGAGGCTGATGTCTTTCACACCAGTTTGACAGAACAAACCACCCGCTTCAAGGGCACTGATGGAGCAGACATCTTTCTGATGACAAATTGCTGATCCCACCCGTGACTGGGACCAATGCCTCTCCAGAATCTGTGTGTGGCTTACAGACTCCCATCCTATAGGGACGGAGAATCCTCATGTGTCAGAAAGGAGCTGACTTCCATTGCACTCGGCTATTTTTAGATCCTCTGTGTTGCATCTAACAGTCCACTAAATTGGATCAATTTATCAAAGTCCAAAGCAGAAGCATCACATCTATAAGTCCCTTTGGTCAATATATAACAACAAGACTAATAGTTATTAATGATTAATAAAATAAGCATCACTATGCTAAATTATTATTATTAGGCTAATAAAAAGTTCAGTTCCTTGCCCTGACATGCTGTGCTCTGACTCATTCAAAGGTTTCAGAGAAATCTGCATCTGGGGGAATTTCCTGTTTTTAAACAGAAGCAATGCTATTAGTCATGTAATAATCTCTAATTTATTATTACATTTTGGAAAAGCCAACTCTTTTATAAATAATTAGCATTCAACAACATGACAAAAAATGCCAGTGATACAGATGCTCCCCTTCCACCCCTCTGGAAATGCCCCGAGTGCAGGATCGTGGGGGTGGTAAGACTGCATTTCATTTAGGAAACATGCCCATACTTGAGAAGCCAGCACTGCAACAAGAGCAGCGTTCTGGACAAAACGCCTCCTGCTATGCGAACGTTGACGTCAAAGCATATAACATTTAAAAAATAAAGACAGAAAAAAATGCCAACACTTCTTAATGAAGGCAGGATATATTACTCTTGGTAGGAAAGAAGGATACTGAGAGCCATAAAAAAAGAACACAAAAATCCCCACCTGATCCAAACCTGATCACTAAGTCACTAACCAGGACTAGTCCCGAGTCACTAACTGGGAACAGCAGCCAGCCTTCTTAAAGCCTGAACACCTGCAGCAGAACCTATTCCACCCCTGAAGAGCCCGTGGATGAACAAAATGGATGTACAGCACCTGTGAGAATGGCTGAGCGGAGTCATGAGCTACCATGTGAGACTTACTCTGCACCTTTATAAGACGCTCTGGCATCACCTGCATTAGGATTAAAGATGTGAGAAGAACGGAACCACTCCAAATTTAGGTTCAGTGTGTGTGTGGCTAACTCCTGACAGCCTTCCCACCGCTGAGCAGGCCAGCTCCAGCTCCACATCCCACCATCACAGGGCTGGTGGCACTACCTGGGGCTGTGGATGCACCCTAAAGGCCAGGGACGGGTCCCTGGGGAGGTACGGCCCAACAGCAGTCACCCGCGAGGCTCCAGACGGAGCTCCGCGCCTCCCCGCTGCCCTACCGTTTGTCCCCATCATGTGCAGCTAGGTTGCTGTGCCGGAGGGAGCCAGCTGTGATAGGCTGACAGCTCGCAGGTTTTTAAGCACTGCTGAATTTGAGGATGCTCCAAGACAGCTTCTCAGAACCATCTCGTGGTGGACATGGCCACGGTCCTGCCCTTGGACCCCTCTGCCTGCCCTGGCCCAGGGACCTCGTGCACGTGAATGTAGGAACCCCAGCACCAAGCCAAGCAGCTGCAGAGCACTTGGCTGGATCAAGAGGTTGCTGAGACGTTCAATCTTTTATCCTTCACTACGTAAATTCTGCAGGAGCGCTGCCAAGACAAATATCTGCGTCTGCCGGGCACAGCCTGCCTGCAGCCCTGCCTGGGTACTGGGCATCCCCCTGAGAACGGGGGCAGGCTTCAGGGTCCCAGGCTTCAACATCCCTGAAAATAGCACAGAGAATTTCAGCAGCTCCTCTAAAATTCCTCCTGGGTTAGGAGCCATTGCCTTCCACATCTCAGGTTTACGTTCAGAGCGTGCTCCAGGAGCGGGCAACACATACACGCAGTGCCATGAGCGCGGAGCCTTCACTGTGTTACCACGCTGCGGACAATAAACATTTGCTTCCTTTTTGTCAGGCAGCTAAACGCATTCTAATGGCTTCCCTGACTGTAACAGGCAGATAGCTCCAGCTCCAAACGGTGCTGCACAAAGCCGCGCGGCCGACCTTGGTTTCTGACGCATCAGCTGTAAAAGGCAGAGGCCATTAGATATGGGAGCGCCGGGGCTCAGGCTGCTCCCACCAGACCGAGCGCATGACAGCGACAAGTTACCTTTTTGTATGCCTCATGTAAGAGAAAATATTAACTTCTGTTACAAATATTTATGAAAAGTGAGATGTAATTAAGTGATTCGCAATTGAAAATTAACAACCTAAAAATTCAGCCACGTAGCCAGCGTTAAATATAACCGCAGTTAATGCAAGCTAATTTAAATACAGATAATACAGCAGCAACAGCAAAAGGCAGTCAATTGCGTTCCCCGTCACTAACATCCTTCTCCACGTGGAACATGGCTACGTGAAGCTCCTGCGCTGCTCCGTGGTGCCAGGGCTGGGTGTGCAGCAGGGACGAGGGACCACCGCCTGTCTCCTGCCCGCTGCACAGCCCCTGGGCACACCTCAGCCCTCGGCAGCAACCACGATGAGATGGCGAATCGAGTCAGCTTGCAGTCCAGTATCGTACAACATTGTTCACCAGCCCCTACAGCTTCCTCCGAGGCTCTTTGCAGATGCCGTGCAACACAAGCAGGGGGTGACACGGACCCCGCTGCCCCCTCTTGTAGATGGGAGGACCAAGGCAGAAAAGAGACTGGTGCCTCTCTGAGGGTGCTGCAGCACTTCTGGTAGCACCACTGACTTTGCCCTAGCTCCCCATCTAGCTTTACCCACTCTCTGTAAATTATCTTCCCTCATCTTAGCACGGATGGAGCCTCCAGGCAAAGCCTTTTCATCCTTTCAGGGTAGAAAGCTGTTTTTCCACACTGTTAAACTAATTATCCTTTGTAATGAAAGCCAAACCAAACACTAGTCGCTCATCATCTTCACCACAACCCAGATTGGACCACCTCAGATTTGGGATGTGCCAGGATGCAACGGGGATGCAACAGTGCTGGAGAAGAGGGAGAAGCACCCACCTCCCACAAGCCCTGGAGAGAATGGCCAGGGCAGGCACGCCAGGGCTGCGATATGCCATGGACAGTCCTCCACGGCCCACAAATCCACCTGCAAATGGGGTCTCAGGCATCTGACCTCCTAGCTGCACCTTCTCATGTTGCCCTCTATGGCAGCCAAGGACGTGCTGCCCGGAGATGGCCCTGGGCTTTTCTCCTGTGCTGTCTACCACGCTCGTCACCTTATTGCTGTCGCTCTTCTGGCTTTCTAAGAGCTGAGATGGATCAGATCATGGGGCTCAGCCGTGATTGCAACCTAGGCAGTAATTTGTTGGCTGTGATTCAAGTTTTACTGAGTGTGACCACCCTGAATGGCACGTCTTTGCAGACAGACAGGCTCAGGAGGCACTCCAGATCCACTCCTCACCAGAGAAAGCTTGAACAAAGGATGATTGATTTAACGATAGGACATGAGCTGGGCGGTGGGTCAGGCCTCACTGTAACTCTCCCAGATACCTCGTCTGCAAGGAGCACTCTCATCTCCTGCTTTCTGAGGAAATGCCACTTATTTCAAACTACATTCAGCAAGGCATGACCTCTTTCCTTTGAAAATGTTACCAGGGCAGGAGGCTTTTGCTTACAGAGTTAGGGAGAATATATTGGACACAGAGTACAGCATTACAGCTGTTGTTGGGATCTCCTGATGCTTTCTGAATGGCAGTGCATTGCAAAAATAAGGTGATAACCTGCTCTCTGATCCTATTTCATCTGTATTCTACCCTCAGTCTTCCCCTTTAAGCTTCCACTGAGGGCAATGCACTTTATATGCAGGAAGGACAAGCAAGAGTGCAGAATATGCAGCTGGAATCCAGATGTATGAATACAAACATGCCTGCTGATCTGTGGCGTTTGTACCTGCCCATCTCCAATGGCAGCTGCAGCTCTTTTCAGAAAGAAAAAAAATCACAAATGAAGAGATTAAAGAGAAGATAAATGTTTGGAGCATTCTCATGGGATTCAGCACTTTTTGCTTTCTGCTCTGTAACCATGTCAAAATTGTGCTGCTACAGCCAACCTATTACTTCAA
The DNA here is from genome assembly GCA_013399475.1 of Chauna torquata. Lineage (NCBI taxonomy): Eukaryota > Metazoa > Chordata > Aves > Anseriformes > Anhimidae > Chauna > Chauna torquata. Next base: position 35,981 of record VXAL01006601.1, on the reverse strand, counting down.
ATGAAGGCACTATCATAAGCTACAGGCTATAACACTACGGAAATGTACACATACAGAACCTACAGCTGAATTCCCTTCCCTCCACTTCCTGCTGTTAATCAAGTTGTTTGCTAAAGCAGATTTATGGAAACCAAGGGGCTGCAACCAGTGTCCAGGGCACTGGAAAAAATACTGTGTCCAACCATCCATCCATGGGGTCAGACTGCTCTTCTTGCCGCATACCCATGTAGAAAAGCAGCTCCCTCGGTGTCCTTCTCTCCCTCCAGCTGGAGTTATGGGGCAAAACAACAGCAAAAAGCAGCCTCTAAGGGGGCCAACAGCCCAAACACTGCGAGATAATAAGAAAGGTGAAGGCAGCGAGAGAACTCTTCCTGGGAACTGGCACAGCTGGGAAAGGCTCCGGTACCTGCCACTGCTGCTTATCAGATGCAAGGGAAATAACTGAGGATCACGCTGTGACACCGCATGAAAGCTGAGGGAATAACTGAATCATTTCACTTACAGGCTGAGCAAAATCAAAAACAGCTCCCACCCCCTCAAAATGCATTCACTTTCAGACAGTTTTCCTTACTATATTTTCTGCAGTCTAAAAAAACTAATCTGTTCTGTTTCTAAAATGTTTAGATCAGTCCCCGGTTCACTTTTTTTTTTTTTTTTGTCTTTAGAGTGGTGGTGAAATATTCCTGAAAAAATTCAGCTAGTTCCTTGAGAATCTGACGAATGCTTAATTCATCCCAAATCTGCATGAGCTGCTACAAAGAAACTGTACCTACAAAGACCACTCCTCACAGCTCTGCCCTCTGCATTTTAATGTTTCTGGATGTGCCTTCTTCTATCTCCTCCTACTTTCCCTGCTAAGCTGATGAAAGGTCTACATGAGCTGTCCCTGCATGGGCAACCTGCCCTCCAGATCCAAAAGGCTTGCAACACTTTCTGACTGCGGAGATGTCCCGAGGCACCGGCAGCAGACCCTGGGGGTACAGAAATGCCTGCGGGCTGGCAGGGAACAGAGGCTGCCTATGTTACAAACCACGTGCGCACTTGCTCTGCAGGAGGCGCTGCTGAAAACAAGAGATGCGAGATTGCTGGTTTTTCCCGGTGGAATACAGAACAGGCAATCCTCTCATGTCTTCTCTGGAGCCATTTTTACAGCCAGCCGAACACCTCCCAGCTGTGCCAGATGTGCGCTTCCCATTACAGGTGAAGCGAATGGAGCGGGCTGAGAAAGCAGCCCAGCTCTGCCAGACGCTGCCTTGCATGAGACACTATGAAGAAGGGACGAGTACTTAAGTGTGGGAAGGGGAAAACGGGTAAAACAGAAAATCTCTCTTTAAATGTATTTATTTTTCTTCTCGGCTAAACCTGCGTGCAGCCCTGCCCGCAGAGCGCCTGGCTGCGCTAGCACACCTCGCCTTGCTCATTGCCAGACCACCATCAGCAAGCAAACAGAAACCCTGCACCAACCGGCCGCTGCTCCTTGAGAACGATATTCCTCCAAATTCGGCATAGGGGACATATCATGCGGTAGTTGGTTTGCAAGGCTGGCACTGGAGTGACGGGAAGCACCTCCCATCCCCACCCCGATCATCACGCAGAATTGCTCAGGGCTGCTGCTGGCAGCTTTCTTGACTGCACAATGACACACGCTAGAAATATGTGCCGTTTGGACTAGATTTCATGTTTTAAAATGTATAACAAATAATTATTTGCACAGCACAAACCTTATAGCTTCTGCTTCCGAGCAGATGGGAATTTGTAATAAACTTCATCTGGCAAAGCAGTGTCCCCTCATGTGCCATCACCTCATCTGCACCGCGCTGCCACGCGAGGCTGAGCGTGCCACCGGGGAGCTGCCACGCGCCTGCGCATCCCTGTCCTGCTCAGTCACCTGCGCGCTCCCGTGCCAAAGGCTCCTGGCTGCAGGTGACCAGGGAATGGCACGCACCTGCCTAGCTGCAGGGCTGGTTTTCAGAGCCCACCCCAGCGTTGCTGGGGACTAACATGAAATAATTGGCCTGGACAAAGTTCACATAAATAACTGAACTATTTCAGCTCTGTATTCAGTGAGTATGCTGATGCTTTCACACAGGTGTCCAAAACCAGCCCAGTACACAAGGCTTATGGGGCTCTGAGCACAAAATGAACTACTAGCACCTTCCAGTGCAACCTCCTGTATAATGTTAGTAAACCAGCCTGTGGTTGCTATGTCAAGGCCATACCCTCCATTCAAACTCGAGCTTATCTGCTAGAAAAACAGTGTGCGTGCTCCAGGAGAGAGAAAACGCTGTGACAACCTTTGCCCAGTTCCTCCGGCACTGCCCTATCAGGAGCAGAGCTGGCACCTGCCTGCCTTCATCCTGCAGCGTCACTGTTGAGTGTTACTGCACTTGCGCACGCATAGTTAGACTGCTCCAATACATCTGCGAACAGATCAAATTACCTTGAACCATTTCCCCAGGTAATAAACTGTCCTTTCTTGTCCTTCCACGTGACTCCTAAGACCTTTCCAACACACTTCTATCGCATAGATCCCATATCTGGATGTAGCAGAGGTCTTTCTACTGCCTTATAGATAGACAAAGGTATCCCCCAATGTTACCCAGGTCTCCTCTGTGTATCTAGCCAGGAGCTGAGTAGCTATCATAGCTACAGCATCACCCATTCAATCCCATTCATGCACAATTACCCTCAGTGTCTTTTCAGATGCTGCTCTGAAATTTAAAATCTCTGGTCCATCCAGCATCCCACACACACGGTCAATAACTAACTCACACTCACCAGACCCCAAAACGTCCTCTTTATCCTCAATCCCTCTTCAGCACTCTTCCCCATCTCCAAGACATAATTCTTTTCCACTGTGTTGTTCAGTCTTCAGTCTTTTTGTCTTTGGCCCTGCCTTCCTCCCGGACCCATGCACACAGAGGTCAAAGCCTGGCACTTCTTGCCTGCAAAAGCCAAGCCTGCACGCATCCCTAAGGCTTGGCAACGTGGCTTGAGACCTCAGCACGCCCACCGCGGCTGTGGCTGTACTCTGTGGTCCTTGCTTGCACCAACGCTCTGAGATCACTCAGCCAATCCTCCTCAAGCATCACGCACAAACGCTTTGAAAGCCCTTCACAACTTGACCACCTTCCCTTGCATCTCATTACCCTACTGCAAGCCTGACTCTTGCTTTAACAGCATTCGTGACAGCCTGTACATCCTCCTTGCTTTACCTGTAAGTTCTCTCCAACTCTATGATACCTCTTCTGAAGACGACGAAAAAGAAAAGAAGAAAAAGAAAAAAAAGAAACAAAGAGGATCTTCCTCTAAAGTTTGTTAGAAGTTATCTTGCAGGTTACAGACTTGCATCCTGAGAAAAGCAGAGACACTGCAGTTGTTTCAGACACAAAGACAGAGCAAGCAAACCGCTGTAGTGGTGCAGGACTGGCCCCAACTCTAGCTCACCTCTGTCCACACCTGCTCTCTTGGAGAGGTAGACAGGGCTTCTTCACACTAAGACATCCAAGGGCAGCTGGATCTGTTCCCCCCACAGATCACTGCCATCAGACCAGAGGGAATGGTTTTTTGCTCAGTCTTAAGGCAGGAATATAGGAAGCACTACACTCTTAGGACAGCTTTCCAGCAGACCGCTAACGTCATTTTTGAAAAGCAATGTTCCCATTTCATGCTGAACTTCTTTTTCGCTTGGTGAATTTCTCTGAGCCCTGCCCTTACATTTACATCTAATTTACATCTGATTTAATGCTATCAGTGGGCATTTGCTCCTTTCCAGCAGGACTTTATTTGACCCAGTTTTTTTCCTCTGCTGACCAGCATTCCCTGCTAGCAGCCCTACATAACCCTCCTGAGCAGCCTCCTCCAGTCTGCACAGGACTTACCCACACAGAAAGAGTTTTGTCATTAATGATTTTTATGAACTCTCCATCTTTGAACAGCAGCGATTTACTTCTGATTCATGTCTGGCATCCAGCAATTTCATGCAACACTGGAGAGAGATCCCCTTCTGCTGTGGCATGCTGGTGCAGCACGAAGCCTGAGACAGACGTGCTTGCTCTCCTGCCCTTGCATCCTGTGCTACCCTCCTACAGCCTTACAGTGGTTCACATGGTGCTCCCGGTGGCAGACTGCTGATTCCTGACACTGTGCAACTTGAGACAATGATAACCACTGGTCTGGCCTAAACAAAACATATTTTGTCATCTTCCAGAAAACCATCCTTATTTTGAAGCAGATCAGGTCTTCCCAAGATCACTAATTGGAATGCTACAGCCTCAGGGTTGGCCCATACTCTGATATTACAATTAGTGTTTTTGCTGGTATATTTGGGATGAAAATAGGTTTTTTTTTGTTGTTCATTGATGCCGCTTATGGTTTTAGACATACAAGGGATGAAACTGCAACTGGCATTATGATAGGAAAGTTTAATAATCCCAGTTATCTCTCTGAATGTATCTTTGGCTCTTTTCACCTGCAAAAATAAAATTTCTACCGGTTGCCAGGCATTCTCAGCTGTTTTGCAATTGCCATACATAACGGCGGAACAGATTGACCAGGCAATGACCCTGAACAACTGCTTATGTTAAGCGGTAATAAAGATGATCAGGAGTTGCAGGGCTGGCAGCAGAGAAGCGCAGGATGGGGCAGGGTTGTGTGCCGGAGCAGGCAGCGGCGGGGCGGCAGCAGGGCTCCAGCAGCACACGCAGGAGAGCACCAGCGCATCCATCGGCTTCCTCCTCTTGCTTTTTGAGGACCACACTGCCTGGAGGGACTTCCCAAGGGAAGCCATTGTACCAACCTGGACGAAACTGTGCAGGCCTCCTCGTAACACTGCAGATGTTAATGGGAACAGATGCTGCTAGATATTTACAAGCCATCACCATAATTTTTTTATGGATCTTTGATAGCATATAACCAAGTATTTAGAGTGTTTTGCTATTCCACTAATCTAACCTATATGACCCTCTCCAGCTCCGTTCGCCCCTAGCAGATCCCAAACATGCTGCTCTCCCCTGACCTGACAGCCACTCTTCTTCACAAAGTTATTTCGGAATCATTCAGACAGTGATAGTCACAGCCCTTTCAAGCTAATTTACACTCAATTGCTATTTAACCATCTGAGCACAACTGTTTCTAGCCAAAATCTACTGTTAGGGAGAAAATGGCCAATTGAAGAGAAAATACACAAGTAGAAAGGTGAATGAAGAACTGAGTTAGAAGGTGACGGAGAAGGCTACTACGTTTTTGCATTTTTGAGAATTTAGACAGGCGCAGAGAGGATACGTAGGGAATGAGACTCCGAGCCACAAGGAGACAGCAGGTACACAGACGAAGAGTTGCTGACATGCTCCATGTATCAGAAATAAAGAAGACTGGATTTTAAAGTGATTTTAAAACAAAATAAAATATCACGATTGGCAAATGATATTATCAAACATAATAAGCCTCACCGATTTCATTAATGTGTCAATAACTTCTCCACGAAACTGCAGCTCGGTTTTGCAGCTATTTTTATCAGTTCTGGTCTCAGCTCCGCACACAGGCATGCAAGACTCCTGAAAATGGAAGTCGAGCTCATGCCTGCAGTTATTTCACCGTTACACAGCATGAGCTTGCCAGCAAACCAGCAGAAATATCAGCAGGATAAATGACTGGTGTCAAGAACAAATAAGAGACCATTTAATTACTCTACTGTTACAATTTTATATTTTAAACCACCCACAAGACTTTCTCACTGCCCTCCCTGAACTTCACAAGGTCACTAATGAAGCTAGTTAGGTTTAAAAAACCTTCCACAAAAGCCAGTGGCTCTGTCCTCAACCTGGGAACGAGGAACCTCTTCACTGATGCTCCTCTGCTGAGGAACAGCCCATGCATATAGCCTTGGGGTTAATGCCTCCCTCCAGCATCCTGCTGGCAATCCGTTACCTGCCAAGATCCCCTGGCCTTGTTTGTGACCCTGTATTTTGCTTTCTGTGCCCTGCGTTTTTCCTTTTCATGTTGATACTCTGAGCAAAATACTGACACCATAGATCTTGCCCAGTTTCCCTTCCTGTGGACTAGTCACGGCTGGAGACCACTGGTCTGCAGAACTGCTGCTGTTTCCAGCACAGCTGTAAGCACAGGCAGTAGTCGGTCAAGATGCAGAAGAGAGCACGGGACACGTACAGCGCACGCCAGAACAAGCAGACACATTTAACCAAACTCAGCAGGGCATTCAACCAAGTCTGTGTGTACTTCTCTGTGCGTCACTGTCTTTCCGCTGTTACTGCTTCCTCCCTAGCACCTTTATTGGATGCAAACTTCACTCACCTGGCAGCATGCAGAAAAGGACAGCACAGTTATGCATCTGCACTCTGGTCCTCTTTGTTGTGGGAAATGCCTATAATTTAAGCTGGCCCCTCCTCTGCCCGCTCTAAGGAAGGCTTAAGGCTCAAGCATACTGTCGGGTTATCACAACTGGTTTCTTAACCGGCAGGCAGGCCAGTTGACGCTAAGTATGTCACAGTCTCTGCGTACAGCCAACACCAAAGCAGACTGTTTAGCTTAGCTCTTTCACTGCGGATTAATGTGGGAGTGCACACACAAGCAAGCACCACAGCTCCAGTGCCCAGGGGCTCGTAAAGCGCAGGAGCTTAATTGCAGTTGGAGCTTGGTGACCCAGAAGCACCATGAGGGCCTGACCCAAGACCTTTGGCTTGCACCGTGCTCTCTGGTGCCACCAATGCTTAGGGCTCGTGTACGGCCACGCCATGAAACTCAGCTCACTTCCCTGCCATAACTGTCAATGCCTAACATCCACAGTCCCCAGTGTGACAGCATCCATGGCACGGGCAAAACACACAGGCCCCCCGCGTCCAACTTAAGGCTGGCTGCTTAACTCCCAGAGATGTATGCAACTCTCTCTTGCCTTCCAACTCTTCCTGTATTACATGAACTTCAGCTCAATATTGCCTTTAATACCAAAATACTCCTTGGAAGGAACAGATGCTATGCCATCACGTCCTTTCTGAAATGAGGGGATGCGATCACTCTCCCTCTTCCATTGCTGACTGCAAGGGCTTTTATACAAAAGCTTCACAACTGAATGACAGAAGATTGTGCCATCACCATGGCCCTCCCCAGTTTCTTATTGCCATCTATTTCTGAGATGAAAGAACTGGACCAAAGGCTACAATGCATGAAAAATCCATGACCACACCTGCTAAGAGACATCACTGCCTGGCATTATACGGCAAAGTCTGCACAATGGAGGCCAGCGCAGTTTTATAGGACGTTATTAAAGATGCCTTTTAAATGCATGAGAGGCTGTATTTTAAATGTCTTGCATCCAATTCCCCATTGAACTCGCACTCTATTTTCTCACAAAACGAGCAGAATCGGATGTTCCAGAAAAACATAGTATATTGAATTTGAAAACAACACTGAAATAGAGGTAAAGAACAGCTTACATAAGTTGCATTCCCTGTAGGTAGGGATATTGACTCTGAGCCTTTGAAATGCACGAAATCTAGTTTGTTGATTATATCCCAATTTGTAGTCAGCTCAGTGGGAACAAATATGAGTCTACTTAGACATCCTTTTGAAGAAGTCCTTGGCATCTCATTTCTCTTAAGAAATATACCTATTCTCTATTTTTATTTTAGTCCTTTCTAAATGCAGACGGGTAGACTAACCCAGCAGTATTTTATATTCATGCAGTACTTCCTATGGCCTGATCCATCTGATTTCCAAAGTTTCTTTTGAATTAAAATGACATTATCTATCACATCCCAAGCTGTGGCACCAAGCGTTTGTCAAGTAACATGGAAACACTTGTAGTCTGAAGAACAAAATACAGAGAATGGAGGAAAAGACTGGTGAATAACGTCCCCCTCCCCCCCCCTTTTTTTTTTTTAAATAATTCTCTTTCTGGAATATTGAACACTATGGATTGCAAAGGGGAAGAGGCAGCCTTGGAGAAACCATTTCTTCTAGAAACGAAGATTAGAGAAAACTCAGTAAAATATTAATACAGAACTTTCAAAATATTCACTTAGGAGATGTTTGTCACAAGAATGATTGCTCTATTTAAGACAATAAAAAGAAAATTGAAAGAGTAGTGCATGACATTAGGCTAGTGCAGCTCAGAGAAAAACAGTCCTGAATCTCAGAAAAGATATTTCTGGTGGAAATGAAGACCCTGGAGTTCTGGCACTGGCCTCCAGTGCGACCACGCAGAACCACTGCTATGCGTCGCCACTGCGGCAGCGTTACATCCTGCTCACGAGAAAGGCATGGAAAGTTCCCTGTGAAAGGTACAGGATTTGAGTGATAAAATACACGTGTGAGGGTTGAAAGAGCTGCAAAGCACTGAGGTTTTCATGGGGAATTCAAATTAAAGACCTACGAGCAAAACTAAATTCTAGCCGCTGCATTGTATTTCCAGTTAAAAGGAAGAGAAAGAGAGGCATTAACACAGTGCAGGGTCGTGCACCAGTTATGTCTTATTAAGTATTCCAGCCTTCCTCAAGATAAGCATCACATATGGGTTCTTTTGCAGTTAGTTGCTTAAAGAAAGATAGGTCTGGATAACACCCCTTCTGTCTCCGAGGCCCTCCTGGGCTGATTGACAGGAACATGTACTGCAGGAACAAATACTGCTAAAATAAAAAACAAGATTACTTTCTTTGAAGGGGGCCAATGGGGTCATTTCTCTGTCAGGTCTTCTGCTCGCCATCTCTGGTTGAGGGCAAGACGGAGAGGAGGGGTGGCATTTTCCTTTCCTAATAAAACACAGGACATGCTGAGGAGCTGTTTTTCATCTCTGATGGCTTGCACTGAATTCAAAGTTAGGGCAACAAGAGATTGCTTGAAATAAACATGGTATTTAGAGAGCTGAATCCCACCTCCAGGAACCACACCACATGGAAGCCCAACTGAGAATCTGCCCTACAACTCGTCTCAGTTAAATTTTAGGCTGCTTTCTGGAAGATCAGCAATAAAATGTCTACTTTTTATTAATCACCTTTGGCCACTGTACCCCAGCAATGGGAAACGTTTGGCTTGGCTTCACCTTGGGCAGACCCACAAGGCATTTTGAGGCTGTGCCACTGTGCAGTGGCAATGTGTCCCATGAGATCATTGGGGTTTTCAGTGCAAGGAGGTTTCCCTGAATTCAGCAACCTCTCCATTTGCTCCCACACATTTCATCAGTAGTTTCCTCTCTGCCAACACAAAGGGAACATCTCTGAGATTTCTATTTTGTGCCATCCCAAATCTCCTCTCCAATGAAATGCTTTCAAGCTACATTTCCCTTATATTGCCACATTTAATGATGCTCAAGAACTTTTCCTGTTTCATTAGCTCCTACAAAAACCTTCCCTGGTGCTTCAGCATCTCCCTCTGTACAGCTGTGCCAGGAATGGTCCATCTTCCTGACCCCTGATGGGCTCCGATCTGCTCCTGTAACAAACCTGAGAGATGGAAAAAGCCAGGCACCAATAGAGGCAGAAGACGCTACAACTGCTCTCCCAGTTAAAAATCTGAGGACAGAAGTCCCTTCCCAGAGACCTCTGCTAGTCTGCAAATGTCAGCATCAGCAGATCAGCACATCATCAGCTATTGGGTGCTCTCAATTCAGTCCTTCGGACTTTTTTCCAATTGGTCGTACCTGGTGCCAGGAATTTGCCGCTCAGCTTACTCTTTCTCAAATGCTAGGTGGTGGCAGGGAATTAGAATTGTATTAATAAATATCCATTTGAAATGAGGCTTCTGATCTGATGAAAAAAATAAATCTGGCTAAGAAGCAGGAAAGTCACGCCAACAACTAGACTTTCAGTGAAAGAAGAGAATTAGCAGCGCTTAAATAGAGGGGTTAAGGTAGACTGAAAATGTCATGTCATTGATATTTTATAAGGTAACCACGGTTATTTTTTATGCATTCCTTCGCAGCATGAATGTAAATGATGAAAAGTATTCACAGGCCAATTGAAACAAAAAACTGAAGAGATATCTTGATGGTAATTTAAACCTTAAACTGTGGAAATCAATCAGTCCACAAAGACAACAAATAGCATTCAGCTGACATTGCACCACAAAACCTCCTCACTAAATAGAAGAATAAAAACTTCATAAAGGATGAACATCTTGAAAACCATCCTGACTTTAGCGTTAATGTACCTGCAGGGATCAATATTGCTGAGCAGGATAGATCTGGTCTGATGCGTGGAGTTGCCCATGCAGCCCTCTGGATAAAGCACAACAGTTTCTAATTTAATTTGTACAAGCTGCTGGAAATGCAGAGGACCGCTGGTCCTGGTGGGCTGCAGCCCCTCCGTGCTGCCCAGTGACAGTGTCACTAACTGGCTGCGTGCTAGTCCTCTCTATTGCTGCTTCTTGAGATAGTTCGCATGCTTTTTCCACTAGATTAATGAGCTCTTGGTCACACTTGCCTCACTGGCTGGGGGTGTCACCCCTTACGATGAGAGGGCTAGGGAGCAGCGCAGCAGGTCAGAAGGGATGGAGGGGACGCAAAATGGCAAGGATGCCCAGTTTTCACAATTAACTGAGTGCTCTACTAAGCAAAGCAAAACAGAACTCTGGCTCAGATGAGTCCCTGTGGGTTTCTGCAGCAAATCAGGAATTAAATCCATCTCCAGAACCCCATAGCGGAGGGGTCCCCAGCTGCCAAAACATTTTGCTTGACAGCAGAGAGCAGAAATGAGAGGCTGCTCCTCCAGTCCAGAACCTGTCTGGATGCTGAAACCTTTCCCTGTCCCTTAAATAATATGCCACAGCAAGCCACCACTGACTGCTGATGTTTTGGCAGAATAAGTGACATTTGGCTAGGCTGTGGAAAGGCATCCACGCCCCTAAGCCCGGAGGGAAGGCTGGCAGGAGGTAGCGTGGGAAGGACTCAGTGCAGAAGACTTCTCCAGTCTAATACACATCTCTGGTTAGCGTTAGCAGCAAGCGACTTATTTCTACTCTGCCCATCTTCACCATTGTTGCATGACATTGTAATTTCTCTGCTAAACATCTGCTCTTCAGATGCACACTCTAGTCTGGCTTCTGTAAAGGGGCTGTAAAACCAGAAGATGTCCATAGCAGGGCCAGAACTTGAAGTTCCTAGTGCACGAAAACATACATCCCCAACTGGCAGCTAACAGGGTTAAAACACTCTCTGATTAAATGAAAGCATCTTTAATTAGTTTAATTGACCATGCCTCAGCCAAGACCATCTGCTCAGCAACATTTGCCTTCTCTTTGCAGGAGCAATTGATCAGCCATAGCTACAGAATACAGCACTAGGCTGCATCAGATTTATTTTGTTTAATAGAAGAGCTAATTTGCTTTAAATTTAATTACAGGGGCCAAGATTGCTCTCTAAGTCCATAACAGCACAGAACATAAGCTGATCCTACAGCTAATGAACGCGCACAAGCGTCCATACATGTTCTGCACAAATCCAACACCCAGTGCCGAAAGCTCGGTGGAGCGGTTCCACCCTGACAAAGACCAATTGCTGCATTTTCCTCCCCAAAACGCAGGGGGAATGTGGCACACCACCAGGCTGGCAGCACTGCCCCTACAGCCACCACGTCCCTCTCCAGCCTACCTTACCCCTTCTTCTGAGCATCTCCTCCCTCTCATGCAAACATAGTTCTTCAAAACATCGCTGAAGCTGATGAAGAAGGGCAATTCTCCCTCTCCCCGAATCACTGCATGTATCTACACAGCATTGTTATGAAGGGGGAAATATTCACTTCCAATGCTTTTTCCTTTTTCAATTTCCCATCCAGCGCTAAATCATGCCCGTCTTTAGGAGATACTCGAGCACTGACAGGCATGCTGCGGCTGCCACGGGCTGCTACAAGAGTAATTACAACCCTGCAGAAGGCTCCGGGCTGCCATTTCTGTTTCCATGGAAATAAATACTGAATTACTGAAAACAGAGTATGATGCTTTATGGATTTTGAGGCTCTTGATCATCTTGAAACCACCTTAGCCCATTTTTGTTGGCGGTGGCTTTATTTTAAGGGAGGGGTGGATAACGTTCTCAGCGTGGAAATTTGCAGAGCAACCAAAAGGTGTTTTGAAGGAGTGAAAGGGTGGGAAATAAACAAGCAAGGAGCTCCGGCCAATGCTCCAGGGCCTGGCACGGAGCATGGCAGTGCTGGTCGAAGCTGCCCTTCACCCGCAGCACCCAGGTCTCCAGTGCGGGCAGCCCTCGGGGGCTCGTGGCCAGCACGGTCCTTGACAGCACCCACTGCTGCTCTGCCTTTCGGACGGGATCCAACATTAGTGTTTAAACGCCCAGAACTGCTGATGGCCATTTCACAGACTTTGAGCTTCAGGATGAAGCTAGAACAAAAAGGAATTGCTTTTTGTTCTTCAAAAATGATACGCTGGGAGCAGAAGAGAATGATCTGATACTAAAAGTCCCTGAAATAAAGAGAGACAGAGATGCACAGGGACAGGCAACTCCATGCTGTGTGCAATGACCCTGGGCTCAATTCTCATCACAAGGCACAGCCGGGAATTTTTCATTGGAAAAAAAAAATACTTGGTTTTGGGAGGATACACACAAACCAAACTTCGATTTTGAGGTCAGTTTAACCTTCAGCCCACTGTCTGAGCTGTTACAGTGCCTCATGGGAGTTTCTGTCCCTACTTGTTCGAGCCCTGGACCGAACTGGACCACGTCTTCCAAGTACTACCACAGCATCTCTGCAAACGATTCCGGCTCTCAGGTCTCAACACACAATAGTGAATCAGGTTCAGGAAAACCACCTGAACTGAAGAGATGAAAGAGGGGCAAAAGGCAAGATACCACTGTAGTGAATCATCTTTAATACTGAATTGAGCTAAAATCAAGCATTTGATTCAGGACAGAACTTCTAAATATCTTTTCTATTAGCAGCTCTGAAACCATTTTTTTTGGCAAGGGAGCTTTCTACTTTGTGAGAAATGTCAGCCTTTGGACACAGCATCCTAATTCAGCTGCAAAAATAAATGTCAAAACAGTGAATTCCGGTTTTAAACCAGCTCTGGTCGGCAAGATTTGGGTTGAAAAGTTTCCTAGCTAAAATCACAGGTCCTCAAAACTTGCAAAACAATTGCAGCGATTAGTGGCTTTGATCCCTCTGGGTGATATAGGGCCTTGGTCTGTACTGTACCACACACATGGGCATACATCTAGGATGTTTTTCCTACAACCCTGATGGACAGGAATAGTTGTCGAAAAAATGCGACCTTCAATGATGTATTACTACGTACTATTCAGCAGGTTTGACATGCCCATATTTAGCTACTTGTTTTTAAATCTAGGGGAATTAGATGAAATTGGAAGTTTAGCACAGACATTTTTCACATTTAACAGGAATGCCACAGTAAATGAGACACTTCAGGCCCAGGAAGAAGAGCTGAATTCACAGGCTGATTTTGCAGCCTGTGAATTCGGATAATCCTGCAGGGACAACCTGAGAGTCCAGCGCTTCCTCTGAAGCGGGAGGGTGGAAGTGTACAGCTGTCAGAGATTTGGTCTGGATGTAACTACTGCAGCTGGATCAACGGAACAGCACTGCACTGCATCTTCCTGTCACAGTATACCTAAAAATGACTTTCAAACACAGTATGAGATAGAAAAGTAAATCACTTTTACTTCCCTGCAGATGGGGTATAACGAGACCACAGCCCGACTTTCAGAGATGCAGTTGCAATTCAGCCATCATGAAAGTTAGTGGGAAATAGCTGTGCCCAAGGAAAAGCTGACTGCAAAGACTCAAGTTTGGAATTGCCCAACACCTTAAAAAAAAATCTCTCCTGCATGACTCTTCCACAGTCACAGGCTCGTTGTAAAGCAGAGGAGCTAAATCCAAGCCTCATCAATGGGTTCTGGACCAGAAGCCCAAGACTCAAACACCCTTCTCCCTCCATGAACGCCTCTTGCACAGCAGAGTAGCTTGCTGTTACAGCTGGAGATGCTCAATTCCTATGCTGACTCCAGTGGAGCAGAAACACCAATCCACACAGTGTGTATTATGCAAAAAAAAACCCAAGAAAACAAAACCAAAAAGAAAAAAAACACAAAAAAACCCACCAACACAAAACGTTAGTGTCTCTGTATTATTTAAAATGTTCTAGTCATAGGTTATGCTCTACAATGTTATCTCCAAAACCATTCTGCTATGGCACCGTTTCCCATCTTTGTTTCCTAAAAGCCAACTACATCAATCCCTTTTGCTGTCTTAGATCCTGCTATATCACCACTATTGCATCAAGAATACACTTACCTCATTCTACCTGAGGATACTGTATAAAAAAAATCCCTTTAGAAATTATCATCCTCCTGCACAAATAAAATACTATTTCAGAAGTAAACAAAAATACATTCCCAGTGATGTAATCATTATGCAATTACTACGATGTAACAGGAGGCCACATGAGAGAAAAGCTCCTTCCTCTAGACTGCAGGAGAAGTTCAAGCAACCGTTGGGGGCTCTCAGCACCATTCCTGCTCATGCTTTGCAAGAACAATAACCAGACAAAGTCTTCTAACGCCTTGCCTTCTTGCTCAGCCTCTGGGAAAATTCCACTGCACACCACGCCAAGGCAGAGCCCGTCCAACCAGCCAGAACCTGCTCACACCTTCCGCTTGTGCTGCCGAGTGGGCTCCAGCTCCATCCAGGGCACTCTTTGCATGGCACAGTCTAGGGAAAACGTAGTTTTCCATATCCCTTTAAAAGCTGCATCCCATCAGCTAGCAATCTGGAGCCCACTGCCTGAGAGCTGGACTCTGCATCACCCCAAACCCCGCACCCATCAGTGGGGTAACCGCACAGACAGCTGAGCGACCTCAAAGCCAACAGCGAGTGGCTCTCGCTGCATCCCCTCTGCTCCCAGATGGCTGGAGCAACATGAGAGGCCGATCTGCTTGAGGCCTGCATGAGAGGCACCGGTGATTGTGATGAACTGCATTAACAAGCACTGCATCACCGCCTGTGAAGAGCAGCAGCACTCAGACAGCCTGTCAGGCGAAACGCACCATCTCCTAATTCTTCCCATATACAGCAGACGAGCAGAGGTCAAAAATAAGCATAGCTTATAATGCACTAAACCACCACAGAAAGTTCATTATTGCCCCCAGATTTATTTCAAAGTTTGCTCAGCCTGGGTGCAAAGCCTGCTGCTGGTGGGGCTGTGGCGGGGGCTGCTGGTGCCCTGCTTGGGGGCAGGAAAGCAAGTGCATTCATCACCCACACGTGGGCAACGTGCGGTGTTGCTGGGGACGGTGTAACACCAGCGTGTCCAGGAAAACACCAGCCAATGTCTTCCTTTTACTTAAAGCTTATCCACAGAGCATACGAAATATTTTGTTCTCAGTGAACAGGTGATGGAAGCATCAATCAAGTTATTAAGAAAAGGATTTAAGTTGTACTTCTAATTAATTCCAGTGAGACAAGTCAGACCACAGTAATTTGACTCATTACCCCAACAGTTCTATCCAGCCCGAGTCAGCATGTCTTTACAGGGAAGCAAACATGCTACTTAGACTGACTGATTAAAATGCAATCTGGACTGAAATAAAACATGATGGAAATCAATGACTGTTTTCAGGTGTTATGGGCCACTGCCACAAAGGTCAAAGTGTGGGCTCTGTGCTGCGAGTACCGCTGTAAATGCAGGCTGAGAGGTGTTTGCAAACCCACCTGGAAAGGGAGCTCACTGCTGATTTTCAGGACAGGCTGACAGACTGGTAGAGGTGCTTACAAAAGAGCGCTTGTCAAACAGATAAGAATGAAATGAAAATTTATGAAAATTCTAAGCCAGTGGGAAAACAGAGAGAAGCTGGAAGGAAGCCATGCAGAAGCATTTCCCAGTCCTGTCACGGCCACAGCACACACGTACATGCAAAACCTGGACCCGTTCCTCTGCTCCCGACCACCCCCAGGGTCCTCTACCACCCAGCACACATCTGTGCTGCTGCAACACTGCACAATCCATTTTTCTCTCTGGATGTCGCTGTCTCCAGAGCTGCAATGCTGGCAGGGGTTTCTGGCTCTCTAATTGGGGTCAGACTTCACAACTGGGAGGCACTGTGGGTGCGGAGCAGCTCCGCACAGTCCGTGGGGCTACGACACTGGAGAGCTTCTGAGCCATGAAGGGCAGTGCCCAGGGTCGGCCTTGCATCTCCGGCCTGGAGCAATCGGGCACCCAGCTGCTGCTATGGCATTGAAATCTGCCGTGTGAACACCAAGGGTTTTCAGACCTACAGCAGGAAATAACTTGCTACTAAATTTCAAAAAGGAAAGAGAAAATCTGTTTCAGGGCTGATGCCAGTGCTTCATCATGTGAGATCAGGATGACACTTTCATGAGGGAAAAGAGGTAGGTTACTGAATCACTGTTCATTGCACACTGTCTTTCACTCTGTCCTGCAGTTCCGCTGCAGAAAATACTGTAGATGGTGTGCAGCTTTGACATGTGATGGGAACTCCCCACACAAACTAAGCAAACAAAACCATCTTCAGGTTGATAGGTTTTACTTACACCCTGCAATAGACTAGCTGCAAGTGCTAGCTGGGAGCCTGTGGGACGGAGAGGTGGTCAACAGCAACTCTGGTGCTTCAGGGCAAGACCAAAGCGCAGAGCAGCTGCTGGTGCTCTCCTAATGCTGTGGTTGGAGATCTGAGGTCCCTCTGCTTGCAGTAAGGGATGAGCATCGTGGAGACCTGCTGCAGGTAACAGTGGGCTCTAGATTTTGCTGGATACCAAGCCATAAACAAAGATGTCGTTGGCTTATCAGTGGGAAGGGAATTTTACAGCAGCAGGGGCTTGCCCTAATGGGTATAGTTAGCCCAGATGACATGACCACAGGTAGCACCGAAATAAGGGTCCCCACGACAGAGCCTGCAGTTTCCCTGGGTGCTCACTGCTCCTGTGCTCGCCTTTATTTCACCAAAGGCAAATGCCCCAGTTCTTCCCAGGCTGAATAACTGTGCAAACCCAGCCTGACCTCCAAAAAGGCTCCGTATAAGGTTTCTCCCTTCCTCACTGGTAAAGCATGCAGAGGTAGAGCGCCTGCCTTAGAGGCGTTCCCACACGGAGAGCAGGATGAGGTCCGAGCTGTGCAAGGGCAGCGAGGCCCTGGGGGCCCCCACCCCCAAGAAACACTTCCTCCATCTGCCGGCACTGCCTCCCCTGCAGCGCGTAATGGAGAGCCAGGGGGACGTTTGCTGAGCCCTGCCTTGTGCAAAGTGCTTCCCCTTCTGTATATCTAATCCTTGCTATCCAAGTATTAAAAACAGAGCAACTCCCATGCTAATACTCACTTCCAACAGAAATTATGTCATTCTCCAGAAGCTTAAATTACAGATTTGCTGCCTCTGAATATTAGAAAAGACCCAGAATTAAATCCTTCGCTACCAGAGTACAGCTAGGACCTACAGCAGGAAACATTTTGCTTGATGCAACAGGGCAATTTGTGGGGAGCAGCCAGTGCAAATTGCCAGTGGGTTCAGGGTGTCAGCCAGAAAGGCTCTCATAAGCAGAGATCATCCACAGAGCAGTGCAGCAATGATTAAATACTGGTTTCTGCATCCCTAGGAACTGTAAAGCAAGAGGAGAGGATCGCACAGGCTCATATAAAACCATCCGAGTACCTTAGCTGAGCGCAGGTCAAGGGAGGATGTGATACCGAGGGCCTGAGCGAGTATAAACTGAAAAAAACAACTGCAAAACTGACTCAGCTCTCGACCCACCACTGAAAATATTACGGTTTTATTTTAAATAAGTCCTCCATCAGGGGATGGAGGCACGAAATCTGGTTTGTAAACATAATTTATGAGGACTGATGCAGTCCTTGCTACTGCCTTTGCCATGAGGACGCCTTAGTCAGGGATGTTTATTATCTTCTCCCCACTCTGCCATAAAGGACTGACACGAAGAAGAACAAATAAGATAATTAAGCTCTTTACACGATAAAAAACAAATCCAGAATAATTTTGTCTCTTGAAAAAAACTGGAAACGTCTAGACAGAAGAAAGACAGAATTGGTCTCAAATGTATTAATTCCAGTAAGAAGTTGAACCCCTTGATTTAAGGGAAGAGACTGAAGCCTGCTCCTCCTCAGAAAACTTTCCCCAGCACTACCTTACCCTCCCTGCAACTCTGGCATCCTTTATCCTGCCTGTGAAATTTACAACCAATAGCAGGGGACTGCAATCTGGGTCACAGACAGCCTGGACAGCCACCGGCAGCCTCGGCCAGAGCTGCCCGCAGTGCAAGCAGTGCTGCAGTGCCCCAGCCCAGTGTCCCTGGGAACTGGGTCTCACTGGGGGGGGTGGGGGGGCAGAGAGAGGGATGGGAGAGGTTTTCATCAATCTGGGGACTCAGTGCAACCAGAGCAGCCCTGAGGTGGTGGAAACTTGGGATGCTCTCTGCTTTGAGAAGCGACAGCCATGGAAACCTAGGGGCCGGTCTGCAGGCGCACGACCCTCCTCTGCGATACGCTGCCTGCCCTCTCCCCTAAATAAGCAAGTTTGCATAAGACATTCACCCTCAGGACCTCTGAGCCTCCAACTCTAATAAGGTTATTGCAGGCCTCAGTGAAGTGCTTCTGTCATTTAGGTGGGTGAGGTGACAGCGTAAAGGCAAGCAAGTCACAACAAAATGGCCCCCTTAGGCACCATCAAAGACCTGCTCAACCAGACACACAGCTAAGGGAATGAAATTTTCCCATCTCAAAAATTCTATGGGATTTCAGGAAAGAATACTTTATAAAGACCATCTGAACTATCTACAGAAAACCCTAAACAACCAACCAAGAGAAAAACACAAGCAAGAGAAGGAAGCTCACTTGAATAGCCAGAACAGAACTGGCAGTGCGCAAATCCCACCATGAACCAAACCCCTTCCTTGAGAGAACTTGCAGAAGTTCTCTCAAAAACCGTTCAGTCAGACACAGAGTTTCCAGTTTGTAACAGCAGTATTTTCCATCGGCAACCACCTCCCCAGGAAACCCCCCTTCCATTTCCACCCAGCCTGGGAGGAGGACCTTACCTGACAGGCGTTGTACAGCAGCTGATGCTCAAATTTCTTGATCCCCAAAATGTTCTGGAACATCTCGTAGAGCTGCTCCTTGCTGAGGATGAGCTCCGAGGCAGCACTTGCCGTCATCCTGGCCTGCTGCTTGCGGGGATCTTCCTCGCCACGGTAAATGGCGTCAAACTTTGCCATCCAAGAGCTCAGGACCGTCTCCTTGCTGAGGCCATCAATTTCGGGCAGGCTGCGCACTCTCTTCTCAATGTGCTTCTTGAAGACCTCTCGGGAGTCATTTGCTGAGCATCCTCCGCTCTGCACCATCCTTGCCACACGGTCACTTTTCAAAAACACCTGTGAGAAAAGGGTGACTTCAAATGGTGTCAGTTAAAAAAAATAAAAATCCCCCTCACTTTGGAAGTACCACAAACACATTTTCGCTGCCGGGAAAACCACTACCTCACTGCCAACGTGCTTTCCGACTTCCCACTCAACAACCACATGTTGCCAGATTGACAGAGGTTTCATCTGTACTTTGGGAAGCGTAATGAAATCAGCTAAAGCTTCTGCTTTGTGTCTGCTAAAATGGAAACACTGTGATACAATTAGGACTTCGCACAATGTTATGGTCACACTTCGCCAGATACATAAACGCCCTTCGGGAAAGCAGGATTATATTTTGCTCTATCAAATGTTTTAATAAGAAAATAACTGCATAACTACATCCACCTGGCCAAATTCTGCCTTGTTAGAGGGAGCCCAGTCATCCTACCCAAGTCAACAGCATTGCATTGATCCCTGTAGCCAGGCACTGGCACCTCTGACCAGTGCAAGGACCAGGCTTCCCTTAAACTACTAAACTGGAGCAGACTGTCCTTCATCATTACAAGATGATAGGAATAAATTAATAAATTGCCAATGTTACCTTCAATTAAATAACGTGTCCCCCATCTTCTCCTGTTCCTGGGCATTCAGCACTGGAAGAGCACTGTTAAAATGTCCCAGGCAAGGACAGGGATGAATGGCCTGGTCTCTGCACACTGACCGGTAAACATCAAGACAACTCAGATCATTACAAGGCACACAGCATGTGGCACAGCCACAGATGAAGGAGGCCACATTCATTCCAGCGCTGCTGAAGTAGCACGGGGTGGGTCAAGGCGGCTGCAGGCTCCCTGGGAAGGCTTTGCAGAGGGAACAGCCTGCGAGGCGCAGGACGCTGACAGCAGGAGGCAGGGAGAAGGCATTTGATGAAGGTGCTCTTTCTGCTGCAAGAACAGCAGAAGGGTCAAGACATAACAGGGCCCTGCAGAGTAGGAGATCCCATGGGACAACGGAGAGCCAAAGGGTGAGAGGGGGACAGGGGAATATTGTGTTGGCTCTCCTCTCCCAAGCCCTGAACACAGAGGAGCAATCGATGCCTAAAGAAGTGCTGTTTTATTAATGATGCTGAGAACTGACGAATGCAGCAGGCTGGGAAGAAGCTGTGCCAGCACAGGGGTGTATCTGTCGGCTCTCAGTAATTAAAGAGCCTGAGGATGACCTAAGGACATGGTAGATTTTTATACCTCTCAGCAACATAGCACTCCATGTTCCCAGATGCTTGATGGTACAGGCATCTGTCAGGAATGGCACTAGGAATCTGCTCCAGGACCAGCCCAGAAACGCTTCTCTGGGGAGAGTCCGTGCTGAAATGATATCAGCATGCACTTCATTTCCTCATGGAGCCTGAACATGAGCGATAACATCCTGGGTGTGCATGGGTGTTAGGCAGCAGGAGAGAGCTATCAAAACCAAAGCTCCCACCGCAGCCTGCAGCCGAAGAATTTCCCAGCGTGCTGACTGCTGGAGACGGCAGGAGGCCACAGAGAACGTCCCTGTGGCGCACACATTCGTCTTGCACACCCCGTCTCGAACCATCCAGTCTGTACGCCTTTGCCCTGAGCCCGCACAACAGCGCTAATGACTTCCCGTAACGGGAGCACAAGTGGCGGTGGTCATCTGTGGCCCTTCTGCCCATCCGAGCGGCGATGGAGCGGGGAGCAGAGGACCTGGCTGCCTGTCTCCCTTCAGCCCTCTGCGGTGCCTGGTTCATCCTCCCCAGGTGCAGAGCAGCAGAGCACCAGGGAGCACCAGTCATATACGGAGCAGCAGAAAAAGACCGTGAAATAGAATGATAAAAGAGGCGTTTTGTCCTGCAGAGTGAGCTGCTTTCTTTGGAAAATACCAGGTGAATCACCCAGCCGTAAGACTGTCTAGTAGGCCTGCCAGGAGCCAATAACTGCTGGAATAAAATCCTAGCATGGGTACATACTCCAGTGTACACAGAAGAGAAATGGCTGCTGTGAGCTGGGTCAGACATCTCCTGCCACGTCTGTGGACAAGACCCCAGGTCATGCGTGGCCCTGGTCCTACTGGCCCGCAGCAGAGGGGAAATTGGCCTAACAAAGCACTTCCATGATACCCATTGAAGGGATCTCTGCATGAAATGTTTGTTGGCAGACGCAACTTTACTTATTGGAAACCAAAGGATATGAGAGGCTCCCCTGAAGTTTCTGCTAGAGCGTGCTGTGCCCACCTTGCACGCTGAACCCTATGGGTCTGCAGCATTCCTGCAGGCACAGTGATGCTTTGCAGAGCAGCAGTGCAGCCTGCTCAGATCGCTCCATCGTTTAATTCAATAGCTGCCGGTGAACTAGTCTAAGACCAATAATCCCATGTTTACCCCTCGACAGCAGAATGTGGCCACACAAACACGTTCAGGGAAAGAGCATCAAACTCATCCTTGACCTAGCACATCACCTTTACCTCTTTCTCCAACAAAAAAATTAATTCCCCAGGCAATACTTGAAGAGAAGAGATCCTACTCTGCACTGATACTAAGTGAACCCCTTAGAAACACTGGCCATATCCTGGATTTCTAGATAGTGTCAGTCCAAGGGACAGTTATTTGCACAGAACCCTGAGACATGCAGGAGCTAAGAAAGTAGGATCTGCTCTGACCACACCATGGCTAGCTCGAGGGTGGGCACCTCTGCATGCACGGGAGAGAGGAGGGCACCGTCAGGAAATGCTGCTCCTGCATCCAGAGAGGGCAAAGGCTTTCTGCTGCCAGGCTTTCCTTATGCCACTGCAGACGGGGCTGAGGAAGACATACGCAGCCATGCTACAACTGCACAGAAGCTGGAAGTAAACTGTTGCCAATTAAAGGAAACCAACAGTTAAAAAGAAGTAAAAGAAAGTTGCTATAAAGGACAGAGTGATGCATCTTGCTCTCTGTGGCCTGCATTAAGTAGGACAATGCCAGCGGAGAATGCAGTTGAACTGAAAACGTACAGTTTGCAGACATCTCGTTCTGATCAACTGTTTTTTGTAAGTTTGATTACTTGATGTAATTATATAGCATAGGACTTCTGGAGCTGATCAGGACATGCTTTTAGCCACAGCCACCAGGGAAATGGGGTGTATTTTGTTCATTTTTAAGCAGTTTCATTTTTCTGCCCAATAATCTTATCTAAACAGATTATGCTGCTCTTACATCCTAAAATGCAGCTCACGCCATCTTGAAAACTTTCTCTAAGAGCATCTGCTCAGTGAAGCTGTGATAAACTGATGATCCCTTTGCAATTTCTTTTCTGATAAGAGATGTAAATTACTCTCAGCTTCCTTCCTGTACAGAGAATGATGGAGCAGTAACTATTAGGCCAGTTTAATAGAATTAATCCAGGGATAATTTGTGCTTTCCTAACACAGAAGCAGCTGCTACCATTTTTTTTTTTTTAAGAGAGTTAAAATTCTCTTCAGTTTCAGTATCTGATGTTGGTCTTCTCTTAGATTCCACTTCCATGGAAATATTTTATGTAGACAATTCAAAATCTTCACCTTTTGTAACAGAATAGCTCTAAGGAAAAAGAAAAATGGTTTGTGGAAAGGCTAGCAAAAAAAATGAGGAACACTCCTCATACAAATCACAAGCACTGATTTCTTTCAAAAACAGAAGCTCTTTCCTTCTGAGAAAAGATATGAAAGGCAGCATTAAGGGCTGCACACAAAGAGGTGAAAAAAGAAAGGCATGCATAATTATTCTTTTGCACAGTTATGAGGGATGTTCCATATTATTTAGTACCATCTAGTTTTGTAGATGTATGTCCCCCTTCCTCCCCCTTTGCTTTAGGGCACTTGTAAGTGCATGCGAAGACTTGCCAAAAAGAAAAGATTGTTGCTGAAAATCCCAAAGTCTGTTAGATGCAACACAAAAGCTTCAGCAAGAACTGAATATGCTGCCCACTTTAATTGGTATTTTTCATAGGCAGCACATGACATTTATTTCATATCATGCTATCTTTCCTGTTTTAAAGTATGCTGTTAAAAAGTATCAAGAAGGTATTTTTCAACTTAAAGGAAGGACTATCTTCTCCACAACCAAAATATGGGATACACCATGGAGTATGGGGTTGCCACTGTTGCCTTACGGACAATGCATCTTCAAACCTCGAGCCTTACAAACCTTGTGATGTATCAGACATCAAACAGGAGAAGCCTTGCACTTGCCTGTTATTTGTGCTTTGTTGACCAAGTACAAAGAATCCATTAGTTCAACATTTGGCCCAGTCTGTGAAGAGGCGAGAACAGTGATTCATATGAATAGTTAAATCATCTCTCCTTACCTCATAGTAGCTCTGGACAGCATTTATAAATGCTTCATCTGCCACAATCTGTGTTTCTCCATTGAGAAAGGCCTGGAAACGATCTTTGATTGTCTGGAGCTGCTGCTTACTTATCTGCAAAACATGCCAAAAGGACAAAATTAGACAAGAAGTGTTTGGTTTTTTCCCTCATACATAAACCTAAGTTCTTCTACGGTACGTTACTGGAGTGCTTATGATGCCTATTTTTACTCTCCTTTGTGGCCAGCAGCAGTAGATGAGGAATCACCCATGTGTCTGTACACACATGTATACTCTTCATTCTGTTCATTTAAGAATCATGAGCACCTAAAATTACCATGAACATCACTTCTAAACAACTCTGCCACCACAAAACGCACACAAGACTTCTACTATTTCAGGTACACCAAAGTCAAAAGCAGACCACTGTGTATATGCTTGGAAGAGACTTTTTCAGTGCAATATTTTCCCCACTTAGCCTCTCCTCCCCTTTCAGAAGTTGAGGTTTAATTTTTGAACTGGAAGCCTTGCGAGTTGGCTGTTGAAGACAGCACTCATTAGCACGCCGGGACCTTGGCTTTTCCTTATTTATTTATTTTTTGCTTGCTCATTTCTATTGGTTTGTCACACATGAAACCCCATCCAGGACCAGTGGTGAAAGAATTTAATGCCATTTAATGCCAATTCAAGCGCAAACCTGTTCTCCTTATCCAATCAAGGACTTTCTTTACTGTCTCTTTGCTGCTCAAAACAGTTTCCATCCAGCATACAGCTGGTACAACTAACAGGACAGTTCTAACTTTGGCACAATGACATCAATAGAAGGTTTACAGAGGTTTTTTCCAGCCTTGTAAGATAACATACCATTACTTTGCCAATTTATCTGTCAGTTTAAAAACAGATACAGCAAAAAATCAAAAAACAAACAAACCAAACCAACCAACCAAACAAACCAAACAAACCAAACCCTTTTCAGCTTATTACGCAAAGTCCCAGCAGCTATGTAAGTAATGTACCAGCAACACCAGTATATCATCTCAAGATTCAGATAACACTCATGCTGAAGAACTGCATGTATTTAACTGTAGTTGTGTCTGGTTTACTACGTGGCTACTTTAGGTTTGAGGATAAGAATTAATTCAGATGAAAGAGAAGGAACCAAGATGCATATATGACAACTTCAAACTGAAAGGAAAAGAGAGCAGTAAAAATTAGGACAATTATTTACTAATGACCAAAAGGTCTAGAGAAGGGTAAGAGGAGTGTTTTTTCTCACTTGTATGCCAGCAGAAGAAATGAGCCCATTATAATGGAAGAAAAAAAATTATGTCTCTAGGTGTCCAAACGGCTTTGAATAGAGTATGGAAAACTACAGAGATGCAAACAACTAGAGAATAATGAAGCCTGGTAAACACAGCTAGTGATAAAAAGCAGGAGAGGGACCACTTGGAAAACACAACAATAAATATCACTAGATCTAGATGATGCGCCATGCGGGGTGTTCAGGGACTGTAGTAACGAACACCATGAATACTGATAATTAATTCTGCAACACCACACTGAGGAGGGTTGGTGAGCAATGGCAATTTGATGTGATAATCTGGGACTAGTTTATGCTGGTGCTTATGGAGAGGTGTTCATCAAAGCGACATAAAGCAAGACTCACTATGCTCTGCTGCAGAAAACATGGAACAGCCCTTGCTGCCCCCGTAGGTGCTACAATAAGGGTCATGCCCACCCACAAAACAGCAGCCCAGGAAGCACCTGGACTTCATAGGGTCTGGTTTTAAGGCTGGCAGGATTTAATTTTTGGATATAAGAGTACATCTGCCATGTCAGGCACCTAAAACCCTTTGCAGTGTTTCCCAATAGCACTACAGACACCATGAGCCGCTGAACAATACGCAGAGCGTCAAATGTAAAATGGGCTCCAAACCTATCTGAGCTGACTGAAAGTCCTGACGGAATTGAAAAGAAAACTGGGTCAGCAATAAGTCAAGCCAGAGACAATGTAGTGATCAAGTGGGAGATACCTGTGGGAAGGTGTTAGGACTGTTTTTATTAAGCATTTAATTATCTGGAAGAGAAGAAAATCAGGATGTTAATTAAATGTATTGACAATATTGCATCAGGATCCATTGTGAATGTCAAGCAGAACTGATGAAAGAATAGAGGCCATAAGAAACTAAGAAAAGAAATAGGAAAACCGCAGGTAACACTGAAATCAGTATGTTGAGGCACAGGGGAAGACATACTAAGAGCAAAGATTTCCTGAGCTAAGAGGCTTTTCATTAGGGATTTTCTGATGATGTGCATGACTTTTTATTATTTTTTTTCCAGGTTATTTCTCCAGACAACCTCCACAAGTCCTTGCTTGTTCAGTTCCCATAATACTACCCAGCAGCAATGGTTTCTGCTCCTTCCTGAATATTGAATGGGATATCTTCAAAACAAATGATGCTTCTTGAAATTCCTAGAAGCTCCCAATACTCATCTCGCACATGAACTCCTGGGGGCTGTAGAAATGAATCACCGGGTTTTTCTCTATCAGAGTGTCAGTTGCCTCCTCCTCATCCCAAGCTCTAAGCACGTGTTTTCCACATCCATGGCAAAGAAGAGCCTTTCTGATCGCACCACGTGTGCAGCACGCACCGGCCCATGGCTAACGGGACCCTCGGTCTTCCATCCCCACCAGACTGTGACACAGCACTGGTGTATTCATCTGTATCCATGGCACTGTTATGGATGTTATCGAGAAAGTAAGTTTTAGCCAGAATTAAATTGCTTTCATGTTAAATTTAGTTTCTGCAGCACTTTGTGTTGCAGAAAGTCAGCACAGGAGTGGGTGGGAGTCAGACCTGCAGGTAATTGAGATCTGTCTGACACACTCCGTTTTCAATTTTCTGCCCAAATTCTCCAAATCTTCCTGCTTGGGCTGGCAGCCCATCTGTGCAGGAGTCTGTGGAAACCCTTGAACAGCCCCGCCACAGGTGATGCATGCCAGTGCCACATGCCTGGACCACGCATCCGGCACTGGCGACAGCTGCCCCGTGGCTGGAGGAGGCACAGCCCCAGCACCACACCTCAAAGCCCTTGAGCAGGGCCTTTAGACACAAGCTGTGCCACCAACCCATCCACAGGCTTAAAAGAGTGCATCCCTTGAACACTCACCTTGAAGCTTAAATGCTTTTCAAACGGGTGTTACTTTAACTCTCACTATTAGAGGCACCAGCGACCAGTTAAAATCCATATAAGGGAAGCCATCAGCTTCTGCAAATCCAGTAAGACCACAAAGGGGCCAATACAAACCAGTTCTCACTTGGTTACCTTCCGTAGCGTGCTTGCAAATAGCAGAAAACAACAGAATGACTTACTCTTTGAAGCACACCACAACATTGCAGCCTTCTGTACCACCTGGGCCACGAGGTCAAACGCTGTTTGATTGCAGCCTCAATGTGTGCGAGGCTGGTGGGGACAGAGCCTCCCTGCAGCTGATACAAACACAAACCCATGTGCCATCACGCAGGAGAGACAAAGAGCCAGGAGCAAGCAGAAGCACTGTAGTGGCTGGTAGAGATTTATTCTAATTATCCTCCCTCTCTTTTCCAGCCCTTACTGCTTTTCCCCACAACCGCTTGCAATGTGTGGCAGACATTAAAGAAGAAATAACAGTCATTTCTGCATTTGACAGAAATTGCAGAATGCCCTGCTTGCATACATTGACTCCGTACCCAAGCGAACTCTCCCAAATTACGTCATGGTGTGTTTATGCAGTAGAGAATCTCACAGCCTTTATCTATCTAAAGCACATGAGCACTTAGGTAGCCAGATACACACACACGTATTAAAAACGTAATAATTGAGTCAGTGAAGGTGAACTACTGGCACTGGTATCACGCAGGGCACCCATGGAGCTCTGTCATCAGCAGACAACTGCAGGGT